>JAYDZK010000001.1:76980953-76996662 GCA_034509185.1 Euphonia xanthogaster
CTCTTCCGATCTGTAGACTGCAGTGAGATTTCCCCTCTGTCTCCTCTTCTCCAGGCTGAACAGACCAAGTACCCTCAGCCACTTCTCATAAGTCTGCCCCTCATGACCCTACATCATCTTTGTCACACTCCTTTGGACACTCTCTGATAGTTTAGTATCTTTCTTATAATGTAGCACTCAAAACTGCTGATTCCTTTTCAGCTTTCTGTAGACCAGGATGCCCAGGCCCCTTTCCATGGCACTGCTTTCCAACATCTCATTCCCCAGTGTGTACCGTACATCCAGGGTTGGCTCACCCCAGGTGCAGAATCCAGCACTTTCCCTCCCTGAATTTCATATGGGCTGTGATTGCCCAGCCACTGATTTAGTTGAGGTCTCTCTGCAGGCCCTCCCTGCCCTCAAGGGAGACAACAGTACCTCCCAGTTTTGTAGTGTCTGTGAATTTGCTCAGTATCTCTTCCAGTCCTATGTCCAAATCATTAATGAAGATGTTGAAGACCACAGAGCTGAGGAGCCCTGTGGAACCCTACAAATCATAGGTCACCTGTCTGATGTCACCCCATTCACTGTAACCCTGTGTGCCCAACTCATGAGCCAGATGCTCACCCATCACATGATCTGTTTGTCCAGTTGTGTGCTGGACATTTTGTCCAGATGAATCCTGTGAGAGACAGTATTGAAAGCTTTACTGAAATCCAAAAAGATTACATCCACTGGCTTCCCTTGATCAGCTACGTGGGTTACCTTCTCATAAAAGGTAACCGCACTGAGCTGTGCTGACATGGTCTTTCACGTGTTTTTCAATACCTCCCAGAATAATCTTCTCCATAACTTTACCAGACATTGAAGTGAGCCTGAAAAGCATGTAGTTTCTGGGATGCTCCTTCTTGCTCTTGTTGAAAATCAGGAAAACATTTGCCAGCTTCCCGTCAGTTGGGATATCTCCAGATTCCCAAGACCACTCAAAAATCATCATGAGAGGTTTTTTGGTGACATCAGCAGCTCTTTGAGGATTCTTTGCTATATCCCATCAGGCTTCAAAGATTTGTAGGGATCCAGCTGGAGCAACAGATCCGGAACATTTTCAGGGACAACTGGGAGATGATCATTCTGATAGTCATAGTCTCCACTTCAGAGGCTGAGATCCCCTTGGTCCATCATCCATGTTGAACACAGAGGCAAAGAATGTGTTAAACACCTCTGCCTTGTCCATGTCCCTGTTAGTGAGGTGACCATTCTCATCCTGTTAAAGGCCAATATTATCCTTACACTTCCTATTGCTATTAATATACTTGAAAAAGCTCTTTTTATTGTCCCCCACAGTTCTGGCAGGTTTAACTCCAGCTGATCTTTGGCACATTAATTTTCTCTCGACAGTGACAAGCAGTATCTTCACATCTTCCCATGCCACCTGACCTTGCTTCCAATGGTCATACATCTTTCTTTTTTTTTTTTGCTTTATTTCCAAGAGAAGACTTTGTTCAGCCAAGTCTGCTTGACTTCTGACATTTGGGAATTGCCTGGTCCTGAATCATTAGAATATGATGTCTAAAAAGTGACGAGAACTGATGGATCCCAGAATCTGCAAAAAACATTTTCCCAGTGGACCTTACTTACTAATTCCCTGAACAGCCTGAAGTCTGCTCTTCTCATGTCCAGAGCTGAGGTTTTGCTGCCATCTTTCTTTCTGTCAACAGAGATTTTAAACTCTTGCCAAGACAGCTGCCAATCTCCACTTCATCCACCAGATCGATTCTGTTGACAAGCAGTAGATCAAGGAGAGCATCTTTCTGAGTCAGCTCCCTTAGAACCCGTTCCATAAAGTTGTCATCCAGGTTTTTAAAGAATCTTCTGGCCCAGGTTGTACCAGCTATGTGATGCTCCCAGGTCATTTGTGGCAAGCTGAAGTCTCCCATAAGGACAATAGCAATCCTTAAGATTCTTTTCCCACAAATTTAATCAACCCAGTAAAGACAAGAAGCTATGCAGCAGCATATCTTTCATAGCCCCTTGGTGTTGACTGTGAGTGAAGTTGGTATTTGCATATTCAAAAGCCAATGTACAAAAGTCACACTGTTGGCCACACCTCCCTTTCTCTGCATTAATATCTACATTTCCTTTTCTCTGCAAAGGCTGTTCTGGTTGTAATAGTAACTTTTTATTCCCACACTGTTCAAATGTTCATGATGGTCACTAATTCCCTATGCATAATCCTGTGTCCACGTCTTCACTTTCTTCATGGACATCTCTGAACAAGAGAGCTCAGGTAGCAGCAAGAAACAGCACTTCCCAAAGGATTACTCTGGCTTTACACAACCTGTGATGATTTTCTCAGAATCATCTTATTTCAGTAACTTTCTAAATATCAATATTAATGACAATTAACTTATTTAAGTTGGTCATTAATATTAATTATATTCATTAAGTTAATATTAATATTCATTAAGTATGATGACTCAATAGCTCAGTTTTTCTGAGTTTGCTATCTGCAAACTCAGAAAAAATTAAGATCTTAAGTACAGATATCTCTGGAGTCACCAGACATTTAAGGAGTTAAAAGCAAGGATAACATAACACACATTACCTATTATGTGCAGTAGTGCCATAATTGCACTGTCAGTAAGGTATGCAAGTGGGTTTTATACATGAAAGCCAAATTTGTATCTTTTTGCAGAAGACTAGAAACAATTAATAAAATAATGGTACCAAATAATGATTACTAAAATATTCTGCAATTTTACAACCTCCAATCCACTTATACAAATTAGCCCAGCAACAACAGCAGTCATATGATAAGAGAAGCATTTTGTTTACCAGCATAGACTATATCAATGTAAAAAAAATTCAAACAAAGAGCACTTTATCAACTAGCTCACGGTAAGACTCCTGTTCTTATTTAGGTAAAGTAAACATACAACAACACATCCAGCCACATGAAATGAAAATCAAAATTCTAAGTCCATATATGGACAAACAGACATTTACAAAATATTCTTGCTAATATGTATGAAGCTTATTTTTCCTTTAATTCTTTCTACTAATAAAATGAAACAATCTGTTTTCTTAATAGGAAACCTTTACCATGAATGTTTGCATTACATTTTGAGGGGATTAAATACACAGTAAAGCTACATATTTATCCATCTGTCTTTTCAGTTTATACGCCATGGTGTTGCCTGCAGTTAAAAACAATCATAGCAAGAAGAGCTGGCAAGTTAAAAAACAAATAACAAATGTCATTAGCATACATTCAGATCACTGGAAGCACACAGAAAATACTGTTTAAATGCTTACCTTAACTATCCCACGGATATGCATTTTTGCTATCATCTCTGCAGTGTAAAGAAACATCAACAGAGTATCAAGAGCAAATGTCACATACTGGAGAGGCGGATAATGCTCGAAGGTTTTTGGAGTGTTCATACACACAGAAATAACACTGATGATGGCACAAATTCGTAGTAAAGAGTGCACCCACTGGAAAAAAAAAATAAAAACAAACAAAACCCAAACAGGAGATATTACAAGATTGCTTTGATCTTCAAAAAACCCTCAAATATTTATCTTCCCTAACTTATCCTGGCAGACTTTCTTAAATGTGTGTCTGTGTCCTTTTACATCACAATCCACATATAAAAGGTCTTCAACCAAAAATAAGCACTCCTAAATTACTTATACATATATAGACACATATATACTCTTATTAGTTAGTTAGTGAGGTTATATAAGTCAGAAAACAGAATTAAGCATCTTAATTCTTAAGGAATTAAGAGCCATGAAACTGAGAACAAGGATTCTATCATTTCTACTTTGTGGCACTTGTAATTCAATTTTTTTTCAAATGACAACCCTTCAAATTTTTGGGTAGGCAATAGGTAGAATTAGTTGGAGTTGGGAGAATGGATTAAATAAAATATTTGTGGAAAATTTTAGCTCAACACTTAAGAAATTATTTTTAAATCTGTTCACAACTCAAAAAAAAAAGAGTCACAGAACTAAAAGCATCCTTCTGGTTATAAAAATAATAAATATAAAAATAATAAATATAAAAGAGACTATGTCACAGACAGCTACTTCTTTCAGGATTCACTTTTGTCCCAATCAAGTTTTGTTGCTATAGGAGAACAGTTCATTTCTATCATTAATTAGGACTCAGTCCCACTCCTCATTGCCAGTCAGAGAGGGACAAGTAACTAAAAAGCAGAATGTATCAATATGGAGGTTTAGGGTTGGATTTTTTCCTTTTGAATCAAAATATGATTGATACATCTTGAAGTAAGGCAAGTATAATGAATCACAGTTGGTAAGGTCGTATCTATTGCAACAAAAAGGAAAACATACTTCAGCAAAAAAAAATCTTTAAACAAAAAAGCTGGAAGTATATTTATGAAAATTTTTCATCTGGGGAAAAGTTCTACACTCATTTACAGTGTACCTCAGACCTTTTGATATCCAAAAGACAGCTACCTAATTCAATACTCACTTAAATGTAATGATATCTGACATGAATTGAATAGCTCTATCATTTGCATACTCTGAGCTCAGATTAATAATTTGGAAGCAGAAGGCACCTTATGAATGATCTCCAACATCCCTTTAACATCCACTTTGTTTTGAGCCTTGTTTCAACTGAAGCAACTAACGTATTAAAGTGTGGCTGATACAAAACTTGTTCCCTGACACAGTAAAGTGTCAGTACTATAAACACTAAGCAATATACAACTAGTCCATCAGCATGACAAGAAAAAATTATTCCATGAAAACCTCGTGCATTGTGTGATGAGAAATGTAGGTAAATACCCATCATATATTTCTGCAATGACTTTTTGAGTTTATTACAGCAACCAATACAAACATTCTACTTAAATAACTGACAAGACAACACCCACATATTGATTTATGCTAAATAGTTTTAGGTGTTAAAACTCAGCAGCAAAACTGAGATCTGGCATCCTTACTACAAATGAGATGATGGTTTCCTTAAATGAATGCAATGCTAACAATGGGTATTATTTCAGAATATTTTACTTCCTGCTTTTAAAAAGTAAAAAAATTATACACTAAGAGAAACGTGAAAATGTCTTCTCTGCAAAAAACAGAAATCATTCACAATATTGGAATCCAGGATCCATGCTCACTCCTGAATAAATAATTCAATCATAATAAATGTAAATAAATAAATATATTTACACGTAAAGACATTTTCTTAATATGGTATGGTCTATTAATAACTCCACTCCTAATGAAATTTTCCCCAGTTTCAAGTTGCCAGACACTTTTACACCTCTCTTTTTCTCAAGGCAGGTTTTAGGTTAAATGGTATGAGAAAAATGAGAGCTGTACTTCAAAATAAACAACCAAAATAACAACACTTTTATATTCATAAATGTTTTAAAAGGAGAGATTTGAAAATCAAAAGTGCTTATTGATGGCTACCACTTGAGCAAATAAATCCTCCTTTTAACATCCTTTTCAAAAGCTCATTTTATGAACTTGTAATTTCAATGAACATGTTAGGAACCACAGACCTTGAAAGGTTGGCTGTTTTAAAAGAATCAATCAGATGGACTGGTTGGAAAATACAGCTTGATCATCCCATAATTTTGGAACAGCCAAAAGAATCTATTTTGTTTTGTCTTTGATGTTTTCCAAAAATTTAACTGGTACATGAGCAACTGTAGTTCAAAACTTGTTTCCGACTAATATCGAATTCAGAATTTTTGTGGAAGTCATGCTTCAACAATTCAAATTACATTTAACTTAAAATTAGTAATTACAGAAAGAGATACCTACTGGTTTGTTAATCCATAGAATATCTGCATTGTCTGACAAAGATTCATCGGGACCAAAATCTGTAACTGGCTGGGCTTCCACCCTTGAACTCTGTTTCCTTTTTAGCATCCTGAAGTTAACTTCTCTTATCTATAATCATGAAACCTCCTTGGTGAAAAAAAGACAGAAAGAATTAATTCACTTGAGCACTTTTACAATGCATTTTGAACTGTTTTATAAATAACCTAAAGCATTTTGTTTTCATGTGCACTTCTTTTGTATTTACTGACTAATAGGATATTGATTTTCTTAAATATAAATCACTGACATGACACTCGTTGGTTTACAAAAAAATTACACAAAGATATGCAACACAATCACCAGAAACTTAGCAACACTGACAGAAAATTTGTCCTGAAAATATGCAAAGAATTTGTTCTGAAAATATGCAAAGAATTCTATTGCTGTGAACTTCAACAGAGAGTAATCATTGGATGGATTTGACCTAGAGCCATTTAATTAAATGGTGACATTTCCATTTATTACACTAGGCTAAGATAAATCCCAACATGCCAAAGGCAAACAGGCAATGTTAAGCAGCCAATAGATGTTAATGTTATTTACTGAAATCAGAAGAGCTTTTTTGTTATACACTACTATTAACATTATTTTTCTAATAAGTATTTTCTAAAGTATTTTTCTAATACTTTTTTTGATGTTAACATTTATCTATCCAACAGCCAGAACACTGGCTGTCTGTGGGGGATGTGTTGGTACACAGAAGGACTGATGAAAATGTGTTGTTTCCACAAGGTCAGGCTGCATCTGGACATTCCTGCATGGGTGGCACTGACTGAGCCTTCTGTATGCTCAGCCATGTGAGCCACAACTAAGGGACACGCCACAAGAGCTGTAAGGTTGAATTAGATCTTAGTATTGACTTTCCCACAGACACAGTTCATGGATCTCGCAGTCTAAACACATCCAAGCAGCTGAGGAAGATACACTCTCCTGAGAAGTAACTGTCTGCCACTGAAGTACAATTCTATTGTTCATGAAATACAACCCCTTAGAGAGGTTTGGGGTTTTTTCCCAGCAAAGCTGGGGGAAGGAGAAAGCAAGATCTTGGGACCTTGTTCTGGACCTTTACTTTGGGCCAGCTGTTTGCAAGTGACACTGCCCTGTGACAACCAAAAGTTTGTCAAAACTAGTTTAAGATAGAATCATAAAATGGTTTGAGTTCAAAGAAACCTTTAAAGATAATCTAACCCAACTCCCCTGCCATAGGCAGAGACATCTTTCACTAGGTCAGGTTGCTGAAAGCCCTGTCTACTTTTCAATTATAGGGTTACCACAACTTCTCTGTACAGCCTGTTTTGTATGTCTCACCACTTTCATTGTAAATAATTTTTTCCTTATGTCTACCCTGAATCTTCCCTTTTCCAGTTTAACTCTGTTGCTCCCTTGTCCTGTCACTACAGGCCCTGGTAATTACAGCCAGAAGTATCACAATGACATTCTCGAACATGAATGCAGGAAACACTGTCCTAGATTAGCTGGAGGCGATAGTGGGCTCAGGACTGCAGAAGTGCCCATGTTCTTGGTCTCAGCTGGCCTTTTCAATCCCATGGGCTGCTGCTTCATGTCCAAACACTATGCTTGCCTCCTTTTCTGTCTCTTCTTTTTAGCTGTTATGGCAAATGTAAACCCTTAATCTTGTTCCGGATCCCTCAAAGTCTACCCCTGCTCTATATTCTCTTTCAAATTCAAGAGGTTGGTTCCTGTCTCTGTAAAACCAAGTCTGAACCATTGGTCTTTGTACAAACCACACGGTAACAGGGCTGAGGTCTTGTACTAATGTTCCCAGCTGGAGGAGCTGACATTATGCAATAACTGATTTTTAAAAAGAAACAGAAATAATCTAAAGGCACAAAATAAGGGACAATTTCTGACGCCTATATTCATTTTAAGTTCACAGCAATCTTAGCACAAGTAAAACTGGTAAGCTGTCACTAAACACAGGCAAATACGGTAAAATTAATATTATATATTAATAACCCTTCTCTAACAAATGAAGAATGAAATAATATTCACAGAAGTTGCATGCTCTCTCCATGTACATGCTCAAACTTCATGTTCTACTTTTGTTTTGTAACTGAATTCACTAATTCCTCCTCTTTAGAATTTTTTTCCATTTTCTCCTATTTATTTCTCAGTGTAATGGATTGACCTTTTTTCTCTACTTAGACCAAAGCACAACCAGAAATGCTTCAAGTCTCAGAGCTGCTAGTGTACTTTTTGAAGGCATGAAACTTTCAAATGGCTACATTTAGCATAGTGATAAGAAGTTACTGCAATGCCTTGGGAGCTGCATTTCCCAAAACCTTAGGGGGAAAAAAACACTGTCTAAAATGTTTCTTACAAGTATGTTCCTTGGAAATTGTTACTCTAAAGCTAATCAGTGAAATAAAAAAAGAAAAAAATTTATGCTTACTATTTCTGGTAATGGTTATTACTGTGCTCTAGTAAGCTTTTAAGAAACGATGTAGCAGTAAACAGAGAATTAATAAGATAACTGCAATCAATAATTATGAGAAAAGGTTCAGGATATGAAAAACTGATTTTTGTTTAGCCACTTACAGATTTATTTTTTTTAATAAATGGTCGTCTAAATAACAAGCTATGTCCATTTGGGTAAAAAAAGCAAATAATTATCAACAGTATAAGAAAGACTATGTTGTTTTTATGCTTTTCTCAGTATTGCTTATTTATATATTTGATGTGTAGGAAGATTAGCTGCACTCTTCTAATAAAATTCCCACTTATCCTTTTACCCAGTGCCTCTTTGTTTGTTCAAGTAATTTTTAATTGGTCCAGGCACAGAAAATAACATGAACTTTAGATGTTCATAATAAATGTCCATAATGGATTCAGTTCACGTACTAAAATCACAGAAATCACAGAATATTCTGAGTTGGAAGGGATCCAGAAGGATCATCAAGTTCAACTTTTAAGTGAATGGCACATATGGATATCAAACCCACAGCTTTGGCATTACTAGCACCATGCTCTGACCAACTCAGCTAATCAGTGCTGTGACTAAAGAGATTCGAATTCTTATTTTTAAAAGGCAGCCTTGAATAAACAAATCTCCATGTATATAAAACAAATAGAAGGGAGGAAATGTTATGGAATAAAAGAATCAGCTTGCTTACTTCTCTACTTCAAATGACCAGAAATGCACACAAAAATACAGAATGAAGATGACAGACCAATAATATTTTGTAAATGGTCTTTAGCAAGATTATTCAAACTAGAGCATAGTTGCTTTCAAGCTTTTATGCAACTGTTTTTGCTGTTCTCACTACTTTTAGTTTACCAGGGAACGCGCACTTTTGCATGTGCTGCAGTTTTGGAACTCTGCCATGTATGTAAAGAATTTTAACCCTTGGACTACTACTCCCCTTTGCTCTTGTTTCTTCAGAGAGGAACCAGCTGAAGGTTGAAGAAAAGGAGAGCTGTGCATGAACTCCTTCCAGCATGTGACACACAGCAAGCAGTGCACCAAGCTGTGCCAATGGGGAGGATGTAGCCCTCCCTAACCCTGATACAAATCCACCCCTGCAGTTCCTGCATTGATTCCGACATACGTCATTAGGTCTTTCTTTGATCACAACCTGTTATTAATGTGAAAGGCTTAATACATTCCCTAGGATGTATTTCTAGCTGCAGTGTTTTTAAGACATACTGGGTGCAGGGCAAAGACAGGCTCTTAAGACAGGAAAATATCATGGAGTTTTGGGGCTACATCCACTTCACATTTCTTTGCAGTACCTTCTTTACAGTAGCAATGAATATTCACATTGCAGGTGTCAACCTTTTCAGGGAGCAACGTACTGTCTTTTAAATTTCTCCTCTATTTTTAGAAGAAAAGGCAAATTAAAAGGAATAAAACCAAACAGAAAATTACTCACTCTCTTAGCCCCTCAGATCCATCAGGGCAGCCTTCCTTTTTATCTCTGAACTTGCAGGCATGTTCTGCAACCTCTACACTTTCTAAACCACCCCCACCCACTAAATTTGCAGCTTCTGCTTAAATGAAAGTATGCCAGGACAATGGTTGGGGTGAACATAAGACCCATTGTGCACTTTGAAAAAAAAAAGAGTTAGAAGAAGGTATAACCCAGTTTGCAATATTCCCACTAAATGCAAGACACTCCTTCTGATGGAAATATGCAATTCCTAAAAAAAAATCAAAAGACAAATTTTAAAAAGTAGCTGATCCTCCACAACATCAAAAGCTGAGAAATCTGAGTCTTGCTTATAAAGCAAGCTCACTGTATATAGCATAATCTGCTCAAAAGATCTCTATCACAGAGTCAGGAAAACATGCTTATAAAGGCTCTGGCTGATAAAGAAGGCAGCTGAAAAATGACTTCACAGAAATATTAACAAGAAAACAAAGCAGATATTCCTACCTACAACTTATGGAGAGAGAATTTAAAAATCAGACAAAACCTTGGAATCAGCAATGCCTGGCTTTCAACATACTTTTTCTCACTGCCTATTGACTTTGTCACCTGAGATCACGCGAGCACTGCCTGAAGGTCCACCCAAGGCAGGCCACCTACAAGCATTCTCTTCAATTCTCTCTTTGAAAATGTCAACTCTGCTTCCAACTTCTCCCAGAGCAGGGACACAGAAAGTGGCACACACTTCAAGACAGTAATTACAAACATGAGAGCTGAAACAGGTGACAGGAAGATGATGTGAACACCGACACATACGGCATGATGACAAAACCCTATTTCCATACTATACATTAAAAAAGCCCCAAAGTACAGGCTACCTTAAAGAAATCGATTGCTCCTAACTTCAGTATGTATTACATGGTTATAGGAAAAATGTAAGCTTCCATTCTTTCATCAATAGCCTTCTCCTTTCCTTTTTTGCACATTGACACTGCTTCTCTATTACCTGCTCCCTGCATCCACAGGTTCTTCCATCCCTGATTTCGGGTATGGGTACAGTTAAATGGCATTTCTGCATTTGTTTTCATGTAGCAAAAATCTGAAGCGAGCAAGCTGCATATACTACAGTATAGATATATATATTTTAGAAAGGTAAAGACAGTATTCCAGTGAATACAATCACAAGGCACGTGCCACCACAGATGCTATTAACTCATAACTAATTTCAAGTAAGAGCTTATTTCAGTACTTTTTCACTGCGTGGTATCATTATTCTAGCTGATGAAATGTTCTAAAAGATCTCTTTGTTATTTAAGTGTGATATACCACTAATAACTGACCAAACATTAGTATTTATTAAAAACAAAGCTGTTTCCTCACAAAGAAGGTAATATTCATTGAAGGAAATATTCTAAAAATCAGTTACATTCAAATTTTCAAATAATTTGGATACATGCAGGAAAGAATGACTGATGATACGTTATACTTACTAACAGGATCCCAGACTAAAAATACCAGGACTGAGTTTCAAAACTGAAAAAAGTTTAAAAATCGCTTGAGGCTGCCAATGTAAGAACATCTCGTCTGAAAACAGGTGTTCAGACTTCAGCTCATTGCTCGCAACGCACCTCCTGTGTTTTGCCTTATTACCAGCTAAGGACAATGTTCTTACAATATTTATTTCTTACATATAAATTCTTCCTCTCAGATGCCGCCAAAATAATACCCAGCAAGCAGAATCAAATATCTCGCTGCATACAAGGGCAGATCTCTTGTGAGTCAGATATAGAGTCTACTGCTACTGTCACATAATGTTGTTGTCTTTAACCCTTCTAACATCTGCAATATACAATTTTGAAGAAACTACACATACATGTACATGGTGCAGTGATGCAGCCACAAACAGAACTTTTTAATTTGAAATAGAATTGCCTAGCTTTTCCCTTTATTTTAATTAAGAGATTTGGTTGAGTAAAAAAAGAAAAAAAGCCAAAACAACTGAATATGTTTTTTTAAATGATGCCTGTATCACATTCCACTACACTTCTTTTACATACAAAATAGAGATCCAGGTACACCAAAGTGACGTTTCTAGTAAAGAGCAGGTACACTCTCACATTTCAAAGTCCCAACTCCCCATGTATCCCAAAGGTGGAACACATCCAAGCATGAAGCAGCTACTTCCCTGTACAAGTAGCCAGCTTTTGCTTTTCAGTGGAAACCAAGACTGGTGAACACCTTCCACTTCTCCCTAACAGGCTGGTTGTTGCCATGACTGGACAACATGATAGCTTTCCAAGTTCTACAATTATACTGTCAGAATGGCTGATAAAATGCTAAAATGTAATGATGGCCACTGAATGAACAGAAATCATATAAAATATAAAATACATAGCAAATACCAATGGCAATGTATTTCCTTCCCAAATACATTTGCACAGTTTAACAGCTGGTTTACTTTAAAAGTTCACTTGGACTGTGGGCTACATCCACACCATTTGCTGACCTAGGATCGGTCAACTGCAATGTGGTCTATATAAATACATGTCAGAGCCCATTGCTGACAAAAAGACATGGAGCAACATCCTTAGTAAGAATCATGCTGGTTAAAACCAGAGAGCAGTGTTCTGGAATTTTGTTTTGCAGCATAACCCATGTCCAGGTGGAAAAAGTGTTTAGCCCTTTATGAATGTAAGGGGACAGGCAGTGCCAGGTCATTGACTGAGTGGATTCAAGGAGCAACCCATTCTCTCTTTATAATACCCCATATTCAGTAACATGCTCTGAGTGGATTAATTTTTCAAAGTTTTAAAGGAAGGAATTCCTTCCCAGAATGATACTTGGGTGGAAAGGAGCTTCTCTGTAGGCAGATGGCTGGAGCATGCCTGCTTAAGCGATTATTTTAATGTCTCTGGGATTTTGTTGTATCATTAATTACATGCTAGTATGCCTAGAACCTTGTATATCCATCTTCTCACTATTTAAATACATACAGATTAAAATAAATGGTGGTTATATTATTTTAGATTTGTTACAATTTTTGCTAAAATAATTATTAAATAAACTGAAATATTCTAGATCATCTTTCCTTGCCAAATTCTTCCTTTTCTATCCTTTAAGAAACTGCCAGCAAAAAAGTGAATGCCTATATATCTTAAACTTGAAGTCCTGAAAACAGAATTAGGACTTTTTCTATCCTTATCCTCTTATCTTCCCTTTGAAACAAACTAATTGACATGCCCTTGCTGCAGGGCAGTTCCTAGAAGTGGCACCATAACCTCTGGTACTTTACATACTTCATGCAAAGGCTTTATTTTGGAGGCAAGAAAAAAAAAAAGGACAACTGAGTTCACAGAATCATAAGCCAGTTCAAGTTGGAAGGACCTCAACTCTGCTCTTGTGAGACTCCATCTAGGTTCTCCAGGGGCCCAGTTCCAGGGTCTGCAACACAAGACATTGATCTGTTTGAATTAGTCCAGAGGAGGCCACAAAGATGGGCTGGAGCACCTCTCCTATGAAGATAGGCTGAGAGAGTTGGAGCTCTTTAGCCTGGAGAAAGCTTCAGGGAGACCTTAGTTTTCCAGTATCTAATGGGTGTTACAGGCCCTGGGGAGGGACTTTTCACAAAGATATGTAGTGACAGGAGAAGGGCAAATGATCTTAAGATCAAAGAGGTAAGTTTCTATTAGATATTAGAAAGAAATTCTTTACAGTGAGAGTGGTGAGGCACAGGAACAGGTTTCCCAGAGAAGTTGTGGATGTCCCATCCCTGTCAGTACTCACGGCTAGGCTGGATAGGGTTTTGAGCAATCTTGTCTAGTGGAAGTTGTCCCTGCCCAGAGCAGTGGGGTTGGAAGTAGATGATCTTTAAGGTCCCTTACAACCCAAATCATTATTTGGCTCTATGATCTCAGAAGGTCTCCAATCATATCTCCTGCTCAAGCAGTATCAACTCTGGGTGCAGCCCACGCTATTGCAGTTTACTCAGGTTACTCAAGTCTGGTCTTGAAAACCTCCAGCAAAGGAGGTTTTTTGAGCAACTTGTTTCACTACTTGATTGTCCTCACTATGAAGGAAAAAAAAAAACCAACAAAACAAACAAAAAGACAACCTTGATAAAAGATAAAAATATCACAGAAAATAGAGAAAGGAAAAAGAAATTACCGAGTAGAATCAAGACAATTTGCAACTGTAATTTAGGACTAGTATTTTGCAAAGCAAGATGTTTATCAGTATTTAACCAATCCAGAAAACTTCAGTTGAAATAAAAGATGCTATGAAGGTAATGAAAGGGAAAACAGAGAAAGGTTGAAAGGGAAAGAAAATATGATTCAACCTGTAACACGCACATTAGGCTGACTTTGCTCTTTATCCCCAAAAGATTTTGTGCTCAAAACCTACAGGAGATCCAACCATGGAAGCATTCTATTAGTAATGCAGTAAAAATTATTTTTGAATGCAATACCTCTAGTTTACTCATAAGCACATCACACATCTTATTTGTGACAGACTGAACTCCTAAATACCTAGGCAGGTGGGGAGGAAACCAAACTCCCCAGAAGCCAGAACCAGTTCTATCTCATCATGAGCTCCTCATGCCTCAAGAAGACATTCTCGTCTGCAGAAGTCTTCTAGGGCCAGGTCCAGCAGCCCATTGCTCCCTACAATACAGTGTGATAGTATTCATCTTCTACTGTGAAGGTTTAAGACACAAAATGGATTTGACTCAAAGATGGGTTTGAATGAATGCCACACAGATCTACATACTGCTCATGGTACCAGCAGTGTCCTGAAGCTGGAAATAAGTCAAAACAGAGTAAGTTGTATTTCCAGGTGGTATAGCTCAATGAACTGTGATGGACCACACTTCAGATTAAAATAAAACAGATGCACCAAACAAGAAGACTAAAGCACAAATGACATGCCAATTTTTACAGTTTTGAAAGTTACCACGCTCAAATGGTAAAAGAAACAAAAAACCAAAACAACAACACATCAAATGAAAACAAATCCAACTGTTCCTACAAGTCTCCAAAGGTATATCTAAATACTTGAAGACAGCTGGAGACTTCTAGCATCCAGTTAGACCAACTCGAAGAAATGTGATTTCTCATCCCCTTCCCGACGGTAAGAAACTTCAGCTTTTGTGATTCAAGCAGCAGAGCACAGTTCATTGTTAATATGTATCATTTTTCTGTTGATCACTCAAAAGGCAGGTGGAATGGGGCTGCTGGGGAGGGAAATGAAAATGAAAAGAAAAAATGAAATTAAGCAGGAAATTGATGATGCTTAAGAAAAACCCAAAATACTCAAACATCATTTAGTTAGTGTTTTCTTAGTGTAAATATTTGCTTGGATGCAACAACGGCTAACCTATCAAATCATAGCTGACTTAAAAGCCACGTTTGTACATTAAGAAACCTTGATCCTTTCTCGAAATACGTTTCTGATTTTACTGAGTACTAAAACAAAAGATGTCAATAACAAAAAAATATTAAGCATCTCTATTCGATGCACGAACCCCTGACACCGCACGTTAAACAGATTTAGCCCAGGCCTGGGTACATCGCTCCCTCTAACCACGCCAAGCCCGCAGCCCCTGCGAACCAGCCGAACGCTCCCCTCGGGGAGGGAGCTCTCCGCGGCCACCCCCGTCCCCATCCACAGCCACCCCATGAAATGAGTGCCCCCCGAAGAGGCCTGTTGGCCGCACGGCCCCGCTCTGCCTCAGTGACGAGGCTGAGGAGGGCCCCGGGGCGAGGGGAAGGCCGGCGGCGGCCGGCCCGGAGCCCGGCGCGCCGGCGGAGGAGGCGGCGGTGGTGTGGAGCCCGGAGGTGGAGGTGTGCCTGTTCCACGCCATGCTGGGCCACAAGCCCGTAGGTGAGCGCGGGCCGCGGCCTCCGGGAGCGGCGGGGGCCGGGCCTGGGAGCGGAGCGGGGCCGGGCGGGGGCTCCCGGGCCACTCCA
>JAYDZK010000001.1:76996762-77050583 GCA_034509185.1 Euphonia xanthogaster
TCACCATCTCTGGATGTGTTTAAAAAAAGACTGGACATGGCACTTGGTGCTATAGTCTAGTTGAGGTGTTAGGGCATCGGTTGAACTTGATGATCTTAGAGGTCTCTTCCAACCTCATTATTCTGTGATTCTGTGATTCTGTGATTTTGATTACCCATTCACAGGGCTTTAGGGCGTCATCCTACAGTGAAAAGTACTGGAATATTTCTTACTGCCTTTTTTTTCCCCAAGGCCGCTTAATTAATCAAAGCCTAGCAGAGAAATGTTAGAGCAAATCACTGGCATTGGTCATAAACAGAGAAATTTAAACGTAGCATAGATTTCTGTGTCACAATAAAAAATAATTGTCTCTTCAAGATTTATAATGCTTAACTTCCTACAAGCTTTGTGTAGACATATACCAAAAAATTGATTGGGGATGGGATTGGCAAAATTACCAAACCTCAGTCATGTACTTTGTTGGATTTAGGAGTGGATCCTGTCACTCATCTTTACTCTTCAGGTTAAAAATATGTTTTAATAAAAGCAGATGGTGTGGCTGCTTTTTATTTTTTTCCAAAGCTAAACAGAAGCCAATGTTTTCTGCTGACAAAAGTCTAATGAAATCAATAAAGTTATGCCAACAGAGAATTGGTCTCACAGCATTTCTGGTCCTTGTTTGGCCAAAATCTCTGGGTAATAGCAGACAAAATTACAGCAGCAAAGTATAAACCCTGTCATTTACCTGCAAGTGGTAATGGTAAAACAATAACAACAACAACATCTCCAAAGGTTTGAATGCTTTTAAGCTTGACAGCATTTTACATGAATTTCTGTTTTGTTTTCCTTCTGAGTATTGTGCTACTTTAAAGAGTTATATGTTACTTAATGGTAGTTTGACAGGACATTGACCAAAATTTTTCTCCAGAATGTCAGAGTTGAACTTAGCAGGAATGTGAGTTATGTGAGAAAACATTCTGATAAATGAAAACCCATTTTTCAAAGATTTAAACTCAGATGTATAAATGAAGGAGTTGTTTAAACTGAGCAATCTATCCCAGCTTTTATTAAATGGTCTGTTGGTTTGGAAAGCCATAATAAAATTAAGATTTTGTAATGAGAACATTTTGGATGAGAAGAGTAAGTCTCCACCCCCTCTCCTGTCACCATCCTAAAGCTTTTGTATATAACTTTTGTATATAACCATTCTAAACTTATCAACTATTTTAAATGTATGTCTGGTACACTTACATACAGGTTAGAAAAGCTTTTATTTACAGATATTGTCCAGAAAATACGCATGATTTCTCTGTAGATTGTTTCAAAAGGTCATCTCACATGAGAATTTCTGAATGAAGTTCTTGCTGGATAATATCTTAAAGGATAATATTTAAATAGTACAGTGACCACAGACTTCCTTTTATTTCATGGGTGCCCATCAAAGGAACTCAGCGGTTTTTGAAATAATCTTACACCTTCTGGAACATCATGTATCAAGCTCTTTCAAAACAAGATCATAATTCCTCTGGCCTTTCATGGGTTTCCAGTTCTCTGTATTTTTGTATTTCAGGTGTTGTCTTGGCTTTCCCTCCATCTTTTTCTGCATGAGCTGTGGTTGCCGCTCCCACTCTCAGCATTTTGGTTATATCCAGTTGCCAATTTGTTTTACTAATTCTATTTCCTCTTGTTAGTCTTTTCTGCTTTTTTGGGTGGTCTATATCTGGCTCAGTTCCTTGGCACTGCTCCTCACGATTGTCCTAATCCATTCCTCTGGCTCATCAAAGAACAGTTGTTTCCATGAGCAGCTGGGTGGAAGTCAGATCCACCTTGGCTCTCTTTACACTCCCTGGTGGCTCCATCCCCAACCAATAATCTCTGCTCTTGTGTCCCAGGAATCTTAAAGAAGGCATGCCATCAAGAGGAGCTGAACTGCCT
Organism: Euphonia xanthogaster; assembly: GCA_034509185.1. Lineage (NCBI taxonomy): Eukaryota > Metazoa > Chordata > Aves > Passeriformes > Fringillidae > Euphonia > Euphonia xanthogaster. The sequence goes on from JAYDZK010000001.1 coordinate 76,998,677, forward strand.
TGGGTATTCGCAGATTTTGTAGAAGTTAACCACAGTTGTGTGTAATCAAACACTCTTTCTTAGCTCAGGCTTTATTTGTGCAGGTTTTTCACTTGTAGGGGAGCTTGTTAGGATATGAATCTAAACCACAGAAAGTTTAAAATAGGCATAAATCAGGTGTACACCCCTGTATCTTCATTTCTGCTTGCTTCACCCCTTTCTTCTCCCGAATAAAGGTGGCACAGCACACTGAAATTTTATGGTTTGCTTTAGTTTCTCCAAATAATCTCTTCTTTGTGCTTCTTATTCCCAAGAGATAGAACGATTTTGACCACAGTAAAAAGCTTGTCTTAGCGAAGACTGTGGAATCTCTGGCTGGGGGTTTAAGAACAGGCTGAACAAGTCAAGAGGGATCAACACACACTTGTTTTTGAGTCCAGACAAAGAAGTGGAACAGCTGATCTCTTCCAGAGGTCTCTGAGGCTGAATTTATTTGATGCTGCTGTGAAACCAATCCTCAGTTTGATACTCTGCCTTAGTGAGGAGAATCTGTGGTAGTATAAACACAGTTTTTGTCATGCTATAATGTTTCTAAATGTAATAATTTCTTGAAACAGATGCATAACCATTGATTTCATTCTATTAATACAAAAAACTTTTCATTTTCTGCAGTGTTTATAATGCTTTATAAAATAACCACATTTTTAAATAACCACTATGGAGTCTCTAAGTAGAAATGATTCTGAGAACAAGCTTGCTTATCTGAAGTTTAGGCATCTTCTCAATGGAAAGGCATAAATTACTGTTTCTAGATACAAGTGGTAGGTAGACTTGTGTAACAAGCTCAGGGTCATGGAAAACATTTTTTATCCAATCCTTGAAATTTGATGGAAAAATAACAGTCAAAGCATTGAACAGAAACATTTATATTTTTAAATTTGCTTCATTTTAACAAATAGATTCTTAGTGAACTACTGACCTCATGGAGTTGTGACAAAATGAACGAAACACCAAGTGAAAGTGAATGGTTGCTCTGCTCTTTGTCATACACCAAAATAGACCATGTTAAAACTTATATTCTAGAAGCTCTTAATTCTTGTTGGGTCCATTAAACATCAAATAACATAATTCCTACTTAAGCAGGAGCCACATCTGGTCTGCATTTTTCACTGGAAGCAAATAGGTAAAAATATTTTGTCAGATAATGAAACAGGGGAACCAAGTAGTAGTATATTGGCTTTTTATTTTTAACTGCTGCCATGACAAAGTGTATTCCCTATATTGTCTCAATTCAAAATTATACTTCTAGAAAGCTAAATATTCTTGGACAGCAATGAACTGAGCCCTGTACTGATAGTTGAAAACATTATTTAGATTTATGACAAGTCAAAAGGTGTTGCCAGTGTTGGGGGACAACACTTACATTCCTGATTTCTTTCATATCACTGGTCATTGGGAAATTGCCCCTCCTATTCCCTTCTTCAGCTAAATCACCCATGTATACACAGGGTAATTCTATATACACAGCATACAGCACAGGTCTGGATGAATATTTTTTCTTCCTTCTTTCATTCTCTTGATCTTCCTGCATTCCCTAAGCATATGGTATTCATCACACTTGTGCTCATTTGTAGGAAGGAAATGGGGAATTCCACCCACAGAAAGCTTCCCCAGTCTTCTCCTTTTCTCCCGTATCCAATGAACATGAAACATCACTGCCTAACTTCTCCTTTTGCCCAGTGTTCCCCACATCCCTTTGGACAAGCCCTTCCTGGAGCTGTGTTCTGGTCTGGCAGATACTGTGTCATTCAACTGCTGCTGCTGAGAAGCCATGAAATCAGAAAGTGCTCTAAGGGAAGCATCTGCATTTCTGGGCTGTGTTCTATAAAACTAAATAACTTTGTGGTGCTTAAAATTTTTCGTTAGGTTAACCCCAGAAGAAAAGCAGTACTTTTAATGGGTGATGCTACTTCATCTGTGCTATGTGACAGAATTGTCACCTCACTGGTGCAGTGACGGAAGCTGATGTTGAGGAGTCCAATTGTCTTCACATAATGCACATTCCCACTGTACCCCCTTGATCTGTCTTCTCTTCCCATGTGAGTCACATAAGTGGTTTTAAATGTCTTTCAGTGAGTCATATAGTTTTGCTAATTTAGTCCCTACTTTAATGTCACTGCATACAGAGTCACTTTCGTACCTAAAAGCTAAAACTTCATTTGGTCATCTACTTGACACCTTTATAATAAAAACTCTCTTTCCTTAAGCAAACTTTTTTTGATTTGTTTTTTTTTTTCATCATAGCGGTGTCAAAACCTCAAGCTCTTGTTTCTATTCTGAATAGAATATTTGAATTTTTAAATCCTTTCTCAAAAACGGATCAGAATGAGCGTTACATTGGCTACATATCTCCTAACACCTTCTGGCAAGCATCAGAAGCCAAGAGTTCCACTCTGCTGTGTCTTACTGCTTGGCTGAAAAAGAATCAAAACACACATAGAAAAATTTAATGTGGTGAAAGTGAGAAGAAAGGGATCAAAGGCTGGAAACAAAAGTAAAAACTTCATATACAAGGGGCAGCTGGAATGTATGAAACCTCATGCAGTACAAAATGTTCCTCAGAACAGGAAAATGTAGGTCTGTTATAGCAGCAACAGTTTTTAAACAGTAACTTAATTTTGTGATGGTAACATTCACAAAATTCCTAGCTCAGTGGTTTCATTCTGCCTGCAAATGGGGGAGACAAATGCCTGAAGACATTGTGCATGTGGTATAGAAAAGAGAGACTAAACTGACAGATGCCAAAAATCAATAGGGAAATACTAATGCCTTTCTAGGCGACCAGCTAGGCAGGGAAATCCTATTTTAGACATTTGAATAAGCAAGATTTATTTCTAAAAGAAATGTAAGAGAGAACCAAAAAAGATGATTTGTTTGACTGCTGTGTTGAAACATATTGTATTGGCATTATATGTTTTGACATTAAAATAAAATCAGCAAGGAAATGAGCATAGTTCGATATCTTCATTCTTTCCCCCCAGTACTAGATTCTTCCAATGTAGTGCTTTAATAATAAAAGCACTTTCATGCTCCTTATATAATAGAAATGCAATTTAAATTAATTTTTTTTCATTCCCCACCCAAAATACTGGAATGTGTCAAATAGGCATTTACAGGTAATACTTGCACCATAGCTTTTGAAACTTACAAGTTTGAAAACTAAACCAGATGCAGTCCGAATGCAGTGGAGTAACTTGGTGAGCAGAGCACCACTGTCTGAAAACTGTGTCTTTCTTCTTGTTTCTATAGAGACAAATCAGTGAAGTCAGACTTCACTGATTTTTTGTTGTTTTGAGATGTAAACCTTAAAAACAAAGATCCCTTGATTTTTAAATGGAATACAGGCATCTTTAATGGCTGTAAGGGCCATCTGTTCTGCTGGTTTTGCATGCAGTTTTTCTGTTGCTACAGTGTGTACGTTGACCAAGCGTACACTTGGACATACCTGGCTTTCAGACAGTTCCAGAGGCAATACAGCAAGATTAGTTCTGTCAGGAGCTACTTGGTCTGCAAATGTGTCATGAAACCACTTGTTTTTTTTCTTTTCAAAATGTTATTCTAGTGATGTGTAGAGATTTCTGTTAATCTTTTCCACTGATTTCCAAACATGTAATAGTAGGATGTGCTACAGAAGGCTCTCTGAGGAGACCATATTGCATACCATTTATATCAGTTCAGCTCTTGAATTGTAAATTTTCTCCCAAATGTATTTCTACCTGTGTTTTAGTATGACTGAGAAATTTGATCACCTCTGCTGTTTTGCAAATTGTGTAAGAATGTTCTCTGATTTACAAATCCTGGGGAATGAAAAGTGATGTAGAGCTGTACAGTCTGATGAATAGATTTGTGTGGCTGTAAATACTTTAAGCTAGTATTGCCACAAAATTTCAAGATGTGTTTTTTGGTTCCTGAGTAATGAGAATTGGTCCTCAGAATCTCATAAACAATTGTGCAGTTGGTAAATGATCAGGGAATTGACAGAAACACTGGTATTGGAACAAATTGTGTAGAGGATGCCTAGAGGCAACTGTTCATCTTACACGATGATCAGGAGGATTTCATCAGAGGATGAAAGAGAGGATTTCATCATAGAGGATGAAATGAAGGGGAAGTAGATAGGAATCAATACAGCTATTAATACCCATTAAAAACAACAGTGAATCAATACAGCTATTAATACCTATTAAAAACTGTCATTTTGCTTCGTTTCTCTGCCTGCCTGCAAAGCTTCAGTTACTTTATCTGCAGACTTTGTAGTGGTCACTGTAAAATTAGCACATGCAAAAAGGAATTAGGTGCAAGTAGCGAAGGGTACATTGGTATTTGTTTTTCAGACAGCAGAAATGACAGGGTTAGGAAAATTAAACTTCTGCACAATTACTATGAGCTGTGCTGAGATGGAATTTTCAGGCTCTTTTTCTTACTGCTGTTGAGAGTACCTGTCTTTGTGTCATGATTTTGATTGTGTCACACATTCAACATTAAGGGCAAACTAAACTTCACGATCAAAAGTAGAATTTTAGTGCTCCTTTCTGAAATTCAGATATGTACATCCAGTTTTACTCCCCACCAGGAACCTATCACATACCAGAATTAATTAGTTGGGGTTTTCTTAGTTTTGTTTCTGTTGTTGTTTTTTTTGGTTGGGGTTTTTTTCTTTGTTTGTTTTTGGTCTTTTTTTTTTGCTTTTGTGTAAACTGCTGGTTCTGATGGTCAAGCAGAAACTGGCAGGAGAAAAATGGAAAAAAAGTATATATGAGTCAGAAACCCCTCTGAAGCAAATCCCTTGTTCTATATATCTTTTATTAACAATATACAATAATATATTTTTGTGGCACAAAGTAAGCCTTGTCTAGAGATGTTTTTTGCCATCTTTTTTAGCAGCAGTACATAAATAGTGAAAACAGAAAGAATGGTCTGGTTTGCAGCCAGTTTACCAGAACAGCATCAGAGAATGATTTAGGAAAAGACTTGTGGAGATTGGCCAGTCCAGCCTTCTGCTGAAGCAGGGCTGTCTTCAGAGTTGCTCAGGGTTGTCTTACACATGAAGTCAAAGTATGTCTAAGTGACAAGACAAAAAAAATCAGAAGCACAGATTAACTTCTGTTGAAATAATGCTTAATTATCTGACTCATTTGACAAAAATTAGGAACAGTTAAAAATAATTTTTGACATGAGGAGAGGTGGCTTATGAAACTAAACTGATTTATTTTGCCATTTTTTAAATGAAAAGTATAATTTTTTCCTTGGAGATTTTTTTTTTAATAAAGTTCTTTGGTTTACATCAGGAAAAAATCAAGCACAGAAAAGGAAAAACAATTGTGGATTGTCTTTTGAGGAAAATCTGTTAATTAAGGTAGTTCTGCCTACCTCTTTAGCACACAATCCGTCCATCTGCCCCAGGTTACTTTGTGTTTTCCATACTTCTTTGACCTCTAAAACCGCTAGGAGACTTGGCTTTTGCTGTTGCATATATGCTAACTGGTTGCAGTGCTTGTTCCCAGGTTTCTTTGTGGAGTGTGTGATGAACATTTGGGCAATTCCAGTTGGAAGACAAGTGGTAGATGGTACATGGCACGTGATAGAAAGCGGAGGGTTTAACTTGCTTACTAGTGCTAAGCAGTTTTGAAGTTTGAAGATCTTAAGAGTTCATAAATCAAAAATACACTGAAGGAATGAACATGAAAATTTCATCATTCAAATGAAAAAAAAAACCCAATAAAATTTGGGTTTATTGCTTGGGTCCAAATATGTCCCTCTTGATGGAAGATGAAGTAGTAAAACTTCTATCTGTGTCTCAAACTTCGTGCCTAGTAAATCATACCTTTATCAAGCTGGTTTGTCACTGGTCATGAAAGGCTTATTGACTCCAAGGCACGGTTTCTGGGAGCTTCAGTCAAAGATTTTTTCTTAGCACTTGATTACAGCCTAGCAAAGGCAGCTGCTTTGATACTGCTTAAAACATGAATAAGAATTGGAAGGTCTTGTTGCCCCGGCTCAATTTGACTGTGGAATACGTTTAGTTAACCTTGTGTCTCATCTTTCCTTTTATAAAAGGGACATAATTACCATCCTTCCATAATAAAAACTATTTTGCATGGTGGTTGAAGACTTCCACAGAACTGTTTCATGTTAAAAAAATGCTCAATCTGGTCGTGTCTGTTAAGCCTGATTTCATGAATAAATCTGCCAGGAAAAAAAAAGTTAAATAAAGTACCACCTAGGTGACCCTTTGCTCTATTCATCCATCAGCAGGGAAGTAAACAGTTTGTCTATGATTGCCTGTCTCACTTATCTATTACAGTCTGTTTGTTCTTCCTACCCTGTAATTACTCCATTGGATCTGCTGAAATATCCTCTGATTCACATTCAAACTATTTTCAGAAACACCCTTTAATTCTGGCATGATATTTCATTGCTCAGTAAATATGAAGAGGTGCTCAAGATTTGCTTTATTACAAAGTTCTGGTTGGAACTGTGAACTTATTGCTGTGTGAGGTTCCAGTTTGGCAGCACCTAAAAACTGATTTCCTCCCTGAAGTGAATGCCAAGAGTTGGAGGAAGGAACAGTAGGTGGCACAAACTTGCTCCTCCCCAGTACTAAGAAAGTAAGTCAAGGCAGTCCCCCTTTCGGGGGGATGCTCGAGGTAGCTTCCCCAGGTGAGCCAGATGTTAAGACCATGACTAAATTGAGACCTCCTGCTGCAAGGAAGTTAATGAAGGTGACCTAAAACGATGAGTGATTGCTGGGCTGCATCACACATGCTGAAATGAAGGTGGTGAGCACAGGAAGGCAGCCACCTTAGGGCATGGAGCTTTTTCCTTTTTTTCTTTTTTCCTACTTGCATTTACCTTTTAATTCTTTGTATAATATTTCTAAGATATAGTTCTAAACCTTGCTTTAGTATTATTGGATGTATGCTGTAATTTACTATTGGAAATTGACAAGATCCTCCCAGGTTGTATAGGCTTTTGTATAAGATGTATAGGTTTTTGATGTAAAATAGAGTACTGAAAAGTTATAGGAAAAAGTGTATCAAAACCCTTGCCAAGCCAAGTAGTTGCATTTGGGACCACCTCTTATCCTTACCCTAATGCCATTTCAAGAAAAAGTTAAAAAAAAAAGTCTATATATGAATCAATTGGATAAAAAAAAGGTATGTTTTTCCCAGATTTGAAGAGGACAGCAAAAACTCTGTAGTGCTCAAATATTCAGAAATCTACACTGCTCTTAGTAACAAAAAGAAAAAAAGAAAGAAAAAATTACTGATACTAACTTTAGAAGAAACAGCACACTGAGAAAGGCAACAACAGGCTTTACAAAATTATCACTTCAGTCTCTTGAATGAAGAGTAATGAATTTATATGCAGATGTAAGATGCATATAGCACCTTTGAAAAATGTGTCAGACTGAAAACTGTTGATAACATTAACAACTTTTTAAAGGAAAACATTTAAAACATAGGAGAAAGCTGGGCTTCACTCTCCTTTAAGTAGTGTATTTTCCTTTGATGCTACTTTGTTTTATTAAGCACTGACACTTACAGACCATTTTATTGTCCTCACAGCTGTCAGTCTATTCACATGAAGCATGCTTAAATTAAAATTCTGACTCTTGCCAGTTATATCTCACACTTTTCTTGGAAAAAGATAATTTCACCATACTTGTTTGGAAGTTTCTCTATTTATTGTGAACATACTTTGCATTATTACAGTGAGGGTAATGCAAGGAATTGCATAGTATGCCATTTTCCACTGGATTATGCAAATAAAGACCAGAAGAAAGGTACCTAACTTAGATACTCTAACTTATAAGGGTTGTTTGTTGTTTCCTTTTTTTTCCCAAGTTGCATTTCTAATTCTTCTTACCTTATTGATTTAAGATTTAATCTGCTTTAATGCAAATTAAGCCCAGGTTGGTTTTGCTAGTTAAACCTTTCTTCCATTTATTGCCTTGGCTGTTATTGTAAACTGAAGTTAAATGTTGTTGTGTTTAGAAATATTGTCCTAAAATAGTACTAAAATACATTCCAGCCAATATGAGATACCAATAGAAGTGAACAGAAAAAGTAAAATTGGTCAACTGCATAATTAAATTATATGTAGTATACAGTCTTATTACTATTAAAAAATCAATGCAAAATTGTTGGCAAATATGAGAAAAATAAACTCATAGGTCAAATAGTACCTTGGGAGTGAAAGAAATTTTAACACTCTACTGTTTCCTTCTTCCTGCCTCCACTTCTTTCCCTTTAATTAGAAGACATTACTTACAGAATTTAGTCAGGAGAGACAAAGATGAAGCATAAATACTGAAAGACTTATTACCTGCAAGTTTAAAAAGCTTTGATGCTTTAAATTTTCTACTAACATTAAATTAAAAATCGAAGTAAAAAATAAAGCAGGTAAAAAGACTACAAATTTAGGCAGTTTAATTTATAAGTTGTTTAAAAAGTCCCCCACAACACTTTTGATACCAAGAATTGTTTACAGGACAGTAAAACCTCCTCCTATACTATTTTATATCCTTTACAAATAATGTATCTGTCCCACTACTGTAGAATAATATATAATTAAACAGAACACTACCACAGTGACCGCCACTTTGGGAAACAATTTGAAAACAACACATCATTCAATTATTAAAACGTGTGTTATTTTTGACTATGGTAGGTAAAAAAATCTCTTATTTAGAACAAGGTGGCAGTTCTTAGCACTGCTGAGTACTTTTGCAGAAAAAGCTAATTTGTTCAATGAGTATTAATGTTCTGTGTTTGGAAAGAGTGACAAACTATCATATGATGAATAAAAAATACCGTTTCAACTTTTATTATCAAGGGCCCAATTAATTTTTTTTTTTAGTAAAAAGCATTTTGAGATTAAAATTAAATTATTGAAAGTTTAAGCATGAAAACTTGCTCACCAGAATTATAAGGTAATGCTCAGCTTACACATTATTTTATTAAAACTAAAGATGACTAAAGATGATCTATAATAGTAATGTTAAAAACTCCAAATCAAATGATCCAGGTGACCCATGAGGTGTTCTAAGTTTGGGATGAAATAACAGAAGGACTGTCTTGGGATTGGGTTGATAAAGAATTAATGAATAAGAATATAATTTATAATTGTCAACCTGGTTTTATAGATTTTTTTAAAAATTAATTTTCTTCAAATTAACTTGACTTCATTCTTTAAAGAAATTACAAGTTTGGTTGTTCAAAGTGCTTTTTTAGCTGGGAAGCCTATATTTTGTGTTGCATTTATTTTCTTATTGAAAGTCTTCCAATTGAGATAAAAATTTTACTATCATTAATATTTACATTGAGCAGTCTCAGAAGCAGGCTCTTATTTTTTGAATGGATTCTCATTTTATTGATGTATTTAGAGTGAACTTCTACTAACAGTCACTAATCAATTTATTTTCTCAAAGGGACCTGCTGATTTAAAAAGGCATTTGATATTGATTACAATTGACAAGAAAGTAAGACTGGCAGAATGGTTGATAAAGGTATTTTCTAACATTATTATTAGTACATAATCAGGGAAGCATTAAATAGAACTAAAGGAGTTCACAATTCAAAAAGAATGTGCAGTAAAGAGAGCCTCAGTAGAAGGACCAAGAATCATGCACAAGGGGGGGGATAAAGAATGATTCCCCAGATAAACTCAAATTTGATAGAATTAAAAGATATGACTTGTTTTTGTTCCAGTGTATTAGTACCTTTTTAAAGGTTTTAATTTTTGAGAAGAGGTGACCACAGATGCATGCTGAAGAAGTACATGTGATGCCTTCACACAGTTCAAAAATTGCCCTTTGAAGAACTGAGAGGATTTTCATCTTCGGAATGCCACTTTTCTGGCTTGAATTGGCTTGAGTCATAGACCCGAGGACTGAGGTGGCGTTTTAAGTCAGCACCTGAAAATGAGCATGGAGCTACCTGGGACAAGAGCTCATGGTTGCAGGTCGTGCCTGCACTGCTTTGCTCACCCTTAGATAGATTTGTTATTTGCAGTTGCTATCCAGGCTTTTTCAGTATTGTGCCTAAAATATATGACATGAAAGTTTCTGTTTCCTTACCTTTGTGTTATAGGAGGCCTCCTACCTGCAGTCAGCTCAAAGGACCTTGTCACACAGCACAGCAACTGAAGTGAGCCACCTATGAAATTATGCACCTTTTTGCTTTTCTTTGTCTTTGGCAGAGGTATATTGGGGAGCATAGCAGACAGAATCGTGCCAGTCCAGAGCCATGAGTTCAAGTCAACAGCATGGGCATGCCTCACACTCAGGCTTGAGAGGTTATTCTGTCTCAGGTGAAGTGGCTCTTCAGTCAAAGATAGGTCCTTGAGTACAGGGTCAAGTACATCTGGTCTCTGCAGTTCAGGCTTAAAGATCTCCATCTAAGCCTGTGAATCTACTGAATGTACTCCTTTCACAAGGGGAAAGCAGCTTTACAGCATTGCTCTGGAGATAACCAGGGTTCTTTACATTTTATTTACCATCAGGGGATGTCTAAGTTTTGTGAGTCAGGATGATCAGGACATACAACACTAGAATACTGATATGCCTGACTCACCAAGGATGCTTATGTGATCCATGTTCTGTTCATTGATCTGGTGCTTGATGACTAGGGGAAATAGGTCCAAAGGGCCAGGAAAGCTCAAGAGTAGTAAAGAAGTAGCAAAAGGACCAGAATTTTCTTTTCGTCATGAAATTTGTAATATTGACTCTGGTCAGGGAGTAGGCAATGTCCAGCTTTAGCACCCAGAGTATTTTTTACAGAGGCAGACATAAAATAAAGTCTGTATCTTGCAAGGATGTCATGGAAAGTGGCCAATGTGTGGACATCATTTTGATTAACTCATAAAATAATAGTATTGAAATAATAGTATTTAACAATAATTATTACAAGAAAGATGATTGCATCCTACTGATATGCTCTCTATGTATTCCTTGAGAGAATTACTTGGCAGTATGACCAGAGGGGAAAACACTGATTGAAATTGGCACTGACCATTCACAGTGGACTGTCTGTGTATATCTAGAAAGCTTGCACATTGCAAATCGGTTATGAATATAATGAACTACTGAATATGAAAATTGGAAGCGAATATCACACTGAACAAAAATGGATGAAAACTAGCCTTAAATTTAATGTCTGAATTGAGAAAATAATAATGCTGAGGTAATAGAATTGGTTTCTAATGGAAAAGGGTATTATTTATCCCTTTGTTATGTAATTTAATTAGTTTAACAAGGCTAAACTTTAAAACTTTTGAGATACTGTTCAACTAGATTCCATAGAAACAGTGGAAAAACAAACAGTATGATAGATTATGGAAAGATTCAGATATATTAAATTTATAGGTTAGTAGATGGGGACTGTTATTGAATCCTTTTAAATGTGAAAAAACCTGTAGGAATATAGAATGAAATACATTGGTATCTGCTTGGAGGAAGCTTGTTTTAGAGCCCAGGAGAGAGAATACAAGTGATGTGCTATAGAAGCAAATCATTAAGTTGTAAATGCAGTTAGTGGGAGTGGTGGAAAGAGGGGCAGTAGAAAACATTTCCTGGGGAGATATTCTGTGGTAGAAAGCCATCCCTTCCCTTCCCAGTCAAGGGAAGGACGGGTGAGGGCCAGCTTCAGGGAGGGCATGCCGTTTTGAGGCTGCAGCATCTTTATTATTATCTCAATTTCTCCCATGTTTCAGCTCAGAGGACCCTAGAGGTTTGTCCTCAGAAGTAACAAAAGCAGGCGCATAGTAAAGGTCTCAACCAGTCTTTATTGGCCTTTTCACCAATAGGTGGTGTTCCAGCTTTCTCCCAGGGCCAATTTGTGCTTTCTGATTGAGGTGAGAAGGAAATTAAATCTTTCTTGTGCAATTGGAATTGCACTTGCAGTTCCTACGGTGGGAGGGAAAAAAAAAAGCACTCATGGCATTGGTTTTAAAACAGTGGCAAAGGATTTTGTTTGAGGAAAGTACATGTTGGTTGTTTAGGAGGTGACAGTGTGTTAATGCTTTGCAGACATGGCTCCCTTGGCAAATAGATTTACAAGGATATTGGGTAAAGTGTTTCCATGGCAATGCTCAGGCCTTTTGTCAGCATTTTTCAAATAAGGATAGAGAGGCTCAACACTTTTGCTTCCAAGCACCCAGAGGAAACTGACCCTTCTGAACTTCTGTGAGGCATGAAAAGGCAAAAGGCAGCGAGGTGTTGGTTGTGGGAGGCTTTTTGTAGCATTGTCTGTATATCATTCCAGATAGAAAAAAGCTTGAGACTGCCTTTACAGAGAGTTCAAACAGAACACCTTTGATGCTGTTGCAAGGAGAAAAGCCACAGAAGGAGAGGTAAAAGTTGCTTCTGGAAAGGAGTAGCTGTTTAACAATACACATATATAATGATTTAATCAGGTGGTTACTGGCTGTTGGACTTCAGACCTGAACAAAGTCTGAATCATGGGACTGAAGGGATGATTACATGATTACTCAAGTACATGCAGACAAGCAGATAAATTCTGCTTCTATTTAACTGGCTTTTTTCAGTTGTGAGTAGTCATTCAGTGCATTTGGATGAAGGATTAATTTTGCTTAGTGTCCTGTCCAGAGCTCTGAGATGTTAATCTTTTTTTTTCTTTTCTTTTTAAATCTGAGCTTGGCCGTAGTCCTATGCCTGATGCAGGCTAGACAAAGGATGTGTCCTGGAAAATGGTGGGGAGGAACTGGGACTCCTGAGTCCCCAGAGGATTGTACCACAAACAGTTCTGTAGACTTTTTGAATTTGCCCGGAATTTCTCACAAAGGGCGTTTTTGGAATACTGTTACCTGAGAGCATCTTTGTGTGGGTGCTGGACCATGAAAAAGCTTCTAAGTTAGTATATGAAAGACTGTGTGTCGTTTTGATGTCTCTAAATTCACAATTTAGACTCTCTCTTAGCTTAAGAAGTTGATTACATCAGTAGATGCAAACTTGGGGGAGTCACAAGTCAAGCAGGAAAGAGCATTTTCACAAAAAGACTTCTGGTTCTGGATGCTGTGTATATTTTTATATTTATCAGGGATACGCTTTGCACCACCAGCCTCTCAGTAGATCTTTGTGTTAGTTTTAGCTAGAATTTATGGATATGCAAATGAACCCCTCACATAAGCTGAGAAAACACTGCAGTAGTAGGTGCTGTCACAGCAGGATGATGGCAGTGAGACTGAAATGAACTAGGGACACCATTTGAAAGAACAAGCTGCAAATTGTGACTTTCTTTAAGGTGCTCATAGGCATTCTACTGAGGAGCATGCAGGGCATATTCAGTGTTTTCAATGCAAATCATGAATTTATTGATTCACTAATCAACCCACAGGTGAATGATGGTAATAGGACTGCTTCTGCATCAAGCTTAGGATGGTAAGCACACCTTTTTGATGTTAATGAGCTATCAGCAAACTGCAGCAAAACCATGTGCTGGGTGCTGGTGGTGATGTGCCACAGGGCTCAGTGGTTGTCAGCACTGACTGGAGAAAATATTTCTGGAACATCAGAAGCCTTAGGGCTGACGTTTGTCCTGACCAAGGGACTGCAGTTCTCAGTTCTCCAGGTCTGTGGACACAGTTGGTGCCCTGAGCCTCTGGCTAAGGCAGGGGCTGGGGAGATGCTGCCCTTGGCTGCAGGTGGAGGGTGTCACCAAATAAAGGAGCTGCAGGAGGAGGTCAGCAGCTGCACAGCATCAGAGAGACTGAGACATCAGAGCATCAGACTACCAGACTAAAAAAAAAAAAAAAAAAAAAGAAAACCAGCCAGATCTTCTCCCCCACATGTAGCTCCAGGAACCAGGGTGCACAGCTAGCTGTAGTGAAAGAGAGGCAGGCAGAGTGTGCATTTTTTATGACTGGAAAATTATGACAAAGCCCAGAAACTTGTGACTTCTGGCACTCAATGACAAACAGAGCCAGAGCAGCACCAGGAGAGAGCAGCAAGATATCACTGTGGCAGGGAATGGAGGTCACAGTCTGGTGGCCTAACCTGCTGTCAAGGGTTGTTTGTTGCTGGTCAGAGTTATGGACCTGAGACTTGGGGAGGGTGCTGAGCCTGGTCCAGCCCTCAAGTTATTGACCCTGCTGCTCTTCCATGTGATACAAGGGAGACCTGGAGCTTATGAAGTGTGACTGTGTGGCACTGGGTGTAAGGGGCAAGACCTGGGGCTCCAGATACTACTGATGAAGGACAAATGGCTCTTATTTTTAAACAAAGATGTAAATTAATTTTAAGGAGAGATCCAGGTATTCCTCTAGTTTTCATGATCTCTTTAGAAATTAAGTAGCTGGTAGAATCCTTGTAGTTAGAATAAACTTCAGTAAGTTTTAACGCTCTTTCAAACTTAAGTTTACCAGGTACATATAATGTGCAAAAGTACTGCACTCCTTCTGAGGGCAAAGTCCCGGTTTGTGAAGTTTGAAAACCTTTTTTCAAAAGGCTTTTTTCCTTTCAGTGCCAGGATATATTTTACTCACAAAGGCCTTCAGAGTTTATGCCAAAGATTAGGTCTTATTTTTTTTATGGTAATTTGGGATCCAAACTATTGTTTATATTAGCTTGAACTCACTTCTGTTGTACTTTTACCATTATAGGATTTGTCTCTTTTCCCATGGAAAAGTGTAACTACTTCAAACATTAAAGAAAGAAAAAAGCTCATAATTGATGTTTGGTAATTAGAGGCCATAGGAACTCAAGCTAGGCTGTAGGCTGTCTTAGCATTATTAGTTATATTTTGCCAACAAAAGATATTCAGCTAGTACTGCTGCAGAGAACAGTGAACGAGTCACACCAGTGACCACTAGAAGTTTTAATTTTTTAATATCTCTACTATTTCACTGCAGAGAAAAGCAAGAATGAAAATTAAGGGCAGTACTTCTATTTTTGGTCCATTGGGATGGCTGTAGGAAAGTGTCTTGGAATTTTATCAAAAAACCAATTCCTATTGATATCACTAAATGCTGTGATTTTGCAAAGATTCTAAAGTCGTACTCTGTCATCAGTCACTCAATGATTTTCTAGTTGTCATAGGCAAAAGCTGTAGTCTAGAGTACATTCAATATTCCTGTTACTCTACAGAAAAAAATGGCCCACTTTGTTTATCTATTTTTAATATGATTATTTATTTATTTTATTATTATTCATCTCAAAAATCTTTTTTATGTATTGCAGAAATACATTTCTGTTTCAATTACTTCTTACCATGTGACAGTGGTTACAGTGAAGTAAAGATGCATTTATCAATTAGCTGTTTGGTAGCTTCCTTTCTCCTGTGATTATTCTAAACTTTCTTGACAACACTTGAAAAAGTGAAAGCATGGTCTGAAATGAACATTTTTCCCTTGATTAAACATTGGTCATTAATTTTGTACTGTAGTAAGTTCTGGTAGGATTCCTGTGCGAGTTTTGGGTGCACTTGTGTAGCAGAAACATCTGGTTATTTGGCAGAATCTTCAGACAAATGTGTTTCCAGCTTCAGAGCTGTCTCCTCGTTTGCCTTATGACTTGGCTTTTCTTGGCAGATTGACTCAAATTCCTTAATGCCATTTTTTTCCTGATTTTCTTTTTATGATAAAGGCAGTAATTCAAATGTTCTAAGTCAAAATTTATTCACTGGAAGTTCATCTTGGAATATCACTGAAAGAGCACAGTGACTGGAATGAAAAGTCTGGATGTAGTATAACTTAGTTAAATTAAAAATAAAAATAACTTCTTTCTGGTTTCATGCAGCATACAAAATAGCCGATAATTTTAATCAGTATGATGACATGTGCTGTCCAAACTCTAATAACTGTGATACTTACTGTCCTGGAAGGCATTATGTTCTCACAGTATTTGCACAAAATGTCTCTCAGTGCACTACTCTATGTAAATTCTTGTAATTGCAGCCACTGAGGCCCATGAAAGAGCCCCAGGAAATCTGACAACATTTCAATGCATGCTGTATGCTGAAAAAGTAAAATAGCTTTACAGAAAAACTATCTGGCTGACTGTGGGGAAGTTCTGAAAGTAATTCTTCGAATAAAGCTGATCAAGAACAAATATCATGGTAATATACAATATACATGGTAATGCTCTTGACAGAGCTGTAGACTATACCCAGCTCTGTCAAGAATATTATCTGTTCTGAGCACACTGACAAGGAATATGTTCACGCATTTTCAACATCACAGATGGTTACAATTTGCTAATATTTTCCAACCAAGTGCCCTATCAATTGATCATTTCCTATTGACAGAATGCTCCAAATAATTTTGTTCTGTACACCTACACTGTTCTTTTCTATGGCTGTTCCTGGAAAAACACAGGGAGCTGTTCTTGGAAAAGCAAAGGGAGCTGAGTGCCTTATGCCCACATTTGCTTTTACAAATTAGGTCTGTTTATAATGATTATGGCCTTTTAGGTTGTACTTACTTATTTTTTTATTATGATTTCTGTAGTGAGTTCTTCTTTCCCATGACAAAGATGAGTAACATAGTCCTGCTGGATACTCAAATTTTGGTCTCCTTTGTCTCATTCTTATAAATGCTCTCAGGGAGGGTTATATGCTCACATTCTTTTGCTAGAATAAATTTGACAAGCCCCGGAGGTAAGATTAATCTCTTCTGATGCAGATTCTTTTTCAAATGCCAAGACCAGGTGGCAAGGCTTGGTATGAAGGGGATTGTAAGGGGATTGTAAGGCAATTTCTTCAGCATGTAATTCCTTAGCCTGGTTTATTACAGCCAGACCATTCATCTGGTTACATCCACTGAACATCCATCTTCATGAATCCACCTGCTATTTCTCTCCCATTTTGCAGCACACTGCATGCAAAGTTCCTGTGTGTTTCAGGGCTGAGTGGACACTTCATTCGAGACCCACAAACCATGCCTTGCCTGTCCATAAAACTGTTGGGCAGCAGACAATTTCTCAGCTATGGTAGCTAAAGATTTATGTAAATGCTACATAGTGAAAAAGCAGGAAGGCTGGAAAAGATTTTGTGAGGACCTACAGGCTTGTTTCAGCTTTTTTATAATGAAACTCAGTTCAGTGATTTGCCATTGATCTGCCTTTTAAAATTAATTCTGATTAATGTTTTAAGTTGTTTGAAAGGTATCCTATTTGGACTCCATCATCCTAGAGACCTTTTTCAACTATAAAAATGCTAAGGTTCTATGATTCTGTGACTTGGCAGCACTCCCATGTCATCTCTACATAAATGTGTGCTGTGCTGCTCTATTTAGTGAGCTACCAATGGGTAGAAAAGCAGTGTTGGAGCAGGGTCTGATATATTCAGATTTAGGAAAGATGAAAGAAACCCTGTGTTGCCACTTGTGAATGCTTTATTTGTAATACAATAGAGCAATTATTCAAAAATATGTTAGCAATGTGAAAATATGTTCCTTGTGGTGCTATGAAAATAGTTGTGCCCATAGCATGACTGCTGCAAAAAGTGATGAACAAACAAGCAAATGCAGCTTTAATTTACTTTTAAAACAGTATACAAAAACCTTTATGTTATCTTTCTTTTTTTTTTTTCAGACTATTTCTTTTTTAAAAAACATCCTCCCTGTTCCACTTGTAGGCATAAGCACTCCAGTATAAATGAATACTGATGATGAATTAATTCATTCTACAGTAGATCTGCATAGACAAAAAGTAGGTTATTGTAAAAAGCTCCAGTTTCTTGCCAAAGTGATAACTTGAGGCCGGCAGAGGTACTAAAGTGGAGTATGACACAAAAAATTAATCTGTTTTTTTAAAACTGTCAGTAAAATGTCACTGTAGCATTTTATTTTTATCTCCTAATTGTCTATCACTATCTTGTTTACATGCTTTCCAAATTTATCTTGTTCTCTCACCTTACTCTTGCTCTTTAAAGGTATTGACTTTGATTTAATTTTATTTTTTTCAAATAAATTGTGGATTTTTCTATCCTCCACATTGGGCCAGCTGTAATTTTCTCTTGCATTCTACTAGAATTGAAGTGGGAGAAATAATTAATCTCTGGATTTTGAAAGATATTGAAGTATGAGTGCTCAGGATTCATTCCTAGTAGGGCAGTGTTGCAGGTATTTCTTGGATGGAGTCTCAGACTAAGAGTTGGAGAAAAGTATCAAGTTTTGTGGCTTTCAAGGCAATGAATAGGGAGCCAGAACCACAGAGCCGCAGCTGGAGAAATATTTTGGGAGTCCAAAGAAGCCAGTTTAAGGGACTTCTTAAAAACCCAGTTTCTCACTTTGTTGAGAAGAAAATGTATACATACCTTTCCTTTTTGTGTTTGTTTTTTTTTTTTCTGTGCAGTGCAGTAATATCATATAGGTATGTGTGTATTTTAACTTGTAGGAACTGTGTTAACTAATCTGTATCATACTGAAAATCATTCATCTTCCAATGTGTGAACCTAAGTAAATTCTAAGTGTTAGAACCAATGGGAAAAGAAAAATACATGTTGCTAAATTGCGCTACTGTTTGTGGTAATGTTAGCATGTTAAACTTGATGCCCCTGTAACTATTACATTTTTCCTTACTGGATCCTTGCAGAAGTTAATTATCCAGTTTGGAAGTTTAAGGAAACCACTGACAGTGAATTTATGTAGTGGGTTTTCTCAGGTGAAGAAATTTGACACTCTTTACCCTTAGAGACCAAAAAAACATAGAGTACAAACTACAAAAGCTTGACTTGCACAGATTTGTGTAGTCTACCTTACTAATTGCTCTGAAATTCCTCATTGGCTGCTGTATTTTTGTAAGATGAAGAGAAAATTAGTGCGCTGTTGCAATTTATAAATAATTCTTGCACATTTAACTCATAATTTTCATCATTAGTCAGGAAGCAATTAACATTTTAAATGCTAATTTTTAGACTATTAAAGAAATATCCGCTGATATTAGACTGCTGAGATGGGGGAGTGCCATGGAAGTCTATTATAGCTTGAAGACTGTAGAGGAGAATACTATATGTTTCAATTCAGTGTCAGCAGGAAGTCATATGGGGCAATTCTATAGAAATCTGGGAGATTTCTTTTAACCTCTGGAGGAAAAATAGCAAAGCAGAGTTATATAGAAAGCCTTACCTGAGAAAGAAATTTAAATATAAAGCAAAGAAAAGGTGTTTTGAATGTCAGAGTTCTACTGTTTTTTTTTAAGCAGGACACTTAGATTTGTCCATTTTTGCACTTCTAGCATTAGAAATTTTTCCCTTGTAGTCTTTTCCTGTTTTAAACTTAGAGAGGTCATGTTAAAATGATGACATCTGGACATCTTTGACACCCAAGGCTAGCAATTATATGTTAGCAGACATTCCCACCAATGGGATATGCAAAGGACTGGGTTTCCACTTTAATCTTCATATTACTGTTCATCCCAGTCAGCAGAGGAGAAGGTTAGTAGGAAAAAACAAAGTCTAAACCAATAAGGACAAACATAAACAGCTGGAAGTTTAAAACATTCAAAAAAACCTCAATGCATTAATTGAAACTCACTTTTCTGGAGCAATTGTCCTCTCTAAAACACATCTAATATTGGATTTACCTGATTTCCAAGGCATGTTACAATGGAATTATTTCACTGGTTCAATACTTGGAAAATTAAACATTGTCTAAAATTGCAAATTTATACTAAAAAGATGAGAAAAGCCACTGAAGTGTCGTAGCAAGCCTTCTTTTCATATGTGTGGCTGCAAGAGTTTGCAAGGCCAGAAAATTACCAATAGCTGCAGACTCTTGTCCAAAAACCCATGACTGACCCATACAATAAATACCTACCTTAAAAACCAAATCATTTGTAGGAAGTCACAAATGCAGATGACAGGTCAAATCAGTATGTACAGCCCTTCTAGTTTTCTTACTGGTGTAAGCTCACAATGAGCTGTCATGTTCTCATTTGAAACGAAAATTTCTTGACCTTGGCAAAGGAAGAGGCTCTGCAGAATGGCCTGTCCTCTCTTTCTTCCAGGAGCCTGTAAAGTTACTATGCATCAATTGACACTCACGGCACTTTCAGACCATCAGATAAGACAATTCTTGGAACAGAAATGGAAAGCTGGAATTGTGAGAGACGTTTCTATCTTGCACTGGTGAAGTTAGGGTGGAAACTGCTCCTGAAAATAGCATGATTTTTGTTCCCTGGTGTTTTGTCCTTTCTGTCTGCTTCAGAGAGACTGAGCTAGAGTACCCGGACAGAATGTGCTGGGACATGGGTGACATAAGATCCTAAGGATGAAATCTGATTTCAACAAGACTATTTTTTATTTTGAAGCTTTCACTGCAAATGAAAGCCATGGCATAGGAAATATGACTTCACCTTGGCTTTGTAGCTTAATAGCATGTGGGATGTCTCCTGTGTTCAGGTCAGCACAAGATCATGCAGCTGTCTTTATTCAAGTCCTGGTGTTCCTTTCCTTCTAAGTGGGTTAATATGTTTAGAAGAATTTTCTCACAGATCTATTTTTGCCAGAAATGGTAAAAGGGAGTGATTCTGGCTGTGCAGTATGGGAGGGGGAAAATGCATGCTGAAACCGCTTAAAGCGCAAAGAAAAAGGTAGTATAACTTAAGAATTAGTCTCCATTAGCTGTTACAAATGTATGGAAGAATTTGATTATTGCATCTCAATCACACCTTCATCCCAGTTTGAAACAAGCTGAGTATCCAGTTCTGTGCTTTCAGCATTTTGCAATTTACAATCTGCAAAGCCTTAATGATATTGCTGTTCTTAAAAAGAGAGAGTATCCTACACACATTCCCATATGTAGTCCAACCTAAAACATCCTGACCTGTTACATGTTATTGCTGGAAGGTCTGGAGGTATTTTGCAAGACTGCCCATACTAACACAGATGAAAACACTTCCAGAGACTCAAAGAACGTAAGAGGCCCTTGCCAAGCCACTTCCCATTATTTACCAGCAGCCCTGGCTAACCAGGGGGGGTCCCATTTTACTGGAGCTCAGCAAATGTTATGCCCATATACCAGAAAGGCTGGAAGGAAGATCTAGGGGACTACAGGCCTGTCAGTCTGACCTGGGGGCTGGGGAAGGTCATGGAGCAGAGCATCCTGAGTGCCATCACCAGCATGCCCAGCACAACCAGGGGATCAGGCCAAGCCAGCATGGGTTCAGGAAGGGCAGGTCCTGCTTGACCAACTTGATCTCTTTCTATAGCAAGGTAACCCATTGCACAGGTGAGGGGAAAAGGCTGTGGGTATTGAATGTCTGGACTTAGTAAAGTCTTTGATGTTGTTTCTCACAACATTCTAACCACAACTGCTAGATCAGAAACTCTTGAGTTTTCAATGCAGCTCTCTTTTGGAAAGTGCAGAGGCAAAAAATCCGTTCAAAATGCAAGTTAACTGAATTGCATTGTTCCTTCAAGGCAGCCATTGTGTGAAAAGGGAAAAGAAAATACTTCTTATATTGAATTAATAAATAAAAAAGTATGCATAATAAGATCCTGTTGCCATTCACATTTGATCTCTCAATTTCCTTCCAAAGAAAAGGTGGTTTAAGAAAAGTCATTGCAAAAGTGAAAGATTGAAAAAGAATATGCTAAGAAAAAGAACAAAACTCAACTTGCTCTAATTGCTTTTCTTGAAATTTGCTGATGATTTGTACTGAAAAAATTTCCACTTTCTATTTCAAGAGAATTTTAAGCAGACCCGCTACATTTTTCTGCTTTACCCATTATTGATGTGTGGTGGAGGCTTATTTTCCTAATATATTTTTAGAGACCTTTAAAAAATTATTTTGCCATTTTATGGCAGCATGTAGAATGATAAATATGTTTTAGTCTTCCATTTTAGTTATTTCCTATTCTTCTAGCAATACCTTTGCAAAATGTATACTTTTTTGTGCTAATTAAAGTATATATATTTTTATAGGTAGATATGTACCTATATTTTATATGTGTGTGGGCATGTACATATCTGTATGTGGAAATGATTTGTCTGAAAAAATATTGGAAAAACTTCCAGGTAACCTTTATGACTTGCTTAATGTCAGAAGAACAATGTGCAATATTTAGCTCTGTCTTCAAAGGATTTACGAACTGTTCTTTCTTTTAAACATCCGTGGAGAAATTAAGCACCAGATACACATATTAAAATGCTGAGTGGTCTGGTGATGAGAAATTCCAACCTGATAGATGTGGAAATAGTCTGTTCAAAATTGGCATCTTGCTCTATCATAGATCCCAATGGAGGTACCCTCTCTTAAATTGAAGAGAAATGCCACAGCATTATCTGGGAAGAAAAAATAAGCCTAAATTATTTTAGGTGGTTTTACTACCTTTGCTTCCATATGATATCCCTGATAAAAAATTGTGTATGGAGACAAAATTATATTGATTTTTGATAACTTAGTAATAAGGAGGAGCACAGTCCTGCAGTACTCTTCTGTTTAGAACTTAGTTCTTTCCTGAGTCTTTTCCTTACATTTTTCTCCATCTGTGGCAATTTTCTTTTCACTTCATGCAAATATTGTGGTATCCTTTCCACTATGATCTTGCATTCCAATCACTGAAGAACTAAATACCTACCTAATAAAAAGGTTAATATCCAGACCACATGGTCCACCTAGGTGATATTTTCTAAATATTGTTTTAGTTTCCTTATGATTACAGGTATTTCCAGACCTGTATTCTTTCAAGATATCTGCTTTCATGCTGAAATATTCACACTGAAATATTTTCAAATTCTTTGTTGATGATCAGTACTCCCTGTCTTTATTAAGGAGTACTCTTTGTACAAGTGCTTTTCCTGCTAATTTTTTTTTCCTTTCTGCTACCAGGCACAATTTTTAACCTAGAGTTATCTTCAAACTCTCAGTACACCAATAAAAATTAGTATTTGGTTAGTTCCCTGCCATATTTATGTATTACCAATTTTCTACCTTACATTCTAAGTTTTTACATAGTTTTCTGGTTTTTGCAGTCTTTTTGGAATCTAGATATGTTATTATATTGGCTTCTCATTCTAAATATGTGTTATGCAAAGTATTTTTGCTAATATCACAAAACTGTAGAATGGCCTGGATTGGAAGGAGCATTAAAGATCGTCTAGTTCCAGCCCCCCTGCCATGGGCAAGGACATCTTCCACTAGATCTGATTGCTCAGAGCTCCATCCAACTTGGCCTTGGACAGTTCCCAGGATGGAGCATCCACATCTGGGCAACCTGTTCCAGTGCCATCACTGTAAAGTTTTTTTTCCGAATTTCTAATCTAAATCTATTCTTTTTTAGTTTATAGCTGTTGTCCCTTGTCCTATTGCTACATGCCCTTAAAAATGTCACTAAGTAATGTAAATTTTCCTATGAAAAGCCAAAAGCATTTGGAGAAAACAAAAAAAAAAACAAACCAAAAAACCCTCACATGTTTATCTTTAGATGTGTTCATCTGTGTAAAGAGATTATATAAAGTATTTGTATGCAAGATATTTTGTGACTAAATAAATTCTGAGCAGCAGCTATAATTCCAGAATGCTTAAACCTGAAGCAATTTATGGGCCTCTATTGTGTGTGCAGGAAATGGAATGACATCTGGCACTTGTTGCTAGGCAAAATGTGCCCACCAAATAGCACTTAGAAATAATCCGGCAGTTTAACTAGTGGGAATGCTAAATTGCTTCCAAGGCAGTTTGCCTGCAATGTATTTCTAAAATTAATATAAACATCTTTTCCTAACCGATAATTTATGCCCACAAAGTGTAAACCCTGCTGCTTATGGGGGCAGTCAGCCCCATTAGGGAAAAACATCCCAGCATTCACGGGGAGCTTTTTTCTGTGATGTACCGAGCACCTCTCAAGAACATTGATTTCATTTGGAATTAGCAAAATACACAATTGCTTTGCAATGCACAAAATTAGGGTCTTAAATAACAGCACCCATACACGCTGTGTGGGGTGTGGATGTAGGAAAGGAATTTAGTCGGTCTTTTCAGTAGGTTCAGCATTCAGTTCATCTCTGTTCCATCCTATGGACACTGAAGTTAAAGAGAAATGATTATGTGTTTGTGATGGTGGACTGGAGAGGTCCAGGCAAGATATCCTTCAGGGTATTCCTGACACAATACAAAGTAGCTAACCTGTCTTTTTAGATGAGAGAAAATAGTGTTTGAATATTACATAAGCAATTAGGTGAGCCATATAAAAGAAATGAGAAACACATGTGATAATTTTAATCTGTTTGTCTGATCCTAAAGCCTTTCCAAGACTTAAAAAATATCTACTGTCTAATTGAGAATAAACCAATCAGTATTCATAAAAAATTCATGAAGATGCACCTTTTCAAAAAAAACCACACTATTATATATTTTTTTTAATTTTAAAATACTTGTAACAGAGAAAGATTGACTAACTTATATTCAAATAAAAATAAAAGTTTATTTCATTATGATCTAACTTGGTTTTATGTTATGGACCTCTATATTGTAGATATCTACCAAAAACCCCAGTTGAATACATATTGTAGCTTTGTAGCTTTGATTGGCAACTGTAATATGAATGAGATTCTGCTTTGCTCAGTGATTGTCATTCACACATTCTTTGCAGAGAACATGAATTTGAACTAATGGCAAGAAAATTAAACAGATCTTCTATTGATTTGTTAATTCTTCTTGTTATAAAAGCATTTCCTTTAGGGAAATTGCATTCTGTTTGGGAATATCTTCTGCAAGGCCTGAATTGATTCTTGATGTGATCACATCTCATCCTTTTGACTGACAAGGTTGGTTCTTTCTGCCAAGGTTTTTTTTATGTTTTTTTTTCCCTTTGTATTTTCCATGTCATTGCTTTCTTCCTTATTCTTTCACGTCTTTATTTTGAGTATATGTTTTAACAATTGTCTATATTTTCTCACCTTCCCTTCTTTTGTTTCTTCTGAATCCTCTCTTCAGTCATGTGGTTTTATTGTCTGTGGTCCACATTATATCCCAGTCTTTTCTATTCACCTGGTGCTGCCTCTTTTTCTCTCCTTGGTTTCTTTTTTCATTCCTCAGACTCTTTAATTTCTTCTTCATTTGCTTCTAGGTTCCTTACACATGTTGTATTTAATACTGTCCTCTGCCTACCCTTACTGCCACAGCCATTTAAAGCAATTGACATTTTCACCTGGTTCCTATCCCTTCTTTTCCTCTCCAATATTTTGCATTCCCCTTTCAGCCTATACTTTTATCTTTTGTCTTTTTTCCTATGGCAAGCCTTGATTAAAAGAATTTATTAAGATAAAATATGTTTTTCTTAGCTTTTAAAATTTTAAGTACTATTTATAAAGCAGTTACATTGATCTTGCTTTCCTGTACACTTTTTTTTGTCTAAGCCACCATCGTCAGTCTTAACTTAATCCATATTCATAAGTTTCAGTATTGGCAGGAATTTGTTGTCCTTCTCTAATTTATCTTTCAAATTGATGTGCTTCTTAAAACAACTAACATATCCATAGTAAACAGACATTAATAATTTCTGTGATAATTGATTTTCCACAGAGTATGAAAGCTAGTCAGGGTTGCACATTGGGGAAGTGCTGGGAAACAAAGCTGTGCTCCCCAAAAGGAGAACTGGGGCACTTGGAGTTGTTCTTGTTTTTCAGAGTCCTTTTTTAGCTGTTATAAATTCCATTGTTTTTGGGTTTTGTGACTTTGATAAGGTTTTTTTCCTAGTTAATTCTTTTTGTTTCTTTTTAAAAATTCTATTAATAACCATTTAATTCACTGACAGTCAAGTTCTTACTGTAACTGGAATGGGTTTGTGATTATGTCAAGCTTGAAGAAGCATGAATAACCAGCATGGACAGAAAAATTATGAGTGCAGTACATGTTGTGTTCCTATTAGTGTGTCTCAATGGGAAGCAAAAATAGCTTGTTTTTATCCTTGATTTCTGAACTGTCCATACTTGCTCCTTTCAGAGTTTCTAGACCTTTTACTCCCACCTTCTTCCTCAAAATGGTTTAAAAGTGTAGAAGTCCGAGGGAATAAAAAAAAATTACTCTTCTATTTTCAAGACAGCTTGTTGGAGCTTCTTAAGTTTCTTTTTTCTATTGTGTCCTTTAAAATGATCATTCTCTTC
This sequence comes from Euphonia xanthogaster, assembly GCA_034509185.1. Lineage (NCBI taxonomy): Eukaryota > Metazoa > Chordata > Aves > Passeriformes > Fringillidae > Euphonia > Euphonia xanthogaster. The sequence goes on from JAYDZK010000001.1 coordinate 77,024,780, forward strand.
ATCTCAAACTCAGAAGAGCAATGAAAGTTTCGTTTACAGAATCTGTAATTTTAGAGGGTTTTTTCCTCTTCTTTTTTTCATTTATTGCAGCAAAAGTATTTAGGAATTTTATCTTTTGAAAGGTGACAAAGAATCTGCCTTTTTGTCTGTGCATGTAAGAGATTTGTTATCAAAAGGTACCTAGCATCCTTTGTTAGAACAGCCCTCCTTTCTTGCTGCTCTGATTGAGCTTTTGAAGATCCTCTGATGATTTCATTAGATTGAGAGGACACCTCTGTCGTGAGCAAGAGTGATTAAACCAGGGATTGAAACCAGACATGATAAAACCAATGTGAATTTTGCCATTGACTTCATCAGGCCAGTCTCTTCTGTATCTTTCTCTGCTTACAGTACTCATTCTGAATGTTCTCTTCCATTTCTTCCTGGCTGCCTACTCTCTAAGAAGGAAATGCACAGTTGAAGGAGTAGGGACAAGCCCACAAACTTCTGTGGTCTGAGTGTAAAGACAGTGACTGGCTCACCTTGAATACCTTGGGGACATTAGCTAAACTCACTTATTTTACATGTCTTCCAGTATGTTTTATTCCATATCTATAAAACCTGGGCAATTTTCTTCACCACAGTTTCTGTGAATGTAAATATCCAACAAGTACCTAATAATTGTGATATGCTAAGATGATATGGTAATAGGACTATATAAATATCTGAAATTAAAAGAATTCAGATTTCACCCGAAATGACATCAGAACTTTAAGCTTCAAACTCTTTAAGGAATGGAAAATGTCATTCAATTGTTTGGACTTTTTTTTCCTAAATTCGTTTCTTATTAGAACTACATTTAAATGTGCATTGAGGAGAATAACAACATAAAGAGACTGAGAAGCTCAATTTTACCACCCACACCTAGAAATAATCTTTTTACACTAAGAATCTGGAACAATGTTTTAAAAGCAAATAAAAAAATCTGTTCACCTCCTATCCGTTATGTTCTTTTAATTGAGAAGATTTCCCCGATTTATTCTGAAACAAGAAATAAAAATAGAGTTAATTTCAGTTTGCCATGAACTGCAGCCTCTGGTATTTTTAAAATGTATAATACTGTGCTGATTACTCTTTGTTTAAAGGGATGGTAATCTGTGCATACTATCACAGTTGGAGCTCTGCTCCCACCTGCCAGCTATTTTCTCACTGTTTCTCTGGGCAAGGAGGTTTTTTAGTGTTGCTTTTAAAGTAATTTGCTGCAAAGATTAAGTAATATAATAGCTCCTACTCTGCAAAAGCCTTTTCCTAAGCTGTCTGACCTTTTACAGAAAGGTCTGAGCATGTTCACCCACCCAATTATTGTGATGTACCCAAGGCACTTAAGTTAGTAACCTCTCTATCTTACTAATATGCCTCCATTGTTTTTCAGACTGTGCTGTGCAGAACTGTGAGGTGCCATGAACTGTATGTAAAGTTTTCAAAAAGGCAACTGAAGAAATCAGTTCTAATATATATTTCACAAAATATATCAGGTTTCTAGAAATGATCACATTATCTGGGAAATGTCTAAGGGTCTAAAAGCAAGAATATGTTATATCCTAGTAGAGACTTTTCTCCAGGCATAAACTCTAAACCAAACCAAGCTGCTTATTGGAGCCACTGGCTGTAGTGCTTTCATAATTGTCTCAAAATAAATTATCTATCATCTATCTATCTATCTATCTATCTATCTATCTATCTATCTATCTATTATGTAATTATATTAGTTAAAATTACTTATTTATATAAAGCTATTAGAAAATGTCCAAAGAAGGGCCTGGAAGGAAATCAATATGAGGAGTGGGTGAGGTAATTTGGTTTCTTCAACCTGGAGGAGACTGAGAGGAGACCTCACTGCAGTTTCAACATCCTCATGAGGGGGAGAGGAAGGGCAGACACTGATCCCTGTAGTGACAAGCGGCAGGACCTGAGGGGATGGTTTGGGTATGAGGGGATATGAGAAAAATATCTTTACCCAGACGGTGTTTGGGCACTGGGACAGGCTCCCAGGGCAGTGGTCACAGCACCATTCTGACAGAGTTCAAGAAGAATTTGGACCATGCTCTCAGGCACAGGGTGTGACTCTTGTGGTACTCTGTGCAGGGCCAGTAGCTGGACTTTGATGATTCTTGTCAGTCCCTTCCAACTCAGAATATTCTATGATTCTGTGACACATCTGGAAAAAAGTAAATTTTTTTTCATCCCTACCACCTCCTTCTCTCTGGCAGTCTTCCTATTTGTAAAGAAAGTGCAATGAATTCCTAAAGAATATTTTGAATGCCTGATTTCTTTACCACTCCTCCTATTATTCCACTTGCTGAGCCTTCCTTCTGATGGACTCAAGTCACTGGATGAGGAATATTGAGGAATATGAGTGAGGCGGCTGCCAATCCAGACCTGATCTTTTCTTGAAGACACTGCAATTGCAATATATCTTAGCCTCTGTTATCTCAGGAATTAAATATTTCAAATACCCTATACCATGTTGTGGAAAGTGAAGTCTATTTAATTTCACCAAGGAGCCAGTGAACAGCTTGGTAAATTGGTAAGTCTGTACTGTGATAACAACAGGTGCTGCAGGAGGTTTGGCTGGACTGTAGAAAAACTATCAACCTGAGGCACGTTCTAGGAAGCAAGATCCATCTTTATTTTGCTGAACTTCAGATTCTTCTTGAAACCGATAAAGAAAATACCACAATCTCTGAACAGGTTAAAACTTCACAAATATTTATCTTTTCTAAAAGCATAGGGAAAAATTTTAGTGTTGAGATATTATTAGTATTCAAAATGCAAGGGAAGAAAAACCTAGTACCTAGCTGTACAGTCAAAGAGTACAGCCAAAACAAATACATAGAAGCATTGGTTTAACATTTGGCAGGAGATAAATGCAGGCACAACTTTACTCAGAATTGTATTTAATTTTTGATCCCTGATCGTCATTGGAATGTTGAGGTATAACCTTATATGTGTCAGATATTTTCAAAACTTTCTAAAACGAGATTTTGAGGCACCCATGTTTTTTCCACTACTAATGGTCTATTAAAACTATGTGAAATGCTCAGTTTGTTTTTAAATGTTAGTGCAAGCTTGAATACTCTGGTTTTATACACCTCTTATTTTGTAATGAGTTTTCCCCATATGCTAGCAAAAGTTTTGGAGACATTAGTGACTTAATTTCAGGGATTACGAGGTGGTATTTAACAGTTTAAATCTGTGACAAGCTGCTGTTTCCAATTTCTGTTTTCTGTGTCATGTGTATCTACACTGTTTGAAAAGAAAGGGGCCAGATATCCTAGCAGACATATTTCTAAGGAACATGGTTAATTATATTTATGATCTTGAGCTATAGGAGGAATGTGCAATCCCTTAACTTCCTACATATGTAAAAACACCATTTACAAACCGTTAAATAAAATTATCCATTTCAATTAGTTATATTTATCTTGAAATTATGCATAAATTGTTTTGTAAAGCATATACAACTTTGATAACAGATATTTCTATCTCTAAGAGATAACACTTAATATAATTATTTCAGATGAGAAGGCACATCATCTAGGAGATCCTGGGTTTGAAAATCGAAGTCTTTGGATCACCAATCAGTCATTTCTTAAGCACAGTTACTGAATAACAGTAACTTTCATGACAATGATAGATTTCTTTAAAGTGTAGTCATTGTAGGAAGCCTGTAGTTGTTTTGCGAGGATATGTCCCCTTTTCTGCCCTCCAGCTCACAATGCAAAGGAGATATAGCATAAAGTTTTTAGCTTGTGACTCAGTGTTGGCTACACAGTCATCAAACAGGCCTTGTTCAGTGCATTGGCTTTAATTAGGTATAGGGTCACCTGTGTGCAGCTCAGGATTGTGCCAGGCTTGTAATTTTGACCCTTTGGCCACTAGGTTTGCCATGCTGTAAATAGTACTTGACTCACTTTTGTACTCTTGGGAGATGTCTTACCCAGCTGGCTTGTTCCATGTAAAATTCCTGTAACTGGCATGTTTAACGTGGGCTTTGTTGACCAGCAGAGAAACAGAAATGGTAGAATGGCTGGGATTTCATTAGAGAATGCTAAAGAGAATTGTAACACACCTGTGGCTAGACCTTGTTTTTAATCCTAGTAATAAAGGCTCTCAGACTCCATAAGGTGTTGTCTAAAATAGCTTTTATTGTTATCTTTAATTGGAAATAACACAAGGAGAAAAAGGAATAGAACAGATAACCTTACATCTCTTTAAGTTGTGCAGCATCAGAAGAACTTCTAATCAAGGCATGTCAGGCTGCCTGAATTCTGTCTGCGCTGAGGTTCACCAGTGTGGTGGCCTACACACCTCTTATAGGATGGTTATAGAGGTAACCATCGTGGGTCATATTGACTGTCAAACAAAAGGATGTTCCCATGAGAGCTTTGAGGAAAAGGCAAAGCCACATAGGTGGCCACTTATTTAATATGCAGAAAATTAAATGTTATACAGCTAATCTGAGCTCAGCCGGTCCTTAAAGCAAGTTTGTGGTGTCAACCTGTACTCAGCATAAACTGCAGTACCAGCTGCATTCATTTTGAATGTGCAATGTGTATAACATAACTTTACTCCTAAATGATTTTCTGATTTATTTTTTGCCCCTCAGTGATCTGATACACTGGTAACATTTGGTTTGTATTTAGCAAGGTATATTTTACCCCCGCCATCTTTAGCTATATCTTCAGTACTAATGACCCAGGCATTTGGAAGCACAGTTTTTAATAAATGTATGTGCCCTTTTTTAAAATAAAAAACCCTGCAGCATTTGTGGGTTTTTCATAGGGGGATGGTGATATTTTTAATCTCACAGAGAACCAGAAATTGTCCTTCTGTCAGGTTTGGTTCATCTCTTTTAGATTTACAGATCCTAAAAGGTTATGAGTGGCCACAGACCATGGAAGAAGCCAGTGAAAGGTATCTGGGACAATGTTTGTTAGTCAACCTGAAGCACACGCCAAACTGACTAGACTCAGGAAATGAGCTTGTACTGTTTTTTTTGCTTTTGTGCAGATGATTTTCCTTACAGTAGTTGGTATGTGTCTGTGTTTTTTGTCTGTGCTGGAAACAGTGTTGACAACACAGGGATGTTTCAGCTGCTGCTGAGCAGTGCTTGCAGAGTCAAGGCCTTTTCTGCCTCTCACCCCACAAGGGAGCAGGCTGGGAGTGCACAAGGAGCTGGGAGGAGGGAACACAGGCAGGACAGCTGACCCCAACTGACCTTGGGCATATCCCATATGGCATCACGCTCAGCATATACAGCTTGGGGAAGGAGGGATGTTCAGGGTGATGGTGTTTCTCTTACCAAATCACCATTGTGTGTGATGCAGAGCAGCTTTCCTGGACATGGCTGAACACCTGCCTGCCCGTGGGAAGTGAATGAATTCCTTGTTTTGCCTTGTTTGTGTGCACAGCCTTTACTTTACCTATTAAACAGTCTTTACCTCAACCCACGAGTTTTCTCACTTCTACCATTCCAGTTCTCTTCCCCATCCCACAAGGGGTAACTTTTCTGAAAAATATCTTATGGAAAGGAGTTGTTCATCTCTCAGGTATAATTTTGTTTGACATGTGCAGTAGCTGTGCAAAAGTCTACACTGGGACAGTAATATATGGAAAAGCAGTCTTCTACAAATGCTAAAAAATACTTTGCCTATTTAAAGATCTCCTTACTTAAAAGTTGATTATTTTTGATCTTCAAAAAAAATGAGAAACCATTTGGTTAAAAATAAGTAGGAAATCTTTCACAGAAGAATTGAATTATTAATGGAAACCCTGACTCTAGACTGTTTTGATGGATAAAACTAATTTATCTCTGTCTCCCTGAGATATTTATATCATCTGTCTAAACAGCATGAGTCACATTTAAAATGATATCAACTTGTGCCACCTCCAGGATAACAAACTGGAGCTGGTTCAGCTGAGTGTTGCTTTCCTTCCTTTTTATCATTCAAAATATCCAATTGATTTTTATTAAAATTGAGTCAGTTCACTGTACAGGGAATTTGAATCCATAGCCAAGAAGGGAAAAAGATATGTCACTGATCAGCAGTGAAATTTATGCTTTCTTGTATTTTGGACATTCTTACTACAGGTAGAGGAAAAATGTGTGTTGTCTTTCATTCCTGTGTATGTATGGATAGGCACAAACTTTTTAATACTAAGTACACATGTGTGGTAATAAAACACATAGGTTTTTTTACAAATACAACTGTAGGTTTTATATCCACTTCAAGTAAAAGACTCAAGCTAGGTGAAAGATCATTTCGTCTCAGAGCACTGTCCACTACTAAGAGTGCTAAAAGTATGTATTGCCCCTGCCATGTATTGCAACTGGAAACAATGAAATTGGAGTAGAAATGTTTGGAAAACTTTTATCTCTTGCTCACTTTTTATTTTTTTCTAAACCACGATGAAAAAATTATTTTAGAATTTTTCATGAAATTAACTTCCAAAAACTTTTTTTATGTCATCTGGAAGTCTTTGATATAAAAAAGAATTATTGCACATTTTGCTTTTTTTTTTTTCATTTATTTGGTGAAAACATTAGTTTCTAATACGTTGTTAGGCATTTAAGCAGAAGCAGGATGGAAAGATAGAAAGGGCTACACAATTGTGTAACTTGACACAAAGAGCTGTGTGGTGAGAAATTTTAAGAGCACAGGCGACAATCTCACCTATATCTGTTTCTTGCTGAGACAGACATTTGAGAGGGAAAAAATTCAAAAATTTATATGGAGTAATAGAACATGTAAAAGAGTGAAAATTCTTCCTCGCCTCTTTCAGAAACTGTTGCTCTGAAATTCTGAAATATAGGATTAGAGTAGCATATATTAAAAAAACCAAAACAATACTATGTCCAGTATATGCAATAGAAATCTTTTATAAGCATTACTTTAATTTATTTTCTAATCTTGTCAGTGGAATTGCAATTGTCTATAAATATAGTTTTAAATTCCAAGACTAAATAAAATCATTCGTGGTGACCTCTATGGACAGAGAAAAACAACTATAACCTCAGTAGTGGAGAGTACTCATACAGCAGTTTTTTAAATTTTATTTTTAATTTTTTTTAAATTTCACTTTAATTTTATAATCTATTTTCGTTTCTAAAGATACTTATTTTAAGGTATTTTTTGATCTGATCCATAGATCATTATTAATGTATTTATCTAATACATATCCTGTATGATGTTGATTTAAATTTTAAGTGTTTTCTTAAAATACTCTTCTGCAAATGGTAATACTTTTTATCTCTAAATTTAGCAATAGTACTTTTAAGTCAGCTTGTTTGCACAACTGTGTTCAGAGATGATTAGAAGATTTATAAACTCCTGAATTCACACTGACACAAGTCAACATGAAACAAAGATGTTATTGCTGTAAATACTTTAGAGTATGTATAATAAAATAGCCACTGTGTCTAGTTGATTAATAACCTGAAAATTAAATACCATCAGTAGTCATGCCCTCACACCTATCTCTGGTATTTTTTCTCTATTTTTATGTAGGTTCTGATTGATTTTTTCATTTTAGAATACTATTTGATATTTGTTTACTAAAACACTGTTCTAAGTGATCCCTGTAACACATGGCACAAGTGCAAGAGGAATTTTTTTGCTTTTCCGTAGGAAGTATCTGCAGTGATTTGTTTAGGTTTAATCCTTACCTCTACTGAGTTATGATCTAACAACATTTATGATGTTTTCATTGTAATGTGATGCTTTTGGTGATACCTAGATTGAGATGGTTTGTCATCAGTTTTCATTTTAACTCTGAAAATCCATTTCAGATAAACTTAAATGTGCATGGGGAATCCAGTCACTGCAGAGCACTGAGAGGCAAACTGTGCTACAGACCCTTGTGTGCTCTTGTCAGTGTCACTCAGTCTCTCAGGCTCCCCACAGCCCAGCGCTCAGTGGTTTTGTCTCTTACTCTGGCCTACTTCAAGGTCTGGACACTCTAAATAAATGTGAATAAATTATTTTAATGTGAGAGCATCCAAGTTCCAATGTAGTGAGTTTTCTTTTCATTTTTGATAGCCTTTTGAGAGAGAGATAAGGTTAAATTTCTTTTTATCCTTAAAGGTCTCTCCTTCTGTGTTGCTTCTAAAATCTCTGATTAAATTCTTATCAGGACTGTGGCTTGTTGATAAAGGAGCTTCAGTGACAAAATTGGCTTGAAATGTTCTATTATCATCAGGCTGCTTTTCCCTTGAAATTTCCCTCTGGATTTTTTGAGCATTGTTTCTAAATTCCATCCAGTCCCCTTGGTCAACCCATAGTTTAACCTCATCCTATCAGCACAGGGAGAATAACAAGTGGTTGTGATGTGAAGGAGAAGGCAGTATTCTTGTGAGAACCCCAGTGTCAAGAAGACCTGGCTTTTGTTGGAGGCAATGCAACATAGACAACCCCCACCCCTAAAAAGAGATTAATTAAACATACAGAGATGAAGAAAAAAGTAATAATTATAGTTTCTTATTATTTTTCCCCCCTAAAAGTGCAACTCTAACAAGTCTGAGAAAGGATATTCAGAAAAATGCTTCATCTGAGTTCGAGTCACAGTTATTGAGACACTCAAATGCAGTTAAATAAAAGAGTCCGTTTTGAAAATCCCATCTTATTGTAATCTGAAAGGTTTTCACTAGCTTTTCGTTGGTGTAAAGTAGCACAATCTATTTCACTTACTACTGGAAAGAAAGTTATCCATTTGGAAAGAAATATTAAAAACATCCTCGTTGTGCTGGTCTAGGTTGAAAGTGCAAAAAAAAGTTTTATTTTTTTTTCCAAAATTTTCTACTCTTCCAATTCAATTATATTTCCCAATCAGAATTTGGAATCCGTAGCAAAAAATTCTTCATATTTCTTCACCCATTTAATGAATTGGTTTTCTCAGATTTAAAAAGCACTTCAGAAATCATTCAGGGGTTGCTAAAAATGCATAGTAACTCGCCCAATTCACTTATCATTCCAGCTGCTGATTTTCTTCTGATGACTAACTTCATGCTTGAGAGAGAAATCCTTATCTTAGCATAAGCATCTCACCTGCCTGTATAAAATTGATTCCATTGCAATTTTAAAATGAAAACTGCCCTCTATTGTGTTCTTACATAGAATAATTGTGCTTCAGCTATTAAAAACATGTGTCAGCAAGGACATCTGAGTGCATTCTAGTGTCTGGCCAAGCTGCCTGGATCTTCACGCTAAATTAAGACACATCTTTTGATGTGAGGGTTACTTTCCTATAACTAATGTGGCACAACCACAAAAATAGGTATTATTCCAAAGGCAGTATTTCCAGTTGTGTTTATTCAATGAGCCAAGAATTTATTTAAAATCTTTGGCAATTTAATAATCACATGACCATAGTTTCACAGTTCCTTCTAGACAGGGAGGGCTCTATTCGTCTTGCTGAGAAAAATGGTGACTGTAATTTCAAAGGTAGAGTGTTGCCTCACTGGGCTGTTTGTTTGTTTTTAACTACCTACCTCTACTCATACATAACATCTGAAAGCTCTGAAGTACCATGATGTTTATCCTTACCAAAATTTCTATGACAAAATTAATTATCAATATTTTCTTTATAAAGAAGAGGTTTTAAGCTCATCACTTGGACTCCTGGTGATGCTTTTGTGTGGTAGAGGTTATCCAGAAAATGAAAGATGCAAGAGTTAAACCTAGTTACCTTTTTTTCAATTCAAGGTCTTACATCAAGACCAGCCTTTTCTTATTTTTTCTTTCTGTTAAGGAGTCTACATTTTTGTGCCCCACCACTGCTCTGTAGAAAAGATAGTCATGGCAGATAAACATTCACACATGCTCTTAGCAGGAGCATGGGAGGTGACAAACCAAGTAGTTTGTTTTGACTGATTTCATTGCCTATGGAAAGTTTAAGCACAAGGATGTAGCAAATTTCAGTCACAGTGAATGTAATGTAATAAAAAATATTAAAGAAAACTGGAGCCAATGTGGAGAGAATCTTTTCCAGTAAGATGCACAAAAAACCCAATAGAACTGCTGAATGATGCAATTTCTGCAGACCCATAAAAACCAAAGCAATGCTCAAAGTTAGTTTCTGGTCCAACCAAAAATTATTTAATGTAATTGTTTTTATAAAGCAAGGGAGTTCAGCCTGTAACTAAGCTAACATCATGCTCCTTTCTTATTCAAAATATGTCAGAATATTTAAACCCTGACATTGAATATTGTGTAGATAAATGAAGCAAAAGAACATTAATGAATTATCTGTGGTTGCATGCAAAGCTATCTAATGATGCATCAAACTCCAAAGTCCCAGCTTCCCAGTCGTTTAGTGAAAAAAGACAGACAACCTTTGAGGTCTGTTCAGCCCACACAGGGCCTGAGTCACTCTGCAGAAGTGCCTGTCTCTCATGATGGATTACACAGGGAGCTCAGCAGAAGCAGGCTTCCAAATCGATGCCCTGAATACATGCAATACAGATGTGGATTCAGAACTTTTTATCAGAGATTTTTACCTTTGTAGCTTCGCTCTTGGACCTGTAGGCATGTAAATATGTAGTAGAAAAATATTTTTAGAAGGCACTGAGGTTGAGGTCAAGGGTCTAAGCAGAAAAGTATGTCATCAGACCCAAATGTTTGTGGTTTAAATTACCATCTTTCTGCTCAGATGTTTTAATTCCCAACCAATTGTAACTTTGAAAGTGGCTAAAATTCTGCAAATGTTTTCCCTGGATAACTTGACTTAGTCTTCCAAAGTTTAGAGACCTAATGGCTGTTTTCAAGGAGAAACTGGGCTCAGGAACATATCCCATGCATTGTGTGAATAATTTCAAATGCAGATTTGTTACCGCTTCCTGTCCCTAGTGATATATCTCCAATGGGTACATCTCAGACACTTGTCAGCTGAAGGCTTAGTCACACCATGTTTCCAGAGCTGATGTCAATATGCAGTCACATTCTTCTTGCTGTTTCCAGCTGGGGAGGTATTAGCCTGTGACATCATTTCCTTGCCCCTAGTGTGTAATCCTGTGCTTGTATTTCCAGTTTCAATCCGCTTTTACTACTTCAGTTCTTCAGGTTGTCAGTACAGTTATTTTTGTATGATCTTTCATCTTTGCCTCTCCAGTGAGGATTTACAGGTTTGTTATTGCCAAACGTTGTTAGTATTATCTGAAGTTCTTTATCAGTATCAGTAAAACACAGAGTTCCAAAAACATTTGAAACATAGCCAGACATCTTCTATTCCAGTAATATGCCTTTTTGTCTTAATGTTGTTTCCTTCCTTTAAACTATATTCTGATTCTTTGGCATTTTTAGAGCATTTTGTCCAGAATATTTTTTCCTTTCATGGGCAGCATTGTGTCCAGCACATATGATCCTATCACATGGATTTCTTATGTTCCTGTTCTTACAATATTCATTATCTCAAAAAAGATATGCCAGGTTATTTTGGCATAATGATTGTCTATTTTGGGGTAAAGCTGTTATTCATTATATTCCATTTTCATTACTTCAGTGTCTGTAGCTATACAATGCTTCATACTTTATTTCAAATCCTGGCACAGCTCATGAGGTAACAGACATTTTTTTAATGTTGTCTGGATCATGTACACTCCTTTTGTTTAAAAGAAATAAAAGCTAGGTTTTATTTTTCAGACACTTGATTGCCAGCCTGATAGATTCATTAATAGTCTTTGTTGCTGAACTGCCCTTTCATGTACAAGTATTTTAAGTACTCTCAAATGGAGGTTAAGGGGTCTTGCCCTCTTGGTCCAGACACTTTCTTTAAAAATAGTTTTATGTCTTTGTTTTCTTCTCTTCTTAGATGAGTAATTTTCATTTCCAGAGACCACGTCATTAGCCACACTGCATTTGCTACTGGTAATCAACATCCCTATATTAGTTTCGTTTTACACTGTAAATTGCCTTTAATCTTAACTGGTTTTAGCTTATTGGTGAAGCCACTCTTTTTCCTGTTTTCTTTTTATTTGGATGATGAAAGTACATTTTAGTACTTGAAATTTTGCAAGATCTGACCCTGCCTAACATTTTCTGTTCTCACTTTCTTCATATATTTTCTGACATCTGACAGTTTTTCTAGCATATTAACTTTATATTCCACCCTAAAAGCTTTCTGCATAGTCCAGATATCCTCTGAGGTGACTGCTCATCTAGTTAGAAATTGAACCCTTTGTTATAAAATGTTTCTCCCAATGTTTGAAGCTGCAAGTTTTTCACAGTCCTTAGACAGTCTTTTTCTTAAAGGAATTGCGACATTTTCTTCAGTCGTCTTTATTTCCTTGTTTTCTGGTTTGATTTTTTTTTTTTTTTGGTTGATGTTTTGTTGATGATGATTTTTAGTGAAGTTCTGCTTTATTTGTGTTTAGCATTTATTTGTGCTACAGTTATTTTTTAAAAAAATTGAATAAATGTCTCATCACTTTGAGATACAGCTTTCCGAACCAACTATTTAGTGAGGTCTTATACTTCACTTTTCTCATGTTCTGTGTTACATCCTCAAATACCTGGGTACCTAAGTCTACCCTTTATTACTAAAATTTATTTTATGGGAAGTTGCAATTTTGCCTTATAGCTTTCGTAGTGATAGTTACTCCTTATTTACTATTTCATAAAATTGCTTTCTAAATAATGCAGAAATTTATACACAACAAATGGGATCCTACAAAAACCTTTCTAAAAGAAAAGTTTTTTTTATCTTACCCAGTAATGAACTTCTGTACTTTTTAAAGTTTTCTTACATTTTATCGCACACTTGGTTTATATTTCATCACATCATTTTTTTTTGTCATGAGGAGGGCAATAATATTAGTACACATGAGTGTGGGAAATAAGCAAGAAGGGGATTTCTATGTCAAACTGTCTTGCAGATCAATTGCATCGTCCATGGCACAGGGGAGATCCAGCAAGGAATGCAAGTTATTTCAGGTAGTTAGGGCCTTCTACACTTCAATATAGACCTTTCACCCAGATTTTTGGACAGAATATTGCCATTGCTTTACAATTAAAAAAAAAAAATCCATATATTTTAAGGGATGGTAAAGGTGAAAATCATGTGTGCAATCTTCCAAATTCATATTAGTTAGATTCGTGACAGTTTCTTTCAGTTGCATGCAAATGATCTTCCATTACTTCTCAAAGTTGTATTAATTTCAAGTTTTTTGGTGTTTTCTTGTTAAAGAACTCCTCTGTATAACCTCTTTCATGAAAATATTACATTAATTTTCTTTCAACAGACTGTGTTGCATTTTAAGTGAAATTATTTATTTCCTTCATGCATCATGTGTTATATTAGTGCATCTCTAACTGAGAGAGGTTAGTGCTGCTGGACCATTGGTAATAATGATACGGAGTGGTTTCTGCCTTACTCTGTCATTTAGACATGGGAATGGGAAAATGAGTCCTACTTTTATTAGAATATCTTTTCTTCACCAGCAAACATCAAACTGTTAAATCACAGGAGTGCCTAATACAGAGAATGCAAAGTCATAGTGACAAGCAAACCTCCAAAGGGAGGAAAAGGGTTATGTTTTTTCTTTTCATGTTTTGTAAGCTACCCTAGAATTTACCAGCACTTTCTGGAATGGCTTTATGCTGTTGTCTGTCAGTGAAGCAGAGGAGTCACTAGAGTAGGTTTTTATTCTGCATTTTATATCCTTTTTTTCCTTTTTCTTTACAAATGGAGAGTCATTCAGCAATTTTTAAGATGGCAGCTCATGTTTTGAAACAATAACTAACACGTTCTCTTATGTTTTTGGTTTATGTTTTCTGCATCTATTGAACTGTATTTTGTCTTAGGACCATGTTGGAAGGCAAGCAAAGTTTTCTTGAGCAGCAAAAGAATTTTTTTTTCTAATTAAAAATGTCATTTGGAATAGTTAGTTAAACTCCTTCTTATTGGCAGCAGACTGGGCTTGTATTTTTCAGGCAGTTGACTCTAACCAGAGGAACAGATGCATTTAAAACAGACTGCAATTAGATTCTGGTTTTAAGATGCAGTGATAGGATGGGAATATTATGTAAATCACATATATATTCAAAAGATATTTATTTAAAAATTTAATGCTCTGTTTTAAAAGAGATGCAATTGTTTTCACATTTACTACCTAAAATTGTATAGGAATGCTAAAGAATGAAGTACTAAAAGTTTGCTCCTGGAAGTTAGTGTAAAAAAATGATACTTTGTATGCAACATAAATAGTGAAAATTGTCCAGCCTCTCATCCACCAGCCCCACCAAGTCCTTCTGGGCAGGGCTGCTCCTGGTCTGTTCATCCCCCAGCCTGGGTTGGTACTCAGAGTTGCCCCAGCCCAGGGGCAGCACCTTGCTCTTGGTCTTCTTAATCCACATGAGATTCCAAGGAACCTTCTTCCTGAGCCTTTCCATGTCCCTCTGGATGGCATCACATCCTTCAGTGGTGTCAACTGCCCCACTCAGCTTGGTGACATCTCCAAACTTGCTGAGGGTGCCCTTGACCCCTTTGTCTGTGTCATTAAGAAGATAATCACTAACACTGGTCCCAGTACAGATCCCTGAGGGAATCCACCTGTCAGTGGTGTCCTCCGGGCCTCTCGATGTGATGCCCAACCAAGTCCTTGTGCACCTAACAGCTCACCCATCAAACCCATCTCTCTCCAGTTTAAAGAAGGATGTTGTGGGTGACTGTGTCTAATGCACTACAGAAGTTCAGATAAATGACATCTGTAGCTCTTCTCTTGTCCACTGATGTAGTCATTCCATCATCACAGCACAAGCTGGTTAAGCAGGCCCTGCCCCTGGTGGAGCCATGTGCTGGCTGCCTCCCTGATATTTTTAATTGCAAATGAACTCTGTTAAGTTAATCTGGTAGTCATGTTCATTTAAAAATGTAATTGATGGAATCTATTTTAAGAGCTGGATATGAAAATAACCACTTTCTGAATGAGAAAAGAAGGGTCTTGACACACTCTTTCCTCCCTTTGCTAGGCCATGGAAAGTGTGACTGTGGGAAGTGCAAATGTGATGAAGGCTGGTATGGCGAAGCTTGTCAGTATCCAACTACTTGCAATCTTACACGGAAGAAAAGTAATGAAATGTGCAAGAATTCTCAAGATATCATCTGTTCTGGTGCAGGTAAGATGTCTTTTGTTGCTTTTGATACTTTAGTGCTCTCCCAGTGTTATCTTGAGAATCACTGTCATTTCTAACTAGTAATTTTGTATAATATGTTTCAAGAGACTGAGAGTAACTGTAGGTGTACTAAAATGTTTAGTTTTCCAATAGGCTTATTTCTGTGCATTAAATGTACACTGATTAGGAACACCTACTTTAGTACTCTGGTTTATCCATAGCTGTTTTGAATTGATGAAACTGCAACTGTGTCATTTATTTTCCTCAGAATGTTGCAATGGCTTTAACACAGGAAGTGATATAATCTCAATCAAGTGTTTGTGTTTACAGAATGCAGAAATGGCATTTGCAAATAGTTTTCCTGGACATTTATAAGCTGTGCAACTTTTTGAGACACTTTTGAATTGTACCTCTGATTATTAAAATCGGTTGTAGAAGATCTGTTGAATCATTTAAAGGAGCATTTCAATCTTCACTGTTCTGATTTGGTAACATTCTCTTCTCTAATTGTTTAGTTTTATAACCATCCTAACTTTAATAGGTCTTTTCCTTATAAAAAAAAATCAAGAGAAAACCAAATGGCCTTTTAGAAGACTTCATTGAAGAATGGTACCATTTTAAAGGGCATTTTCTACCAATTAAGCTTTGAGAACAGAAATTGCCTCCTGGTTTTTCCATTCCAATGACCTCCAAATGGAAAAAGGTTCCAAGAATGCCACTTCTGCTCACTATTGCTAGTCTTTAATTTCTGTTGGAATCCTTACATTTTCATATAAGTAAATTTCTCACAAGTTAGTTGATGACATGAGCAAGGAATCCCAAGGATTTGTGGGACTTGTTAGAGAGAAGGTAGTACAGGGTAAGAATCCAGTTTAACATAAAACTATTAGCATGCAGCATACTGTGTAAATTATACACTTAATTTCTAACAACAGATGTATGAAACTTGCTATCAAAAGAGCCATGAGAGATAGCTAAATGAGAAACTGACTTTCAAAAATAAGTATAGCTCATTGTACTTAGTATAAATGAGAAGAATAAATGGTTTTGCTTTTGCTGATATCAAACAGGACAGGAATTTCAATGAGACTGACTAGGGAGTTTGGCTAACTTTGATGGGATGTATTTTGTCTTGGTGGGATTGCCTTTTGATCTGCTACTAACACTGTCATTGAGGTCTGGGCTCTGTTTTGTAATTGCCAATAAAAGATAGGAAGGGATGGCATGAGCTGTTAAAAACACAGATAATCACTTATTGTAACTTTTTTCAGTAACCAATCAAAATCCACCTAAAAATTCATTTTTCTGACTTAGTTCCTAATAATTTCTCAGAACAACTAAGGCATCCTACCTAAACTGAGGTTCTCTATGTGAGCAATTTTCTCATTCCCCAATGGAAGGAATTAACATTTTTATGATACACCATCTCTCTGACCTGTTTAGAACCTCTGACCAGCATAGGAATCAATATTTCTGTTCTATCTTCTTTCCTTTTCAGGAATTATCTATAATCATGACAGTTTTCTCAAAAATTGCATTTGTATTTGATTAACAAGTAGTTGTAGGAAATAACTAGTTCTGTAGGTTACTTGTGTTGCATTATCAGTTGTATTACTATATTAGCTCTTGCATACATGTTTACAATTTATTCTTTTAGAATGGCGGTGTCTCTCGCAGAGCCCAATACTTCTGTTCTTTGATTAACATGATGTTTATTAAAAGTCATGCTATGCTTGTAAGGGTAAAATTTTAAGAGTAAAAACATCAACTGGTTTCTCTAATCTTGTGCAATATCAGCACATAGCTTCTATTTTGGAGAACTTCTCTGATGCCCATAACTGTGTTTTCAAAAATACATATGGATGCCACGTGAGTACGAATGCTGTGAAGTGAATTTTAAAAAAATCTGTACTTGCTGGTGTAGTGATGCCACTGACTATTGAAACAACTTGTTTGAGACCACTGACCACAAGGCCCCAGTAATGTGATATTGCACAAAATTCCCACCCTTTCCATTTTAATAAAGGTAGGGACAAGGGGGTTTTTATATGAGTGGCGTAGTAATACTTTTGTTTCTAAAGTCATTTTAATGTATTTGTGATTTTTTTTTTTTTTGACTGTGGAACACATTCATACAGTTATTAATGATCTCAGGTCAGATAGACCCTCTGAGGGAAAAGAAGTCATTCTTCTTTCCCAGGGAGCAATAAAAGAATTTCTTCCTATTCAGGAGGGCAGGTCATGGAGGGAGGCAGCCACTTAGCTGAGGGGCAACTCTCCTTAAAACACCAAGGAGCAAATGTGTGACAAGATGAGCTGTGATAGAAGAGAGATCTGTTTACAAAGCCATTTGCATCCTTTGCTGCATTGCCTGAGTGCCCTGGCTTTTCATTATGTCAGAAAGTTTTTTGGTGGGGTTTTTTTATGCTTGCTTGGTTTTTTGGGGCTTTTTTTTGTGGTTTATACTGTGAAGAAAACAGCTTTACACTTCAAAGGCACTTGAATGCTCTATCACAGCTAAGATTAGGCTTTTTGTTGATATGGATAATTTCTGTGTCTGTCTTTATTTGTGTGGATGATCTTTGGATTTCAGCCTTCTCAGAAATAAAATATGTACCATCTCTGGACACACTAATGAAACTCTTTCTATAATCTGCTGTCATTGGGTAATGTCTCTTAAATGTTTACAGGCACATGTCAGTGTGGCAGGTGCCAATGTGCTAACTCAGAGGAAAATGGACTGGTGTATGGCAAATTTTGTGAATGTGATGACAGGGAATGCATTGATGATGAAACAGGAGAGATTTGTACAGGTATGTATCTTAATGAGTGCAAGAAAAGTGAAGAAGATTAATACAGGCTATTGTTTAATTGCATGGTTCTACAAAATATCTTTACTGAATGTATGACTTAAAATACAAGTAACTCTATTTGCAAGATTTCACACTGCAAATTGTAAGTGCAAATTTCAGATGCAAAAATGAGCTAACCATAAGGTTAAAGAACGAATAAATCCTGTGACATTCTTCTCTTTTTGGAAGAACTGCAAAGAGAATTGTACAAGATAAATCACTAAGGTAATTCATAGCTTAGTGTGTCTGTCCTCAGTAGAATATATATGAGGAATATGAATGCTTCATGGCACAGATAAGAGAGAGCAGAATGGACAATATATGAAAAAAACAAAACCAAAAAATGAAAAACAAACCAGAACATAGATTATTAGGAATTTTGTCAAGGAAGCAAAAATTAAAAATATCAGGAATAAACATAGGATGATAACTCAAAAGCAGGAAGATGAGAAAGGAATGAAAAATGAATTTCATCTGTGATAGGAAAGGCAAAAAAAATAAGATGAAGTGAACTCTGCTGATAGACAGAAAAGCAACCAAAATTCAAACTCCTCTTTCATGTCATTATAAAGCAGGAATCTGGCAGTAAAATATTGTGCAATACACACCATTTATGGCATTATAAATGCTGTTTTCTGTGTTGAGAAGGAGGCTTGTCTTTGATCTGGAAGGTGCTACAAACATTGTTCAAGCTACACACATGCAGATTGTGTCCATATGCCTCCAAGAGTGTTCCAGTCTGCTCCTAGACTATTCATATCTGGGGGAAGGGCTTCCTCTGTGTGTGTGTGTCTGAAGAAAGAGAGTACTTGTGTAAAATCTCTTTCTCTGTCTTTTCCTTACACAGACAGCAAAATAAATTCTATTTATTTAAGTGCCTTTGAAGGCAAAAAAAGAACTTTTTTTTTTAAATCCTGAGATTAAGTAGGGATTTTAAATGAGGTTATGCAGAATGGTCCTCTGAAGTCCAGATTCAGGAGCTCTAAGATTAGTAAGAATTGCAACTATTTAATTTAAAAGCTTTGTGCTTTGAAACACATGGCACATGCACCTTAGCAAAAGAAAACATTCTGGAGCTGGTTTCACCCGGACTTGAATGATTCAGTCATCTTTTTTAGGATATGTATGTTTTGTTAAATGAACATCTGAAAGATTAATTTTGAAAAGAATTCTCCTTAATGAACAGGTTTAGCCATGTTCAGAAATCTTCTTGACAGAGGGGAAAAAGAAGGGAAGCCATATACAACATAGTTGGTGTGTAATAAATCAAGATGTCTTTACTGCAACTAGCTGAGGAGTCAAGAACACACAATGTTTTTTTAGACATGCCAAGTATTGTGTCCTACCTTGACATGTAAAGCTGTGCTTAAATTTTAATGATTACAGTCTTCAAAATTTAACCATAAAGTAAAAAAAAAAAGTTAAAAAATATAAAAATTATGTTGTCAGTTAGTGTTTATTGATTAGATTTAATCTATGATTAAAGGAAAATCAGTTCTAAAATAGAGGGGAAAAGTGGGAAAAGTGTAGCTCAGATATCTTTTGTCTGATTTTATGTATTCATACATAGACTATAAATTGTTTCTATTCTGAATCTAGCAGTAAAAGCTTTTAAAAGAAAAGATCAAAGCAGTTAAATTGTTAATGCCTTTTAAAAACTTGCCTCTTTCTCACTGTACCAAATTTGTTTTGGCTTAAGGCCATGGAAAGTGTTACTGTGGAAACTGTTACTGTGAGGCTGGTTGGCATGGAGATAAATGTGAATTCCAGTGTGACATCACCCCCTGGGAGATCAAGAAAAGATGCACATCTCCAGATGGCAAAATCTGCAGCAACAGAGGTGTGTCATTTGCATGGACCTTCTACACATGTTTACATAGTTGGCTTTTATTTCACTCTATGCATTCTCTACAGTAGGACATTGTGTTTGCTGATAGTTTCCTACTTGTTCCCACCTATTTCAGCTCTGGATTTGCACTTTCATCTGGGTAGTTACCTGTGTTTAGGCATAAACTTTCACAAGGTCACATCCACTCATTGATTAAGCAAACTCAAGTCGTTCTCATTCTCTATTTTTGTAGTAAGACTGATTAGAATATTTTTTATTTAGTATATATTTGTTTTGGTAAGAGACCTACCTTGCAAAATAAAGTATTACCAGATTTTTGACTTGGACAGGTTGGTGCTGTAAGGTCACAGAACTGTATGTCAATTCACTCTTAAGAAAGACTTAAGAACCGGAATGGAATGGGGAAAATGAAGACACAAAGCATTTAATTTCCACTACAACCAAAAAAAGCACCTGTGAAGTGTTCAGTAAAAATGATGCAGAATGTATAGAGATGGAAAGGTAGACTTCACACATTTTAAAAAATTACATAAGGTTTTATCTACACACAGTTTTGGAATTTGAATTTTGCCTTATACTTCTGTCTAATTATGCCATTTTGGAAAAAAAAAAAAAAAACCACAAAATAAGGTTGCTTTTCACTAGCTGCTGTGAAAAAGGACTGAAAAAATAGGGTGTTCTTTTGGCAATAAACCAGAATAATTATAGTTGTACATAAGCAAGGGTCACATAGATACCTCTCTTGAAAGCATCTCTTCTGGCAAAACCTGCTATATTGTGAACATCTAATCATCCCGAGAGCATTTAGAAAACTCTCTTCTCATAATCAGGCTGAAATTGAAAGTTTGGCTCAAATACAGAGATCATGTAGGCTAATTTAGTCTCAGCACTTCAGCATAAAATTTTTGTGTAGTTCTGGAAATAATAGATATCAAAGTGTCATCAGATCAGATGCTTTCTTTGCACTGAGAAGGTAATTTCTTGGCAAATAATTTCTCAGCAAAGCAAGCTTTTAATCAAATTTGAAATTTTAATGTGTGACTATTTATTTAAAGTGGCATTGCAATAGGAGAATTTGTGTGAATAGCATAGCTAATGTTCTGAGTAGCTGCAGCCTCCAATGCAAAGGTACATTTGTGTGATGCGTCCATGTCTTTAGCCTATTTGTGATTTTATCTCCATAAGAATTTTGTATGCTTCTGACAATGCAAAGCAAGTATTTCTGCTCCATTTAGTCCTACTTACCCAGTTTTCTGTGTTTATACATCTTGTGATATAAGTATAGTTAATCTTGTCAGTCTTGAGCCATCTAAAAATCAAATATCAAGGCTAACCTTGCTGACCACCCTCCTTCAGTGCTAAGATGGACAAATTGTTACTTATCTTTTCCCTTGAACTATCTAGTCAAACAGTTTAGACCACACGTGAAAATTTAGATTTTTAAACTTTGGTAAGATTATGTTCTGCATTCTGACATCCAGGACAGCTGATCTAAATTAACTTTGAAGTTGTTTCTGGGAGGATTAATCCCTCTCCAGAGGCATTTCCTGGTTTTGTTTGTTTATTGGTTGGATGTTTTTTTCCTTCTTCAGTAATGTCACTGAATTGTGAAAGTGTGAAAAATTAGGCACAAATTTCTTGAGGGCTGTCTCAAGGTTCTTAGCATTATATAGGGCTGTAGCTCTTCCTGTTAATGTCATACATGCTGGGTTGTGTAGACCTTCTCCTTTTATTAGAAAATGTGCCCATACCTAAGTGTACTGTTTAGTCATCCTGTCCTGTTGTCCTCAAACACATTTTATTGTTTAGAGTAACCTAAACACGATGACAAATATGTTGGCATAGCAAAAGGTGAAGCCATTGTGCAAGAAATGAACTGCATGCATCAGTAAGGTCAGGCTGCTTCTAGAAGCCTCTTAGCATCTCAAAAAAAGTAGTGTGTGTGTTGCCCTGGAGCATATTTGGATTTCTGAATAAGGAATTTTTTTTTTGTTTTGTTTGGTTGGGGGTTTCTGTTCAGATTTTCCTAAACAAGTAGGGTGCATGTCTCTGCATATTAGTAAAAGTAGTAAATATAGTAAAAAATAGTAAAATAGTAAAAAATAGTAAAATAGTAAAAATAGTAAAAATATTAGTAAAATATGCAAATTTGTTTTCTGTTATTCACATTTCTTCTTATTGTAAGCAACAGGGTGTGGCCCTGAATATTGACTTTGGAAAGTGGAGGAGTATCCTTTCATGTAGATCTGTGCTGCTTAGATCTGTTCTTCTTAGGTAAAGAATGACTTCCTAGACGTTTTCAGCTGTGTTAGTTTGGATTCTCTTGTTGTTTAAATGTTTCTGCTTTAACAACCATTAATTATCCCCTGTGCCAAGCCCAAGTCATTTAAACAGAATTGATTTTTATTGTCATTACTGACAGGGCAAATTACTGTTGATGTCAAAGATGTACAGCTCTTCTGTGAGCTACATTTTTTGTTGACTCCTACCAAGGCTCAACAGCAAAAAGGAACATGAACAGGATGCCAATTTGTTTGTTTAAAGTATTGCTACCAAATAATCACAGAAGGTTTCAAATCATAGAAGATGAGCACATGAGCACACGCTCAAGATTATCACTTGCAGCTTTGAAATTGTATTTCTGTGAGAGCAGAAAATTCACAGGTGTAAATTTCTGTAATCAAAGTGCTGTTACTTTAAATTACGCAGTTAATCTTCTATTTTTCTTTTTTTTTTTGTATTTTATTTTTTTACCTTTTTAGGCACGTGTGTATGTGGGGAATGCACATGCCATGATGTGGACCCAACTGGTGACTGGGGAGATATTCATGGAGATACTTGTGAGTGTGATGAAAGAAACTGCAAAGCAGTGTATGATAGATATTCTGATGACTTCTGTTCAGGTAAGGTTTGTGTATAAAGGGGACTTAGGCGTAGTTTATAAAAAACCTTCCAACTGGTCTGATCTTCCTCTTCCCTAGTGCTCCAATTCTCTTTTCCAAGCTCTCTCATACTGAGATTGGGGGGGCAGGAGGGGGGCTTGGAGGGGGCTTTTTTTTTTCCATGCCATGTAGCGAAATCCTGTAAATATTAGATTCTTTTAGGAAAAATCTTTTCAATTCTTCTAATACCCTTGTGTTCAGTGTAACCTAACATGAATTGGATAACGGTTGAAAATTTAAAATATAGGTGTGTCATTTCTTGGGAAAATTTGAGTTTGAAAGTTCATTAGATCAGACTGTGTTACTTCACTTTATATGACAAAGAGATAGATGATAATCAAGAAGAAGAAATTCAAGGAAGAGTAAATAAATGAGTCAATGAAAACAGTCCCCTGAGAATACAAATTGACATGAGACCAAGTAGAGCATCAATACTTGAAAAATATGAATATGTGGCCCAGCTGCAGTTCTGTAGCTGTAGACCAGACTGTACACCTTAGACATACCCATCTTCCTTTTTCTTCTACTTGGACTTGAGAGCGTTATATTCAAAACAATTAATATCCATCCATCCATCCATCCATCCATCCATCCATCCATCCATCCATCCATCCATCCATCCATGGTTTTGCAGTTTATCGATGTTCCATGTATCAGCTAACAAAAGCTGAGATTCTGAGAGAGACCTTGCATGCAATTTTGTGTGGATACTAATAAAGATGCTGACATTAGGCAGGGGAGAAGGACTTTGTTCAATACACAGCATGCAATTTGTACGCACAGGAATTCTACAAAAGTAAATGAATGTGATTTCAAAGAGACTTTACAGATTGGAGGTTGTCAGCTTCAGTGCATCCTGTAGAAATCTGGTCTGGCCTAATTAATAGCAGGAAGAATACAGTCACATCAAGGACAATAATGATGTGGTATATTTTCCTCCTATTCCTAGAGTGAGATATGTCCTACAGAAAGATCATTGGAGTTGTCTGTAATAGAGAAAGCTGAAACAAGCATGATATATAAAACATTCAGCCTTTTCATTCCCTGTTAAAAAAGTTTCTCAACAGTTGTGAGGTTCTTTATTTTTTTCTGTTTGTTTTAGTTTGGGTTTTTTTTTGTTTTGTTTTGTTTTTAATAAATTTAGAGGAATCACTAGCTAATAAAATGGGGGGAAAAGAAGCTTTTCCAAAAACCTTCAGTGACTTAATTTACTAGCTGCTGTTCAACCACTTGCAGATATTATATATTTATTTAAGGGTTTATTTAATGAATAAACTGGAATGATGTAGAGCTGTATACAGTCACTAAGTCATGAGAGCAGCAGGAAGATTGAGTTGGTTGTCAGTTTTTGAATGTATCACTGTGTTGCTTCAGGGATTTTAGCCCTCAGGGACTGAACAAAATATCAGCATCAGCTAAGGAATGCAAAGCTACAAATCAACAAGGTAAATGCATTTTGTAGTTAATGGTGAACACAAGAGTTTCAAACCTAATTAAATTAAAGCAAACCTGTGGCATCTACAACTAATGCTGTGAAACTGAAAAAGTCATGCTTGAACTCCCCTCTCCTGGACATTATTGCCTTTGCAGCTACTGCTGCCCTGGATAGTAATGGTTGTAAGAAAGTAGAGGGTAAGAAAGTACAGACAGTTACAAAGGAGCCTGGGGGAAGATACTGACATTTGGCATTGGATTAAGGACTGGTGCATTGGTCTTTATTACACTGTATAACTGTATTTGAGGAAAACTTAGATATTAAAGGAAGGACTCATACGGCTTGGTTGATGCGACTAAAACTCAAGTTGAAGTATAATTTTGTTTTTCCATCTCCTCATCAAAAATTTTAGTACTAATTATTTTTATCCATTCCCTTTCCATTATGTTTTAGAAAAGCCTAATTTAGTCTTAGCTAGCCATCAAAGTATACATTCCTAAAATAGATTGTGCAAAAAAATCCATTTACACATGAAGCAGTGTGAACAATATCTCCTAGTCCTGCTGTTTAGGCTTGTTTCAGAAATAGAAAAGATGCATAAGTTTTAATTTTGCTTTATTGTGGTAGTCAGGCAGAATCTGCAATTAAATCAAAGATTTAATAGAGGTATTGTAGTGGGACAGGTTTTTTAATTGCTTATATGAAATAAATTTTTATTGCACAAAGTGTGCATGCATTAGTGTATCTGAAAAATATCCTCATTGTTTCTCACAATTATTTGTAAATTGATTTGGGATGAATCCAAGAGTGATTAATTAGATTGGGGAAAATAGTCCATCTCTCTTAAAACCTTCATCAAAAAGAGATGATACAAAATTATCCTGTCTTGTTCTGTCTTCCTAATAGGTAGAGACAGGACACCACAGTCCTTAGTAGCATGGAGAAATTACAGGAAATCTGTTTTCATGTAAAGAGTTTCACTGTGACTGAATGAAATTCGATGTTTATTTAATAAAATACAAATAACAGGAATTGACAGCCCTGATATGAGGATTTAACATCACACAAGGGCAGCTCCCTCCAGAAGCTTCATGTGGCCTGAGGTGACTGTTATTTCACAGTACATCATATTGGCTACTGGATGCCTTCTTTTAACACCTGAAGTGCCATTCAGAATGTTCCTGAATTATTGTCTTTCAGAAGTCTTCTCGACAATAAAGTGATTATCTTCATTTAAAGAGATAATAGCTCTCATGACTTGACACAGAAAGAAAGCATGATTCCATTAAGAAAATGTGTATGTTCACACATTTCATTAGCTCCTTTGCTGTGGCTTTAGCAAAGGAACTATTGTATGAAAGTGCCTAATCCTCCCACAAGTATCCCTCTGGGTCAGGGATCATAAATCCAATTCACGGCCTGTCAGCAGGTACACATGAAAGCAAAAGAAAGGATCGTAGGATCAGAGAATGGTTTGTGTTGGAAGAAACCTTAAAAATCATCTAGTTCCAACCCCTACCAGGGACACCTTCCCTGCTGGGACACCTTCCAGTAGACTGGGTTGCTCAAATCCCCAT
>JAYDZK010000001.1:77050683-77088295 GCA_034509185.1 Euphonia xanthogaster
AGGGACACCTTCCCTGCAGGGACACGTTCCAGTAGACTGGGTTGCTCCAAGCCCCATCCAGGCAACTCTTGAATATTTCCAGGGGTGGGCATCCACTGGAAATACTCAGTAAGCAACTTCTTCCAGAGCCTCACCATCCCCACAGTAAAGAATTTCTTCCTTGCAATCTAATCTAAACTCATCCTCTAAACAAGAGGAAGCCTATAACGCTTTACAAGGAAAACAAATTACTAATGTAAAGAAAAGTTATTTGTTGCAGTTAATAAGACTTGTATTCTGGGAAGTAATCTGATGACTCCTAGAATGTTTGCTTCCTCCCATTTTCTCCTTGTGAACTAATAAACAAATATGTTTTATAAATTCGTACTGAAGTGCAAGTATGGTTAAAAGTAGATATAAAATTTCTGTTACTATGGTTTTCAAGAAGAACATGGATAGAAAAATGGACATTGGAGCAATGCTTTGGTCCTGTGTCCAATGAATGATGACTGTGAAAATTGTGAGAGATCTAACCTGCTGTCTCATGAAAATAGATGTTTGATTTTAGGGCAAGGAATGTTGTTTTGCTGATTCTCAGGCTTTTCTCAGGAACATTTTGCATTGCCAGAATCTCAATGCTTTTTGCAAAGAGCATAAAGAGGGAGAAGGACAATTATCTTTTTTTTCATAGTTTTTCTTGAGAAAAACTCAAGAAAAATTGCATGTGTTTGCTTTCATATAGAGGAAATACATGTGCAGGGAATAGTCTCAGACATGGTATAAGATACCAAAAACCACATCCAATTGTCCTACTGTAATTAGAACTGATCATGTCCAAGATTTCAAAATTTTATTATTTGTGCATCACTGTTTAGTGGAAGACACTGGTTTGAGGCTTGGAATTGATGTGACAATGCTTGTCTCTAGTGGATCATGTTGATTGCAAGTAGATAAAGAATGACACTGATATATTTCTTAGAGAATATGCTGCAACCATGGTAGAAAAAGAGCATAAAAAATTTAAATATTGCCTTATGACATTCCACTTTTCCAAATGGTGGTGAGATTTGTATTTTTAATCTCTGTTCCACCCTTTTGCATTAGATCATGTGCTAAATGGCTAAACAACCCTTAAGGAAAAAAACAGAAAAGGGGATATGGCTCAAATGGAATGGTAGACAGTGCTATTTTCAGCAACAAAAGTAGGCATAATGGATTGGTTGTATTTTTTTGCCACTCTCATTACTGAATGAAGTCCCAACTTTGATAAAGTTTATCCAATTAAGATTTTTTTATTCTTCACCAGAATGGAGGTTTATCTTGAATTGTATTCACTATAAAGGTCATGGACAGTGTAATTGTGGAAGATGTGACTGTAAAGAAGGATGGACTGGGAAAAAGTGTGAACATCCACATTCGTGTCCAATGTCAGTTGAAGAAAGTGCTAAGAAATGCCAAGGAAATTCTAATTTACCTTGCTCTGGAAGAGGTAAGCACATTTCTGGAAGAATTTTCATGCCCTTCAAATGCACTTTCATTAAAATAATTTTTTTACATGCCCAGGACTACTGAAAAATGCCCAGTACTGAAAAATGTGTACCTTCTTGGCTTACTGTGCATGAATCACACCTGTATAACTTGTGATTTAGGAGGAGAGAGGAGAAGAATACTGAGAATATTTTTCCTGCTTTGTGTTTTATTTTACATGTCTCAACATTTATTTTGGAGGTTTTCAAGGCTGCTTTGAAAATTGCTATAGTTAAGTCTTTGCTAAAGATACATTAAAAATATGGATTTAGTCTGTGCATTTTTTGACAAAAGCAGTGTGAGATTTTCAGCCTGTGTAAAATGTTGTGGCACCATTGTGATAAGGACTGTTTGGATTTACTCTGATTATGAAACTGCCCATTAAGTGCAGGACTGACTTCTATAAAATGCAGCTATACTTCAGCACAGTTTGGTAGTTGGCCATTGGCTTTTCATTTGAAAGCATTTCTTTGTGACACTGTAGCCTTTTCAAGAGCTTTGGCTAAAAATATATACTAAGTCATGCACACACTTAAAAGATATATTGCAAGCAATTTTTCTCAGAAGGGAAAGGACCTGCTAATTTTCCTCTGTCACTGTGTGAAATGTGGTTTTCTGCAGAGAGAAGAGAGAAAAGTAAACACAAGACAGAATATTTCTAGAACTGGTAATTGAAGTTGTTATGAATTCTGCCCATTTAAATATTTTCTGGGAAAGGCCTAAAGCTTCTCTTGAATTATTGCATTTGACCCTTAATGTCAGTTCATTTGTGATTTATTCTTTCACTAATACTATCTAATATAGTCCGAAATTGTAGGCTGTTAACCCAAGTTATCTCTGTGATAATCGTACTATTATCCCCCTGTAATTGTGTAGCAGCTTATTTACTTCCTAAATGTTGCATTAGGAGTATCTTAAAAGAACTATGTGTTAAAAGACAGTTGCTTGTTCTTTTCTTAATTAGGCTGCAATTTTCCAGTTAATTGTCTCTCTCTTTTCCTGCTAAAATTTTGTAACAGAATTTTTTGCTACAAGTTAGTTGGAGAATGGGCATCTGTAGAGAATTAACTGCATTTTATTTTTTATGTTTGCAAGAATGATAACTAAAAGAAATGAGCATTGACTTTGATGTAATTATTTTTTTTTAAATACTGGATCTTTTTTTTTTCCTGTCCTTATGGATGTTGAATGTCTCTTCTTTCGTTTCCTTCACTAAAAGTTGTGTATCTTGAGAGCTTGGAGTCAGTTCTATGATTTAATTGCATTGTCCTCTATGAAGATAGAGGAAGAATAAAAATCATAAAAACAAGTTTAATTTGAATAAATATATAATATTGAATTTTTAAAATTAAGTATAATAAGAAGAGTAAATGTAAAGATTTTAACATTAATGACAATAATTCTACCCTTTTGGCCTTCTGCATAAACACCTAATGATGTTGGCAGTGTTCTGCTGGCAGTGAAATAGGTAATTTTCAGGTGAAATAATTTGACTGAGTGATCTGTTGGTTACAATTTTCAAAAGCAATGTCTATGGGAACAAAAGGCTTAATTGATAGTGGCTTTCACTGAACTTTGACTTCCAAAGAAGAAGAGAGCACTGAGGTGTTCAAGGAGTGCAAAAGGGACATATGTGGATTTAGGACATAGTGTGATAGACAGCTGCTGTAATGAAGGGACAAGAGATTCTGCATTCCAGGCTTGAAAAAAAAAATCCCCATGAAAAAATCCATTTAAAAATGGAAAGCCATATCTTGTTTTAGTTTTATGAACAATTTTGTTTAAGACATTGGGAAGATATTTCAGTCTACTCATCTGTGTTTTACTGGACAGTGGTTTTTTTTACCCTGGACTCCTTGGATTTCCCCTTCTTCCATGATACTTTGTATTAAAAAAAACAAAAAACAAACATATGAAAGTTTCTGAAATGCTAAAGTAGGGGTTAGTTCCTATGAAAAATTTTCATTGGACTTGCATAGTTAAATTTGGTGCCATTTGGAAATCCCACTACTTGTCATGGGAAGAAGTGTGACACAAGCAGATGAATCAAAATAGGTTTTCCAATCAAACAGAATCTATTTCAAGTCTTCAGTAGTGGGGAAGGCCATAGAATTGTAAAAGCATCCCCAGTTTTTCTGATGTCCTTAGAGAAGATTGTGTGATGAGGAAAGGAAAGTCTGAAAAGTAAAAGGAGATTTTGTCTTTTCCATTTGAAAATGATGGTACAACAACAATTATCCTTGCCCAGGTCAGTAATCCACTGTACTGCCAAAGAAATGGAGTACTTAATGTCCTTATTTAGTGGGATCTTTTGGTAAGGCAGTTCATGTATGGAATAGGATACACAGCAGAATTCTCAGAGATGCAGGTGCATGACTTTATGATTTTGCCATGTATTTTTTCCTTAAAAAATGTTTTCTGTTCATCTGTGCCTTTTTTTTTTATATTTAGATACTTTTGTTGTTTATAGCAATGGGAACTAAGAGAATTGACGCATCCCACCCAGATTTTGAGAATTCTGTATTCTCTTAACTATCAGTCATGTAATCTCAGCAAGACAAAAAAAGGTATAGAAGAAAAAGAACAGGGAATGAAAATGGGGTTTTGTAACCTTTAATGTATCAGGTGTATATAAAAATTCTATTAAAATTGAATTGAAAAGAGGTTAGGAGGAACACAATGAGATAATCACTCTCTATAAAATGCTATAAATTATGATTTCTCAGTCTATATTTTGCTCTTCTGAGGGTAGATGAAACAGTGAACTTTGTTTTCAGACTGTAATTCCCTTCCTGATTTACCCCACTCACAAGAATAGCAAGCTGTTTCATGGGTGCTGCTCAGCATGGGGGATATCAGAGAGGCTGCCAAAAAAGTATTACACTGTGGTCTCATATTTCTTACCTGCTCCAGTAGGAAAAGGAGAGAGAAGGCTTCTATTGACATGCTGAGTAGCAAAGGAAGATGTCTACATGCTGAAATGGTTTTATAAAGGCAGAGCAATTATAAATTCTCTCAGCCACTTCAATCAGGTTGTCTATACCATCAGTAGTTCCTGCTATATATAATGTGAGAGAAGATCACAAGAAAATTTTGGGAATAAAAATACATTAGGTACTTTCCAAAAATTGCTTTCCTTACAAAAGTCTTTTGAGGATGAGGAGTGATTCTAGGCATCATCATTCATATAAAGTGAAGAATTCCTTCTATACTCTTATACCCAAGATTATTCCTTTTTTTTTTTAAACTTGCTTCATGACTTTTAGCTTAGATGTAAAACTTTCACTTTTTGCACAGTGAAATCTTTTTCTTTTAAGAACACACTGTACATCAAGACCAATGTCAGACATAAAGGAAAAGACATACAAAAAAAATCATTATGGTTTGAAATAAAGAGGTACTATATTGTTGTCAGGATTATGGGAAAAGACAAACCACTTTTCTCTTTAAAATGCACATCACTCACTTGAGTTTTCCCTTCAGGTACAAAGCAGATTTAAAAATAGTTTTAATAAAAAAGCCTTCAGGAAGAGAATTGAAAATAAAAAGAGTAGGTTTTGAGAATAATAGATGAGAGGATTTTTTTAAAATAATCTTGTTTTCCTCACTTACCCTTGGTGAATGCAGCCATTCCATGGCATATTTACAAAGCCAGATAGCTGAAAAATATTCTTATTTGTATTTTAGCATTTAAATATATTTTCTAAAATTGCTTTTATTTATTTGCCAAATGGAGAAAATGAAACTATTTCTTTATTAGTGAAATTCCTCCTTACACTTATGCTCTACATGGGCTAACTGAAAAATGAAGGGATTTTTTGATTCTTTACTTAAAAACATTTCTGTTGTTTTTTAAAGGCCTCTAAGCCCCATTTTCAAAATACTAAATCATTCGTTCAAAAATTGTGTGTAATTTTGAAAGTTTACCAACAGCAATAACTTTGCCATTTTTTCTCCATTGAAAATTATTAGATTTCGATTAACTTAGTGGAAGAGCAACAGTGTTCAATGCATTCTTAAAGATTCCTTGTGGTGACCTAAGACAGTGACTCAATCCCTTGTGTTCTGTAATGCTATTGCCAGTCTGGCCAGACACCATCTCCTGAAGTCTGAAAGCAAAGGTCAGTGATGACTCCAAAGAGCAGAGCCATTGGCCAGCGCTTGCTGCAAAGACTTAATCCTTTTCTGGAGCATCTTGTCTGTCTTTTTGTATGATACACAGTTTATGCTGCTCTGAAACATCTCATTGCATACAAATTCTGGTATCAACTGCAGTAGACTCCAGTTGATACAAAATGGAGACCATGAACAGAAGGAAACACACATGAGATAATTGTATCTGTGTAGTGATGAGAGTGGATGGAACCTAGATAATGTGCTAAATAGCTGCTTAAAACCAGGTGTAACAACACGACTGTCTTCTGACCTTTGTGAAGTCTTACATGACTCATGGGAAGCATGACATAAAATATCCAGCTTGTAAATAATTTTGGGTTGGATCATTAGCTACGATACCTTCATATAAACCTTTGAATGACATCATTCAATATATGTTCAAGATTTTTAAATCTATACAAACTGTAATGTGGTAATCCAGATCTTTTCATCTCTACAACAGGTTAGTCCCTAGAGCTGGGTATGATGCCTTAAAAGGGCAGAAAGGCTGCTGGTGTCATGTGTCACATCATGGGAACTTGTTCTGCTCTATTACCACTGGAAACTCATTGAGTATAGTTCTATAATGTTACAGTTCTGGTTCTTTTGTTCTAAGTGCAGTTATTAGTTAAGGACTTTGGAGTCTCCCTCTAGTATGACACTGCCAAAACTGATAAACAAAAGAAATTTCCTGTTTCTATTAGACACTTACAGAAAAACATTGCTTCTGAAGCCCATGGCATGTTGACTTAGTAAGGAGAGATGATAGTGGAAGTTGCTATTTGAATAATTCACTATACTTTCTACATGACAGGATGGGGTCAGAGCAGAAAAGTGTAAACAATCCTAAGGTAAAATCTAGGTTACTACCCCTGCTACTAGCTCTTTACTGCAGCCCCTTATTATGCAAATTGTGTTGTTTAATTGAAGTGTAAATTACTCTAATGTACATCATCTCTGAATTTGGCGTGCTGTTTTCATTCATTTTGCATGACCCCTGCATTCTGAAGGAGGTCTTAATTAAAGCACTATAGTTGACAGCCTGGCAGCAAGTAGCATTATTAGCTGGTGTAAAAAGAACAGAACTCAAATTCAAGTCGTGTCACATCTCTAGCTTTCATCTCATCAACTTTGAGATCGAGCTCTTCCACATCTGTGTGCTTCAAGCAGAGAGGCACTCTTGCTGTGCTATTACTTTAATGCTGAATGAGCTGGTGTAGCAGCATTTGTTATACAATTTGGAATACTCCTATATGCTGGACTGGCACTTTGCACTCCACTTGTTGTCTGTTGAAGTCTAAGGAAAAAATAGAAATAAATAGTTGCAACCCACTCCTTTTAGATTTGTGTATCAATAGTTTAGATCACTGATTTTAAACAGCTTCTCTGATTCAGGCTCTGTTTGAGCCTTTCTCTCTTACATGAAGCAGGATCTTCTGGAAGCTGTCTTTCTTAGGAAAGCTTCAAAATTTAAAATTTTAATTTTTTCTGGGCTTATTTTTTTTAAATCAGAAAGTGCTCAGGAGCTCATCACTTCAGTTTTTCTCTGTAGAGAAAGCTACTTATTTGTGACCAACCTACAGCAGTCCTTGATGTTGTTTTTACCTTATACTGTTGTATTTTTGGGAAACATCAGGTAGGGGCAGAGGAACTAAGGGAAGAACATTTAATTTCTTCAGTGAACCCTTACTTGCATTGCTTGTAATTCAGTAGTAAAAAAAAGGGTTCGTAAAGTACTTTGTATCTGCTTAAGTGCTTTCTTAGTCTGTTCTGTTAGAAGCAGGGTGTGTTGGAAAATGTTTCTGAGATGTAGGTGATATTACAAGAGTGTGGTAATTCTGTAATATTTTCTACTGTTCTGAATTTTCTCACTTGTTTTCATGGTGAGAATTTTGAGAAGCAGTGAAGAATTGAGGAAAAATAATTTATATGGTTTAGGAATACTTAGGAATAAATGCTGTGGGATAAAAGCCCAGTATAAGAAAGGAATCTTTAAACCATGGCATCAGTGGCTGGTAGAGTAACAAACATGGATGCCACCTCACCAACAAGAATAATTTAACATACTCTTTTTCATAATAGCTTGTTTTCATTAAAATATACTTCATTTTATTCTCACCATTAAATAAGGCAGTGAAGGACAAAAAAAAATTGATATTTAAATAAATATGCAAGAGGCCAGATCAATTATTTACATATGATATATCTGATTATTCATCTGTGATATATTAATATGTAATTACTTATTATGAGTGTGGTAGGTGTCCGCTACAGACCACCTGATCAAGAAAAGATATAAAAGAAGATTTGCAGTCTTAGAGCCGGAGGAAGCCTCAGGGTTGGAGGCCTTGCTGATCACAGCCAGTGTACATGGGTTTTTTTCCAATGATCCATATGCCTATTGGAGTGTGCTTGGAAGCACTTGTTTAGGTAAGGTTAATCTGAAGGGTAAGAATGGTTAGGGTACAAAAGGCAAAAATCTATAAAATAGCAGACTTAGCTGCTCAAGTGT
Organism: Euphonia xanthogaster; assembly: GCA_034509185.1. Classification (NCBI taxonomy): domain Eukaryota; kingdom Metazoa; phylum Chordata; class Aves; order Passeriformes; family Fringillidae; genus Euphonia; species Euphonia xanthogaster. The sequence continues at coordinate 77,058,857 of JAYDZK010000001.1, forward strand.
TTTTCTGATGGCTGTAAGCACTGACCACTGATCATATGAAAAATACATCCTATTTTCTCAGTCAATGCCTCTGAAATGCCACCACCTCTGGACACTCTGCAAACTTCTTCTTGCGTGTGATGTCTTCCTCACTCTTGTTCTCTTGATCATAATTCTTTCTCCAGCAAAGACCTCTTTCATCTGTGAAATGACATCTGTGAATGAAGACATCTGTGAGAGACCTTGAATGCCAGGACTGCCTTTCTGACAGCTAGCTATGTTCTGTGCATAGCGTCTTCCTTATCCCAGTCTTGATTAATTTTCTTTACCTTTATCTCCCCATTTCAATTGGTGTGACTCTCATTTGCTGCTCTAAAAGTTGTTATTCAGTAGTTGTTAGTGTATCTTTGACATAGTTGACCTTTTTTTCAGGCCTGTTTTTTTCAAATTGTTTGGACTTGATTTCTTTAGCAGAAAGGGGAACATAATACAGAATGCAAACCAAGGGGAAAAAAATAATATTCGCCTATTTATTTAATCATTTTTACCTATTTTTTATATAATACAAAAGTCTCAATATTGAAATCGTTATCCAGAAATAGAGTGTGTGAGAAATAATAGTTTTGTTTAATACTGTGTGTGAATTTGGGTTAAATTTCTAATGCTTGTTCTATTTGTATTCTGGTGAGATTTAGAAATCCAGATGATGACTATATTTTAGAAGGATTAACCTACACATTAATATATATTTACCTATATATCAATATTTGTAATAGATCACTGTCTTAAATTAGCAAGCCAAATTATGCTGTTTACAACTGAAAGAACATGATTGGGATTAAAAATGTTCAGAAATAAGTGGATTCTTGTAAGTGCTACACTTTGCTACAGGCTGGCAATTTTAGAATGTTTTCCAGTAGTGGATTGGTGTAATTATCATAATTGCTATTACCTAATCAAAGACTGGACTGATACTCATTTATGCTAGATCTCCTCTAAATCTACATTCTGGTCTCTCTCTTTCATTTGATTAGAGAGTGAGCTGCAGATAGACCCACAACACATCAAGGCCTCTGATGGATGGTATGTGCTTGTAAGAGCCTAGAAAACAAATATATTGTTGTCAATGCCGGACAGAGAAAATGCATGCTCTTAAGCACTAAATGCTGACAGTCAGAGATTTGAAGTTTCCTTTGTTTCTGCTGAAGGGTGCCTAATATATATGAAATACATTTGCTTTTTATATAATAACTGATTTTAAGGAAGTAGAATGTAAGCTATGCATTCCAGACAGTGAAGATATAACCAATTAAAATTAATAATAATTTTTGAAGGAGCTTAGATTTTTGCTGTTCCAAAGTGTCATCCTATTTTGGTTCACTTCCAAAAGTGATGTCTGACCAGAAGTCAGGATTTGTGAACGTCTTGAGTACTTGCAGAGATATGGGAATAATTCACACTGACGAAAAAATTATTCATTGCAATGTACAAGGGTAATTTTAAGAATGAATGCTTTTGCAATGCATACAACATGAGACATAGATGCAAGTTCATTTTGCATTTGTGCAAGTGACACAGCTATTTAAAATGGAAGTACCTTTAAGTACCTTCTCTCATGACTTTGGTATACCAAGTATTTGTAAAATCGCAGTAAGAGGAGATATTCCAAAAGAATCTCTGCTGGAAAAAAAAAGTAATTGAGATGTGTGCCTGTGTTTATGTAAGAGCTGATTAGATTTCACAGCTTGCTCACTAGAACAAATATCTCCCATAAAGTCATGAAGTTGTACGATGCAGCAAAAACTGAGATTGTCTGTATTGTCCAAAATATTTACTCATCACCATAAGAAATGTATGTATATTGAAATACTAGTGCATGAGTCAACTTGCATTTGGAAATGCGCTTGTGTGTGCACAAAAGAGTCAAGTTATCATGTTAAATAGATGCTAGCTATTGTAAACACAGAAGAATGTTCCGGGTGAGGTTCATCTTAAATATATCTAGACAGAAAAATATGATACTTCAGCCTTTAGTTTTGGTTTGGAATGACAGTATTTCTAAATCAGAAATTATTTTCTCATTTCTTCTATATTTCTGTGTTACAATAGGATGAATTGTCATAATCTGATTTAGAAATGACAATTCATCCTATAGTAACACAGAAATATAGAAGAAATGAGAAAATAATTTCTGATTTAGAAATACTTTATCCTACTGTCCTTAAAATAATTACTATCAGGCTAACATTTAGATGCCTGCCTTTGGGTTCTATGAATCATAGTAATTTACCAAATTATTTACCCCAAATGTAATGTCTTACTGCAGTATAAATAAAGGTAATAGAAGTCTGCTGGAGCAAGGAACCTCTGCTGTTGATATGCAGATAAGAGACCTTTTCCCGAATACTTGTCATTTTAGAGTGTTTTGAGCTGTCTTGGCAGTGAGGTCTTTACTACTAAGTTAAATAGTTCTATGGATTACCTCAAGGCACTGAAACATGCTTGTCTAAAGCTGGATTGATAGAGCAGCCACTGAGCTACTTTTGCCCTGTGCCAGCTAGGACTCTCTCCAAATAATTCCTGATAGCAGCTCAGGAATTGGTGTGGGCTAGTGACGGGTCCCAGTAGGCAGTCTGGATGAAGCTGCCTTCACGGAAGACACTTGGATAGTACAGATGCCATTTCTTCCATGCCAGCTGGCCTCAGCACCAGGGAACTCTCCCAGTCCATTTTAATTGACAAGTCAGGAGGCATCTATCAAATACTGCACTGTGGTTATTCTCATGAAGATTGAATTTCTTTTCCCACTGAGGTTGGTGTGTTTAGCTAGGAGGCTTTCAGGAAAAGATGAAAGAAAGAGAAGAGTTTCCAGCACACAATGTCAAGGACCCGCTGCTTACTCTGAACCTGTTGCTTGCTCTGTGCCTTCTTCGAGGCAGCAAACTTTGTAAAATAAATGGATCAGTTCTGACCCAAAATTCTCTTTTGTAGAGTTTGATAGATGATTAATAGGTTCCTAGGCTGATTGAGTAATTTGATTTCTGCCTTACTTTGTGCTTATGAAAATTTTTACTTAAAATACCTGAAAGATCCTGAAAATTCAAATAAAACCAATTTTTAAGCTAAAAACTGTTAAGAATTGCAAATATTCAGATTGTTGGTGAATACCATGTGTTGTTTTTCTAGGATCTGCTTTTTGGAAAGGAAGTCTGGACTTGATAGAATAATTTTGGAGGTCCAGAATTCTGTGGGGAAAATGACACACCACCCTTTTTCTTAACTAGATTTAAACCTGACCAGGTTTTAACCTAATCAATGGTAATTTGCTTATCTGTTTCATAATTTCTTGCTTGAGGAGTTCCTTATTTTTCTGCAAGTATTTTGCTGTGTTTTACTTATGTTACAAAATTAGTTATTCCACACCCATGGTAACTGCACATCAGTAGGGTATTTGAAGCACATAGGGACAAAGATTAAAAATTTCTTTAAATTCAATTTGGAAGAAAGGCAATAAAAAGCTAAACCAACTTTATTTTTCTGGTAGTCAAAAATAGACTTGCATGTTTATATCAATAGTTACATTCTGCTTTATTAAATTCCAAAGTGCTGTTTGCCAACTTGGTATCAAGCACTGACTGGTACATTAGAGATACAGGTATTTCTAAGAGTCAGAACACTATAATTTATTAAGTAATTTTATCTCATTTTCAAAGTATGTAGGGTTTCCTATCGAGAACAGAAGTCCATATTTTTTTCAACAAACTTTCAGAAGTTAATACATTTGGCAAATGCTGAATTCAAATCAACTGACTTTGATATTTAAGCTGAACTTCTATTGTATTACTTTCAGAGGTTGCTTCTTTGGTGTGAGCATTCATAGTGATGAATATATGATTTATAAGGAAAAAAAACCTAGTATCTTGCAAAAGCATTTTTTTTCTGATAAAATTAAAAAGTAAATGTTGTAACTTGCTGTTAAGTAAGAATGTCTGTAAAAAGGTGTTCTTTAGAGTTTTGGAAGTCCATCAAACACCTATTTATAAAACTCAGCAACATTTTCTTGTGGATAGTGCTTTAAAGTATTTTGTTCCCTGTGATTTTATAAGCATTGTATCCTTGTTTTGCACAGAAAAAACTGAAATGAAAGCATAAGCCCATTCAGAGAGAGATGTAGGGAATTGTTTCCCTACTTTTACATGCTTTTAAAGATATTTGTGTATTGTGAGACCTGAATACACACTGGACTAAATATTTTTAATGGAAACAAGGAACATGGAGAGAAGTGCAGATGGGGGAAATACTGGCTTGTGATCTCTTATTGAGAGTTTTTGCAGTTATCAGTGAATAGTTGGCAGTATCGTTAAAAATTTAAAATATTTGTGGGATATAAGTCTAAATATTAATATGAATTCTTAGGCAATAACACTACAGTAAATTTGTTTCCTGCAATTGATGTTTGGAGAAAACTTGTGCAAAGTTCAGGGACAGTTGGGAAAAGTCAGGCTGAAACCTAGTCTCCATACCGAGAAATTGCTAACCAAAGTTCTTCCCAGTCAAAATCTTTGTCCCAGAATTTGTGGTTCTCTTTCTGAGCCAGGGTTTCACAAGGAAGAACTAGAAATTGCTGTAATACATTACATCATTTTCTTTCCAGAATGCCACTAATGCACTTCTTTTACAGGAACTGCTGAAGTTTTTCTAGTAGGCCTGTGGGTTCAAATGCTCTGCCCTTTTCTTGCCACCCTCATTTGTTGAGTGCTCAGAATACTTTCAGGAGACAGCTTTGTCAGTTCTGTTAGAAAAATTATTTTATAGCATACTTGCAGTCAGATCTTTGTCCATGTCTTTGTTCTTTTTAGTTTGTCATCTTAATCACACTTCATAAAGCCAATAAAGGAAGACATGACCCAAAAAATAAGTGCTTCTGATTAAATCATACTTTCAGTAAAATTTACTGTTACCTCAGCTCTCCAGTTCTAAAATTTAAAGCACAGTGTTGGGTAAAACCAAGCAAAACAACATTCTTACATTACACAGCTTTTCAGAGCAACAGATAAATACCAGATTCAAGAAGCTGCTGTTTCATAAACCTAATAATCTTTGCTGAATCCGACCCCTCTGAGACACAGAAGTAGAGAGGGGCAGGAAAATCAAATAATAACCATTACTGGTATTATCTGAACCTTTGGATTTTTTGGTTGTTTTGAATATTTTGTCTGCTTGTTGGTTTGTGGAATTTTTTTCCTCTCATGGGTCATAGTTGTCGCTTTAAAGATAGAATATCTGAAGACATGCGGCTTCTAATTATTTATAAAGTGCAATATGTGCCCCTTTCTTTCTCATAGGTACTATAATAAGTAATTGGTATCTACTTTACTTATTATAAATTAGTCATTGCCTAATTACATGTTTCAAAATGACAGCACTTTAACAATGAATGTTTTTGAAAATTTATAGGACAGAGTATTGAATGTGAAAATATGTGTCTGGTGGGGTCCCTTCATCAGTTTACTCAAGAATCTTTTAAAAGCATTTTCTGCCTCTTTGATGCAGGCCACCATAGGAACATGGTATGTTTGGAGTTAATTTATTAATAACAGCTCTTTTATTGCTGTACATGTCTTTCTTCTCCTTGTGAGAGGTGTCCATTTGGTAACTATGCCAGTGCCAGTGTATGTTTATAAGGCTGTGGCACCATACTCATAAAAAAATCCTTCCTTCTGAGTGGATTGTGAACCCAGTCTGTTATTTCCCACTAGGGACTTGTTTCCAAATGTAAGGCAATGATTAAGAATAGAGATTGAAGAGGAACCTGGAACATAGCACCTTCTTTCAAATTTAGGGATTTATTTTTAAAGAAATTACCTTAGGACTTGTTTGCAGTGTGTGAAAGTGGCAACCTTACCCCACCTAGCAACTCATAAACAGTGCTGCTTATTGTTATTGCCGGTAGATGGCATTCTTTATATTAACTAAATAACAGTTTGAAAGTTTTTTACCAGTTTTTTTTTTTTTTGGGAGGGAGAGTGGATGATAGACATTTGCTTTTCAGGGTATTCATGGAAATCATACATGCCTGCTATTTTGAGATGTCTGTCAGAATTCCTTACTTTAATTCAGCAAAGCAATCTTGCTGGTTTTTGTTTCGTTACCAAAATGAAAGTAATTATGGAATAATGTAATGATGCAATTAATTCAGTAATTTTTACTTTTATTTTGGGTGAGGAAGAGGAAAGGGTTTTTCTTTTCCTCTTTTGGGAGCCAGAATATTTAATGGAGAGTTTAGAGCTAAATATTATAGCTATTTGCATTCTAGAAAACTCCTTTAAAGAATTTTTTTCTCCCCTATTGCTTACTGTCTGCAACATCTACAGACACAATCATTTCTTCTGTAGTCAATCTGTGGCAGAATTGAGGGAATAACTCAGTGACCCAAGACCAGGTGTAGTTTATAGCTCTTCAAATGTTTGGTGGCTTCTTTTCCCCTGTTTGAATGTTTAAGCCGAAGCCCACTAAAGTTAACAAGGAGATGTATACTGGCATAAGAAATTTTGTGAAGTTCTGTTTCAATGCATGCTGAAATAAGAGGGCTGCTCTCAAAGAAAAGTGTGTTGATGGAATCTAACCAGAAGATTTTTCATGCATTACTCATGTTGGAATCCATGACCTTTGCGATGAAAAATGAACAACTGAAGTGTAGAAATCCATTAAAATTCAAAATGTATTGCATATTCCAGTGCATAATCCAGATATTGATCATTGTGGATTTTGCATGTGCTGAATGTTTATTTCTCAGCCACCAATGAGTAGATAGGAGCTGTACACCCCTGAAGGTGTGTGGACTAAAACTGTAATTTTCCCATCTGGGATACAGGAATAGAGTACACTTGGTTCAGTTTGCTATCACGTGTGGACACATTCCATCACATTATGCCTGTAAAATTGATCCATACCCAGATGTGAACTCAAGGTGAGTGTGAGCAGCAGCCTCTCATATTCTGGGCAAATGAGGCTTCTCTGGCTGGAGGAGGTACTGCCAAATGCAGAACACTTTCAAGCTACCCACTATTAGTGACAATGAATATGTATCTGTGAAATAATAAATTCATACCAGTAATGGCTCCGTTTCTAAACCTGGCCTTTGCAGTGACTTTCAGCCTTTAATAATGTACAGCTGTGTCAAACTAAAGAATTAAGTTGGAAGACCCTCTGTGTCACCAGGTCAATTGACCTGGAAAGACTTTACATCCTCTAACTTGGAAGAAAAAAATTGGACTTTTACCTAACTGCACATTTGTGCTTACTAGAAGAAAAATCTGTTATTCCCAGGACTATCAGAAGTTCTGTGGGTTGTGACCTGCTTGCACTGGTGATTCTTGTCACGACCCTGTAGTTAGAGGACCAAGCTGAGAGCCAGGGAAGAAGAAAGATATTTGAACCATGTTTAAGATTATGGACAAAATGCCCATGGAAAGAATACTTGGTAATTACATCAGTAATGCTCTGCTTCCCAGAGGTTATTCTGTTTACCCAGTCTTCATTGGAAATAGCCTTCAGAAACTGTGCTTTCTTAGAGAAAATACTACCTCGGCACATTAGAAATCACATTAATTTTATGTAGAGAAATAAGGTATTTATCCCCCACTGCACAAAGGTTCAGATTTTTATACAGCATGCACTGGAGCATATCTGAAGAGTAGCTCAAAGTGTCTCCCACACTTTAAAGTTTCATATAAGCTTTGAATGAACTCTGAACATAAAGGGGTTTAATATAAACCAGAAATAGCACAAATAAATGCAGACATTTCTAGGTATGTAATGACTTACTAGAATTCTGTTTTCTGCTTATATGTTGAATTAGAGGTGCAATTTAATATTTGTGAACTAAATTTGATTTAATATCCTAATCCATGCCTTTGCCAAAAAGCACAGACTACTAACCAGCTTTATCATTACTGGATTGATATTTGAGTTGGCATGCAAGTGTTATGAATTTTGAATCTTTTTATTCAAGTTTTTACCTCTAGTAATATTTTTTGAGCTTGTGCCCAGATGAGTGAGTAATAGTTTTGTTTTAATAGTTTCAGTATGTTTTAATACTTAAAAGCTGTTACCATAAGCAAGAAATATGCTGATCTTTCCCCTTCTTCTTCTGAATGTAGAAAGAAAGGGATATCTAATCCGAACAGTCTGAACTTTGTTTTATTAGCTATCTTCTTGTTTCACATCACACATTCCAAGATTTTTGATGCCTCTGGGTGACCTTAGCTGATCCCTTAGCAATTGGAATGTGATGCATCATTGATTATCATATAATACAGACACCTGCAAGATGTAATCAACTTAGAGGCCTCTTGTTCATGTATATACGAAATTCTCAATTTGTTTATTGGCTTTCTACACTGACTAGTCCTAGGTGACTGATTTTTGACTGGATTTATCACCGTGATCTTATGGTCAAGAAAGTATTTGTCCAGCTTTTATGACGATACAGTGGAATGGTAATTGAATAATAAGCATATAATCATAACTTTATAATAGTTTTCAGTAATTTACACAGCATAAATGATAATGGTGAATAGAGGTAAATCATAAGTGTCAATATAGCTCTATCATTTCCTAAGCCTTGAGGGCTCTTTGGTGACAATGCCCACAAAGAAAGATGCAGAGGAAAAAATGCTCCAAAAACATGGAAGGAAGGGCATTACAAATATAAATACAAATGGATTAGCTATTCATAACACATATTTTCCAGAGGTCTGAAATTAAGCTCATTATGATAAACAGTTCCACCTAAATCAAAGCAAGTTGTGCAAAAATCTGTCACCTGTTGAATTATCTCATACACCAAACTTCAGACATTAATTACAGTTCCACTTTTGGGTCATCTCAGTGCATATATTTACAGTAGGTCACAGGAATTTTAGAGAAAACCTCTCATTCCATTCATGATGTTGAGCACTGTCAAACTTAGGAGCATCTTGCAGAGATCATCAGTCTTCTGGGCAGGGATCTTGATCAGTAAACGTGCAAGTTGTATCAGTTTCTATTGAGATCAGATAGATCATTTATCAGATGACAAACTTCCAAGGATGATCTAATAAGCAGGTACTCTGTAGAAGGAAAAGTGATCTACAAGGATTCGTTCTCCTCTTGAGCAGTTTTTCTTCTGTGCTTAACTTGTAACTACTTAAGGCTATCCTCATTACAGCAAAGAGTCATGACACTTGACATGATGTGTTTGGGTTAACTAGATCTAGCTGCAATGCAAATAGGACATGCAAACATAGCCAGTGGTAAGTAATATCTTAAATGAGATCTGAGGCTCCTTTAGGTGTGAACGATAACTCACCCTAAGTAAATGACCTTTTAAGCAGTGCCCACTGATGTGGAAGTGCATAAATGGATTGTCATTTTGTAGTATAACATGTATCTGTATTTCTGAAGAGCTTTTTCTGAGATGCTAAATGTGGTTCTTTCTCAATGGGAATGACTCATATAATCACAAATTTGATATTGTGACATTTTTGGGTATTATTCCATCTTGTCCATCTAGCTTGGTGTTATAGTCTTCTGTGTTACACATTGAACTGAATCAGCAAGGTGACGGAATCTCTTCTAGATTAATTCAAAAGGATTGTGGAGCAATAGATCATTTAGATAATGGAGTGCTGTAATGATTTATGCTACTTAAAATCCTGTAAAATAGAAATTTCTTTCCTCAGAGATGGGTGACTTCTTGACAGTGATCTTTTATGAGCTAGAAAAAGGCTATATCACCTCCAATACAGCAGGTTTTCTTTGGGCATTAACATGCCTAGATTTCCAATGCTGGAGCTTTTAGTCATAGTTAGGGTGGATGACTGTAGGCATCATAATTTCAAATGTAAATCTTAATTTTCATTTATCTTGCTTGTGACTCTGTAAGAATTAATCCCTGTGAACAGATGAGTGGAATTTACTTACACAGGCATTCACAGAATCTCAATACTGCTGCACTTTTATTATATTAAATTTAGGGCAAAGCTTGGCTCGGAAAACCAACAGAATGTTTCACTTTTCTTCCAGAGGCAAGTAAATAAGCCAGTCAGGGACCTGATTACAATCTTAACATGGAATTACTTTATGTCAGTACGGATTGTGCGGTGCTAAAGGCAATGAACTCTGCATTATATTGCAGAGAACACGTTACAGTTTCTAAACTCTTTTGTCAGAATCCTAAATGTGTTGTGCTCTATATTTTTTTGCGTAGGTTTTGGTGAATTTTCATATTACTGATGTGTGTCTAGAATATGATTTGCTTAATAATGGCAGAAATGTTTCAGTGTAAGGCACTATCATCAATCACAAAAAGTCACATAACCTGTGTATGATGTAAATCTTCACTCAGCTTTTTAAAACTCCTTTAGAGGCAGTGGAGGCTGAATGTAGAAACATCTATGAGAAGATGAAGTGTTCCTTCTGTGTCTGAATATGTACACACAGCTCAGTAGTAAATCAGTAAAAAAATTAATAAAAATAGGATAAACTCCAAATAATGTAAAATAGACTTTGAAATTGAAGAAGAAATTGAAATGCAAAAATACTGGGAAAATATCCATTCTTTTTCTCCTGTGCTGGTTGCAGATGTCAAAGTGGTGGTGGGGGTTTGCAGGTACAGTCTCTGTGAGGTGGGGGTCGGTTCCAGGCAACTCCAGGCAACCCACCACAGGGCATGGCTCAGGCCCTCAGACACAGGGAGCGGTGCCACTGGGAAAGTGTATGTAAGAAAGGTTGGAAAATTATGGACAGGGAAGAGGGAAACAATGAGTGAGGAACAGCAGTGTGAACACTGTGGTTAGAGAGGAGGAGGAGGAGGAGGGGGAATGGAGGAGGAGGTAGAGAAGGAGGAGGAAAAGGAGAAGGAGAAGGAGATGGAGGTTCTCCATGGCAGAACACATCCTCTGACCAGAATTTCCCATTGCACTTTCCCCCTTTTACCCTTATGGCAGGGAAGGAGAGAATTCTTCTGAGTGCAGTAGTGAAGCTGAACATGGGAAAGGGATAAGATATGTTTAGTTTTAATGTTTACCTTTTTGTTTCCAAGTACCCAAATGAGTAATTAAAGATCTATTTATTCTTACCAGATATTAAATATTCATTGCTAATAGTTAAATATTTATATTATTTTTAGAATTTAAGTTTTCTCCAATTTGGGTCTGTTTTGCCCACTGAATTTAACTTTGAAAAAAGAATTCTTAATTCTGATGTTTGGATTCTAAACAGACACGTACTGAGGCCATTAGTTTCTGTTTTATTTATGAATTAAGGTGTATCTTCAAGAAAAGTCTATAATTCTCATTTGGAAGGTGAAACCAGCACTTTCTCTGACTGCATTTTGATTTTAAAAGACTTTTCCTACTATAAACATTTGCAATCCAATTACCTGACAAGTCATTGATATTGTCTCCTTTATTCCATAAAAGAATTAAAAAATAAATAAGCATTAATTCTGGGGGTGGCCCATTAGAAAAGAGAAAAAAAGGTTCCTTGTTCCCACAAAATCAATGTTGTTTTAATTGATTCATTTGTCAAATGGTAGTTATCCTTAATCAAGATGAAATCAAAACTAAAGATCATTGCATGAAATTTTGTGTAGTGATGGTGATTGCTATTGTGGACTAAGACTAAATAGTGACTACTAATACCTGGTCTGAATGGTACAGGTAGGTAAAAGCACAAACTGTCAATACTTTCATGGGATTTCATGACAACTAGGTTCTGCATGGTCTTGATGTCACATTAAAAGAAATATCTGGGTATTCCAAATAAGCAATCCAAAAATCATAATTCAGGAGGTGTACTTTCAATGCACTGTATATTCATTGCACTGCACATGTTTCTGAGAATAAGTATGTTTGAAATAAGGTCAAGTACTACCAAAGTCAGAATTTCTCTACAATTAGTGCTAAGTAGCCAGCAGGATAGGAAAGAATGGTAGATAAAAAAATAAGGCAAACATTTCTAAAACTAGTGAAAGATGATGCTATACTAAGCATCACTAAGTGATATGATTAGTGTAACCTGTTCTCCATTCCAAGAGGCCCCAAATAATGGTGATTCTAACAGGGCCTGTAGCAAAGTTTGCCATGCAATTTTTACACTTACAATGTATGCAATGTTGTGAGTTTCATGAAGAAATACGTCACAGTATAGTTTTGTGGTTTGCAGGTAGCTTCAAGGTAACCTCTTTCTTCAGACTGAGATAGCTCAGATCCCTTTTTATATTTGCTTTCAAAGACACCACATTCGTGTTAAGGAAGGATAAAATACTGCATGGTGAGTCTTTTAAATGGCACTAGAGAGTAGATGCATAATGGCAGGCTAATGATTCTACTCTGTCTATATGCTCAATGAACTAAACTGAGGTTTCTAGTTAGGCTCTGCATTTAGTCACCAGCTTCATTTCAATTACACAGTTGTCATTTGTATTCTCTTAGAGCCTCTGCTCTCCACTGGGCAGTTACAGCAGTATTTTTTTAAACACTGTAAGCCTGTGTGGCAACAAGCGATGACTTCTGTCTGAAGAGGTTTCCTGCATGAGGAGGTACTGTTCTGTTCCTCTGTCAATAATTATGGGCACATGGGAACAAAAGGGAACATTCCCTTCTCAGGATTAGTGTACCTGAGATTTTGACTGTTCTCTTGTCTTCTGTTTTATAATGTCACTTTCTCTGCTCTGAGGTCTGACAAACTATATGTTTTATTGTGAGGCCTGATATTCCCCTGTAAGTAGTATATTATCAGATATTTAAAAACAGCATGATGAAATATTTTCAACTTTTAATCTGAAATATTGAGTAACATCTGCTTTCACTGCCCATAATTGGGTTCAAGAACCTTTATAATTGCCTACCATCTTAATGGATCCATGAAGAGCAATTACAGTAATTGATATTTCAAAACAACACAGATTAATTAGATTGTACCATACATTTATTGCTAGCTTCATATTTACTCTGTTAGGAATTTTTTTCACTGCTTTTCATTTAGTTTGATTTGGATTTGTCTTTTGTGTCATGAATACTTTTGGCAAAGAAATAATGGGCAGTTCTAGTAATGAGGACAGACTTGGTACCTGGATGAGAAATTTCAACATGGTTATCTATTTGATTTTTTAGTTCATGCCTTTTAACTTCAGTCAGTTGATTCAAAGAGGACTTTGAATAAGAAACATAAGAAACAGCAAAATTTTCAAAGCAAAATGAAACCTCTTGCAGAATTATTTTTGAGTGCTTTTTGATGGCAACTGAAAGCAATATCTTCATTTTATGAGTGCAAAGTGCAAATGCATCAATGGCAATGATGTTTTCAATTTAACCTACAACATCAGTGTATGCAAAATCATGTAAGATTACATATTCATAGCTGCATTCAAATCACTGTCTATGATGATGATTGTGTATCCATTCTTAGGAGTCAATGAGAAGGGTCTACACCTGTTTCAGAGTTTTGACCTTCATTTGAAAGTGTTGAAATGATATTTCTGATTATTGTTTGAATTCCTTGGGGAGAGATGGAGAAAATTTTGAGAGGCAAGGAGTGATTACTCCCTGCTCCCCCTTTTTTTTCCCTTTAATTTTACATTCCTGGAAACTTACTGCTTTGATACTTGGAAAGAAATGGGCTTCTCTGTACATTCAACCAAGCAAGAATGATAATAATTCATTAATTATATATGCCTTTTTCTCGTCTGATTTTTTATAATTATTATGCCTGCTCTGGGATCTATAAGCAACCTTGAAGGGGTCCTGCTCTTCTGTGAGGCATGCATGGTAGGGAGCTGAGTTTTGTAACACAGAGTTTGTCATAGCAAACTGAATTATTATGAACCTTCCATAGCTCTTCATGGTTAGTGAAGGGATACAGAATCAAATATACTATTTTTATGCTGAATCAGAATCACTGTGTGTTTTGTCAGATTTATTCAAATAACTGACTTAACAGATACTCCATGACAGGTGGTACCTCAGCTTCCAATTTATGAACAGGGTAGCACAAAAATCTTTCAGTGTCTTCTGTGAATATAAATAGATGATGTCTTTCATCAATATATATTGTGAGGTTATAGTCAAACTGCTTTGTGTAAATGTGACATCTGAATTCCTTCTACGGATAGGGAAAAGGGAAAAAAGAGTGCAAAACATCTGCATGTATTCCTTAGTCAAGTTGTTTGGTCCAGAAATATCTGAGCCTATTTACTTAGACTTTTTGTTCCTATTGAAACTATCTTTTTTTTTTTTTTTTCCTGAATCACTGCAAAAATTTGTCTTCTCAACTATTTCAGACACATCCTGCAGATACAGCTAATTAAGAGCCAACCACTAGTTGGAGTTTCCCTCAGAGCTTTCCACTGATTTGTTTTTGTTTATGATGTGCTTTGTTTGCTTCATTTCAGTGATACATTTGTGCAGTTTTATTTAGCCTTTTGAGCATCAAGTTACTGGAGCATCAGTGCACACAGCATGAAAAGAAATGAGTCATTCACCCATTCCCAATCTTTTGTTTCCTCAGCTGATTGAAGGGTTCAATAAATTACTGTGGTTCATAATGACTATAAAAGTTAAACACTATTTTTATCTATTCATCTGTGTTTTAAATACAGCATTGGGATCTATCATTCTGTCATGGGGAGAGGCTCTGGAAGCATTTGACAACTTATAATCTTTCCTCCTTCACATATTCATAAGACAGAAAAATTATGCATGCAAGCAATAACTTTACACATTAATTATTGAGTCAGATATCAGGAAGACCATAACTTTATGAAAAACAATGCATAGAATGCACTTCGATTTGAAGAAAAGATGAGATTCGAAGGAAAGGATCCCACGGTTTGAATAACAAGAGATAATTTCCTGTCCTTCCTCCTCTATGCTTTATCTAGGTCTTGGGCCAGAATATCTACATTGTGAAATCCCCTAAGGAAGAACAGATCTGAGCAGCAGGAGATCCAGCTGTTCACTGGGCTCCTTAATGGGCTTGGGCAATGCCCAACTGGCCCTGACTACTGATGGTGTAATGAGATCCTTCTCTCACTGAATCAGTTGTGTTTCTTAGGATGCTGCAAGGAGTCGGCAGGGCCATGACACTATCGCTTTCTGTATTCCTTTCTTCCTGGAAAGAAGATGAAGCCAGACAACTGCCTCACCCAGACCATGCAGCAAGAGTCGTGGGCTTCTACTACATCCTTCTGCCCTCTATATTTCTTTGTTATTTGGCTTAATGAATCAATGCACCTGTCTCAGTATATCGAACAGTGATAAGGTAGCTTCCCAATTTTTTCATTACTGTTAGTGACTCATACTACCAATTTCAAGTAATTCAAGTGACTGTATTGTGGAAGCCCCTGCACTCAGACTATTACTGTTTTTGTTGATGCTAGCATTTATAATTCATCCTGGTATTATATAGGAATAATTTACTGAAATAATTTGTTTAAAAGAAAGATAAAAGAGCACTTCTATTGCCTTTTCATCTACACACTGCAACACAGAAACAACGCTTAGTAGGAGTTAACCCATGCTCCTGAACAATCTTTCGCAGACTAAAAAATTGCTCAGGTATACTGAGCAATTCTTTTCATTCAAGTGACATTTGAATTTGACTCTTCCCACAGCCCTTTTTATTCCAATAACATGGGCAGGATATGAAATAAATTTAGTGCAGAATGAAAAATGGCTGATGTCTTTAACCTGCAGAGTCTCATGATAATCTCTATAGATTAGAGTCCTTTGCTTTAAAATAATAAATATTCTGTTTTAGTGATTTGGGTTTTTTCTATATATTGCTTATGATGAGAACAGAACATTTGCAGTTATCTGTATACTTGTTTGTAACTGAACAAACACAGTAGCATTGACACTTTGGCACGATTGCACAATTTGTGTGTGTTCAGCTTATATCCTGCTATACAAAGCTCAGATAAGATCTGAATTGTGCTATTTGAAATTGCTAAGCTTTTGTATTTCAGAGGCTTTATTCTACTGTCATGCTTCTCTTGCTAGAAATTGTACTTGTGTCTCCTAGAATACATTTTTTCTTTTTTTTAGATGTACATTGGTATGCTTTACACTCCACATTCTAGCATTCTGCTGGAAAAACTGGCTGTTCATTACTTGGACCAGTGCACTCTTTACTGTGTGAAAAACTGGCTGAATGGCTGGGCCCTGAGTGTGGTGGTGAGTGGAGTTACATGCAGTCGGTAGCTGGTCACCGGTGTTGTTTCCCAGGGCTCAGCACTGGGACCAGTTAGTCTTGTTCAATATCTTTATCTAGGAGCTGGGTGAAGGGATCAAGTGCACCCTCAGTCTGTTTTGTGATGACACCAAGTTGAGCAGGCGTGTTGATCTGCTGCGGGGCTGGAAGACTGTGGAGAGATCTGGACTGGCTTGTTTGATGGTTCAAGATATGAAGGTCAACAATGCAAGGTGATGGGTCCTGCCCTTGGGTCAAAACAATCCCATGCAGTGCTACAGGCTTGGGCAAGAGTGGCTTGAGAGCTGCTCAGCAGAAACGACTGGTGCTGGCGGATCATGAGCCAGCAGTGTGCCCAGGTGGCCAAGGACATCAGTGGCATGCTGACCGGTATCTAGAATAGTATGGCCAGCAGGACCAGGGCACTGATCATTCCCTTGTACCTGGCAATAGGTGAGGTCACACCACAAGTAATGTGTCCAGTTCTGGACCTCTCACTTCAAAAAGACAGTGAAGTTCTGCAGTGTGTCCACAGAAGGACAACGGAGCTGGGGAAGGGCCTAGAAAATGTGTGCTGTGAGGAGCAGCTGAGGGAAGTGATGCTGTTCAGAAAAGGTAAATATTCAAGCTCAGAGAGGACCTCTACAACTACCTGAATGGAGGTATCTCTCTCTCTATCTATTATGCCATCTCTCAAATGAAAGGACAAAAGGAAATAGTATTTAATTGTACTGGGGGAAGATTAGATATTAAAAATCATTCACTGCAAAGTGGTTAGTCATTGGAGTAAGTTGATGATGGAGATGGCAGTCACTGTGTCTGAAAGTCCTCAAGAGGTATTGGAATGTGGCACCTGGGGATATGGTCTAGGGGGGCATTATAGCTGTGCTAAGATGATGGTAGGACAGATGATCTTGAAGGTCTGTTCCAACCTTGATGATTTTGTGATTCTCTGAACTTGTCTTGAGATCCTAAAAGTAGCTCTTGTGCTAGAGCATAGACAAACCATCAGGTGTTAATTACAGTAAGTTCTACTGACTGACTCCAAATGAGAACACTGAGTATCTTTTCATGTAAGCTATTTGATTCTTTGATGAAAGAAAACTGAAAAATAAGTTGAAATATCTTTATAGAACATTTAGGAAGATTTATGCTGTCTTAGTTTCATTCTTGGCTTATTTCTCATGGGATGTCTCACAAACTTTCATCTTCCCTAGGAAATATATATATAATAAATGTGGAGACCAGTTTTGATAGTATAAGAGTATTTCTTTCTAGATGAGTACCATTTCTAACTCTGAGCTTTTTTTCTGAGGTACCCAGTGGGGCAAGAAAAGTAAATTACTTGTAGTGCAAGTATGACTGTCTTAAAGGTAGCTGGCAAAAGCTACACTCTTAAGAATTAATTTCTGTGTTACTTAGAAGTAAGTAAAATATGTTGCCATATTGATTCTGGTCCTAATTTATTTATTTGAAAATAGCATAACCTCTTATTAACAAAGAGTATAAAGCCTTTGCAAAACAAGTACATGACTTCACTTTCAAAGAATTGTAGGGTGGGCATATTGAGTTCTATAAAAAATTCCTTTTTCCAGATTGTTTCTTTTTTTTTTTTTTTTATGAATCAGAAACTGTTGAGTGCAAAATATGTATTGTGTAGTTCTACCACAAGCTTTTGGGAAACCTGTATTTGTTTTTCCCAGAACTCGCTCAAGGATCACTAATTAATCATTTTTTTTCTTCACCTCCTATAGGAGAAATATCATAATAACTCATCTTGAAATTCTGTAATTTTCTATGTAATCAAAAGCCATGAACATTTTGGTGCCATGGTAGTCGAACAGAGGAAAAAAATTTTAAATGAAAGAAAAATGTGTAAGTGTGAGGGTGCCACACACTGGAAAATGTTGCCTAGAGATTTTATGTGATGTTTGTCTTGAGTTGTTCAAAACCAAACTTGACATCATTCTGGGCAGCCAGCTGTAGGTCACCCTGTGCTGAGGAGGGAGGCTGGATTGCATGGTCTCCAGGGGTGCCTTCCCACCTCAACTATTTTGTGATCCCTGTTGATGACACTGACTTAGATTAGCTGAAAAGACTTTCCCACAAGGACACACTAATCTGTTGAATTTTGCGGCATGGCTTCATGGTAACAGTTTAATTTTTCCATTAATACAAATGAATTAATTTCAATTAAAGATAATGTATTGCAGTCCCGTAGGAGTAGAATATTTCGTCCATCTCTTTTCTAATTTGAGATGGTGTGAATTCATTTTAATAGGCTAACATCTCAGAGTTGTTGTTATGTATGTCAATGCAAAGGAAAAGCTAAAACAGTTGTCAGTGTGTGTACCTCTCTGGTTTACATATCTGTGCAGACATTGCTGTTAATTTATTTTGTGCTTTTTTACTTCTTCATGTATCAAGTACATGAAAACTGGATGGTCACTCATCACTTAATTGCTCAGGAACTCATTCACTTGGAGCAGACACTCACCACCACTGCCTGGACCTAACATTCACAGCAAGAGGGGAGCTGAAGTGGGGCCTTAGGAGAGCTGCTCCTTGTTTTTCAGGTTTTGGAAGCATACATACCTTGCTGGCCAGCTTATGATTCACATTAGCCTTTGTGCTGCCTAGTAGGGCTCTACTTTGCTGAGATATTTGGAGCCACAGGCATACTTAAATTTGAGTTTATTTTCATTAAGTATCAATATGCAGAAAACAAATAAATGGGCTTCCACACAGCTTGACTTCCAGACACATCTGCCTTGGACTGCATCTAATCAAGGCCTTTGTATGGCATGTACAGCTGTCTAGGAATTAATACAATTCTTCAGCCAAATTTATAATTTCATTAGGAACATAGACCTCTGTTCTTCAGCATTGCTAAGAGTTTGTCCATGGGGTCTTCTACAGAAAGTCCCGAGTTTGTGTTTTCTAGTGTTAGCCATGCCACACAAGATCCAGCTCCAGAGATGAAACCACATTAGTGTAGCAGCATGTTTGAGTTGTTGAACTCACCTAACATCAATGTTCATGCTGATAGCTTAGTTCTGGATGCAATTTTGTTTGGCAAGATTGTGCAGTTCAGTCATTAAACTTTTACATACTTCCTAGCAGAAGCAGGACGATGAGGTGAAGGCTGACATGGAATTTCTTACCCTTTAGTGTCAGTGCATACAGGACTTGTTCTATGTGAAACTTTTTACAAGAACAGGTAGTGATAGGACAAGGGGAATGGCTTTAAAGTGGAGGAGACTAGATTTAGATCAGATGTAAGGAAAACTTTCTTTCCTGTGGGGGTGGTGAGGCACTGTAACAGGTTGCCCAGAGAAGCTGTGGATGCCACATACCTGGAAGTGTTCAAGGCCAAGTTAGACAGTGCTCTGAGCACTCCAGTCTAGAGGGAGGTGTCTCTGCCTGTGGCAGGGAGGTTGGAACTAGACGATCTTTAAGATCCCTCCCAACCCGAACCATTTTGTCATTCTATGAAATACAGAATTGTACCATTTTTCTAATGAGCAGATTTCATGATGTTGCAGATCTGTGTGCACACACACTACTGTGTCTGCTATTCCAATTTTTTCTCCATTTGGAAGTTATTTAAATTTGACATTTTAAATGGTGTTGGGGTTATTTTCCGTAGAATTATATTGATGTTCTGCATTGTAAGTCATGTGATCGTGTGATTTTGATACAGCATGCTGTGAAAGCTCAGCATTTTTTGCATTTTTCCTTTAAGAAACATGCATGCATGTGGTCTTACATGGGGTTTACATAAAAATAATGTCTACATTCATCTGTACTACCAATTTTCAGATCAAGTTCTTTTCAGGGAAGAATTCTTATGAAAATTATTGCATTTGCAGTATAGAATCAGAAGCATTGAATCATAGACTTGTTTGGGTTGGAAGGGACCTTTAAAGGTCGTTTAGTCCAACCCCTTTGCAGTGAGCAGAGACATGTTCAGCCTGTTCCAGTGTTTCAACAGCCTCATAATAAAAAATGTCTTCCTTATATCTAATCTGATTCTGCACTCTTTTTGGTTTAAAACCATTTCCCCCATCATGTCAAAATATTGCACTCTGCTTGTCTCTTGATGTTTGAGATGGGGCTTGTTTTGTTTTGTATACTGATTTTATTGGTCTTCTGAACAGTGGTGGCTTTTTTTGGGTAAGCCTGGGTTGTCTTTCAGTTAGATACAAAAGTGAGGCGGGGTTGTGTGTATGGTTTTGTGTGTATTACTTACACTGTGGAAACTACTAATTTTGTGGATAGTTTCCCATTGTGCCATGAAACTTCTTGGGAAAATACATTTCTTTTTCATTAATTCCAGCTATAAATAAAGTAGTGGAGAAACAGATAGAGATGGGTGTAATGTTTCCTGTTGTGATCTTTGAGACAGAATGGATGAATGAGTCATTCATTTAAGTAGCAGGGCTGATAATGAAGGCTTCAAGAAAGATATTAAATTCTGTCATTGTGATCTGCCTGTGCTCAGGCTCTGGATCCTGAAAATGACACTCCCAGACTGTCCAGGTCTGCTACAGCTCAGCAGCACAACTGCTCTGGCAGTTGCCTGCTGATGCTTTGCTTGTTAACCCCTTTTACCATCAAAGCTTCTGAAAGCCAGACTATTACTGTGCAAAGTGGAGAGTCCTGATGTCTCTGACTGTGATGCTGAAATGCACACAGCCTCACTGCTGGGTAGAAGGCAGGGCTGCTGCTCTTGGGAAGGAAGTGAAGAGTGATTGTCTTTTAAAAATAAATACGTCATTTCTGTGTTTGTGTGAGCACTGCAGGACTTTTGGTGTGTTTTGAATGCTACTGATGTCATAGTACATGTGGTTGCTGCTTGTTTTCAGCTAATGTCTCCACTGCTCTTTTTCCCTCTCACAACTGAGTATCAGTTTCTGCCCTTGTATCTACAATTTCCACCCCCCTGTAACTTATGCCTCCCACTATTTCTCATGGAAAAATAATGAGTTCTACTGATTATTTTTCTTATTTCTTCCCACTCCCTCAGCACCAAGCCTCACTAGCCTTCCCACTCCAGGAAGGGGGAAGTGAAAATAGCAACAAAATTAGTAATCCTTCTGCACAGACTCTTATTTGCTACTGTCAGTACTCTGCCATAACTCAGATTCCTGGGGAGAAGGGTTAAAATCCAAGCAGTTGCTGGAACCTTACATCTCGCTGTATAAGAATCTAATAACACAAAAGTTTTTCAGTTGCATGGAGCTACTGATGGGGAGACTTTAATACAATTTCCTTATGACTATATTAGCAAAGAGGAGCCAAACCACATTCGTTGAGGAAACAAATACTCTTTAGATCATTATTGCTTGCTGTTATAAACAGAGTAAGACAAAACAAAAATTTATCAGCTTAGACAACTATTTTGTAGAATTAATTGCTTTTTAAGTATAGCATTAAACTGTTGTTTTTATACATCTGAGTTATTTAGAGTGCTTTTCTCTAGAACAACAGTAAAAGGAGACCCCACATTCATGCTGTATTTAAAGGATTTTCAGAACTTTAAATTGTTAACACCATGTCCATTTTGTTTCTATAACTAAAAGTTTATAGCTAGTATGGTGTACTCCATCTAGGCCTGATTTCCAACTGAAATCAGGATTGACAGAGATTGTCAAACTAATGTGTTCTGTCTGGTTAGCCATAATTTTGGGTAGTTTTTTTTGGTTGGGTTTTTATTTTTGTTTGTTTGGGATTTTTTGTGCTAGTTGTTTTGGGTGGTTTTTTTGTATTTGCTATACAGAACTCTGACATTTCCTGGAAGAGGGCTGAAATGAATTTTCGGTAGTCTGTAAAAATCCATCTGAGCAGGCATGGCTTTAGCATTAATTCATGGCATGCTAAACTCAGAGATGTCCTCCTAGTACAAGAACAATGTTTCTCACTACTAGGATTTGCCTCCTGTCTGTTCTTTCATATCGCTTCAATCTCTCACAGTGAAAGCCATGAACAGCAAATACTACTTTACACATGCTGCGAAACTTCAGGGTTCATCTCCAGTGGTTACTGTGAACCACAGACTGGGCTTTACAGCTGAGTTTTTCTCCAGGGACAGCCACCTTCCCCTTCCTGGGGGAATGTGAGGATGTGGGGTTTTTTAATAACACCACTTTGCACGCTGACTGCTTTTAATACACTGGTTGCTAGTGCTCTGCTTCTCAAGGGCTGTAATCCTGCTTCTTTCTTGTAGACAAGCAGGTGGATTGCTAATGATTGCCTGAATTTAGATCCAAGGTGAAACTCAAAAGGTGCAACCATGCACCAGGATCCTGAGGGTGGTTTGGTGCAATTGTGTAAAAGGTAGGGTGGCCATAGCACTGATGGAAAAATTGTTCTTAGACAAGAACCGGTAAAGCCAGTAAAGTTTTGAAACATTGTGGTGCAGGAAATAGTGTTTCTTTCTGTTGCCTCAATGGTCTGTAAAATAGTATATTACTTCATACTTCAGCAAGGTGGATGTCTTGATGAATCTGAGCAGTCTTGCTATGGAAATGGAGTCCAATTATGTGTTATGGAAAATATATTGGCTCTTTCTATAGATAAAGTAATTTTGACTTGGAAAGAAATTATTTTGCTTTTAGAGGATGTGATAGTATTTTACTCTCTTCCCACCACTGTTTGACCTAGCTATTGTGCTTAATTCTCTTCTAATGACACTTTTCTTCAAAGTGGAAAAATTTTCCTGAAAACACCTGGGTTTCCATTTGCTGGAACATCTTCCGCAGAATTATTCATCCTCATCCCTTTGGCACACCTTTGTAGTTGTGAGATTAATTCGGCTCATTTTGCGAAGTGTCAGTCACAGGCTCTCCTTCTTACTTTGCTCTTTCTTTTGGCTGATCATTTCACTTTCTATCCTCTCACCATTACCCACTTATTCTTCTGTGAGCTCTGCTGCTTACCTGCCTCCCTTGCCTGTTCCTCAGGGGTGAGAGCAGACCTCATCGCTCTCTACAACTACCCAAAAGGAGGTTGTAGCAAATTGGTCTCTTCTCCCAAGTAACAAGTAGGAGAACAAGCGGAACTGGCCTCAAGTTGCACCAGGGAAAGATTTAGCCTGGATATTAGGAAAAGTTTCTTCACTGAAAGGATGTTCAGGCAGTGAAGCAGGCTGCCCAGGGAAGTGGTTGAATCACCATCCCTGAGGATATTTAAAAGACGTATAGCTGTTGCACTTAGAGATGTGTTTTAGTGGTGGCCTTGGCAGTGATGGGTTAATGGTTGGACTTGGTGTCCTCAGTGATCTTTTCCAGCCTAAATGATTCTGTGGTTCAGTCACTTGCAGGCATGTTTGCTCTTCTTTCCTTCCATTCTGAATCTTAATTTCTCAGGGTGTTTGGAGCAATCCAAACTTATCCTTCAAGCTTTATTCTTCTGTGTAAAGTGTTTTGCTTTTGTGTCCTGACTTCATGACCAAAGATTTTCCATTAATCTCATCTAAGTATGAACTGTAAAAATATTCTTTTTTGCCAGATTTACAAATTTTGGATATATCTGGCCTTTACTCTCATATGATTTCATTGTCCATCCAAATTATTGCTTCATCCTTATCTCTGCCATTAGTCTGGGTATACTTGATTTGGTGGAACTTAGATTGCATCTCTTACATGTACATATTCCAGAGCATATGGAAGAGGTTGTTTTAATGGTCTTCTCTTCTCATCACATCCCATATTCTGCTGCCTCTGAAACCATTCAGATAATTTTTCCTGCTCTTCCCTTTAAGTGTAAAAGCACTAAAAAAATAAAGGAATAGCTCCTAGAAACTTCTCCCACCTTTAAATAGACATCTCCATTGTGTTTCTACTTTGTTGACTTTCACTGCTTTACCAGTGAACTTTAGTTAGGGTCAAAAATGTACTGAAATGAACTTTTATAGGGTTTATTTGAAAAATGTGGTTTACATGAAGTTTTGACCCTTGCTAATCCTAACCCCACCCTTTCATTCCTCTCCCCTGGAATAACCTTTCTCTAAAGTTGTGAAGAACTGTTCCTAAATAGCTGCAGGGGATAGGGAATTGTATTTGCCTTTAGATTTCTGTAATAGTGACTGCTGTCTCTGGGAACACTATGTTCTCCGTACATTCATTAGTGGGAAGTAGGCAGATTTAGTTTACAGTTTGCTGGACATGCTTAGAAAAAGTACTTTGAGTAAAGTACTTTTCTCAAGAGAAAAAGTACACAAATTGCTACAGCAGGTAGCTTTGATGCATTCTTTCTCTATGCAGAAAGATAAAAACCTTCAGGGTTCACTGGATAGGCTTAGATTTCTCTGGTCAGTTGTTCTTTGGCTTGGCAGATACTTTTTTGCTAGATTATTACAGTGAATATTTCCTTGCAAGGATTGCTATTTTTTTCCTAGCCAGCAATCTCATTTCTGATGAAGTTTTAAATATTTAATAGAGCAATTGGTCTGTAGAAAGAACTATTTGCATTGTCTTTGTATTCTTACATGATGACTGAGGAAATTGACAAAGCAGTACTTTGTGTAGTATCTATGCTTATTTCCAAAACAGAAGAGGATAGATGTTTTCAATTTAGCATAGAATTCCCTACAGTTCTTATCAGGCTTTACAGTCCTAACATTTTTAATCAGTTGTAAAAGATCGTCTTACTCTCTGATTTATATAATAGACTTTAGTTTTTCTACATTTTTGCTTGATTTGACTTCAGAATGTTTCCAATGCTATAAAAAAATGACATTTTGTTAATCGTACTTTTTTCCATGTATCAATGTTGATAACAGTATCACTTTTTAAACAGTGACTTTTAAAGACAGAAATGATTAGTCATAAACTAAAAGAGATACAATATTTAATATCATGCATATGACTGAAATTTTCCTTAACATCTTGTTGACTAAAGTTTTCAAGGGACTAATGACTGGTCATGGGTTTTGAATTCTCCAGCTGCTGGAAGGCTCTTAATATTTTCTGGGGAACACTGGGGCTCTTCTTTCTCTTCCCTCTTGAGAGAAACTATGGGAGGAATTGAGAGTTATATAAAACTTCCCTGGCACTCCCAGTTCTTGTGTGGTGGTCTAACAGTCTCTGCCTTAAGGGGGAAAATACTTTCTTGCTCCCTGCTTTCCACTCAGTTTCAAGCAACTCTTTTGCCCACTGATGGTGTTTCCTCCTCTCCTGTCCAGTGCCTGACACTGGCCAAGTGAGGCTCTTCCAGACATCACTGTTTTCAGTGGGCTGCCCCACTGAGAACAGACACAGAGCAGTTGGTGCCAGAGTGGGTCAGGATTGGAAGCAGCTGGTGGAGGAGAACTAGATTGGTTGCACAACAAGACTGCTGTGTTTTGCATCTACAATTTAAACACACAGGTTAATCTGTTGGTTGTGTCTGACCAGCAAAATAAAGGTCAGTTGTAGCCAAGACAGAAATTCTGCAGGAGCACATCTTCTTTAGCAGAGAGCCTTCTAGAAGTTTTGGGGGTAATTCATACTGTAAACCTGATTTTGTGCTCTCAGAATTAGCAAGGCTGAGTACAGCAGGCTGAGTACAAGTACACCTGGCTCCTAATTATACCTATCCAACTCAGTCTTACCAGTGTCCTTGCCTGCTCATGAGGTTCTATCATGACAGATGAGCAAAGAGGGAGTTACTTCCAAGGACTTTAAAAAAGTACACACCTGTAGAGCGATACATAATGTGCCTGGCTGGTCCTTTGAGAACCCTTGGGTCACTGGTTTGTCATTGCTATGCACTCTTGAAATCTGCAAACCCAGGCTTACTTGCATTGAAGAATTTACTGCTAATACTTCAATCATAGATTGGGGAAATGAAGGATTGTGTCGTTCTCTGAAGATAAACTTTGCATTTAAAAAGCTGTTACTCCTGCATTCAAACTCCTTCAAAAGCTGTTATTTCTTCATTCCATATTGGATACTTTTCCGCAGAGCCAGCCTTTTTGGGTGCTAGGAAAAAGCATTATTTCACAGATGCCATTAAATTTGGGGCAAAGATTTTAAGAGCCGTAAGGCAGCGTCTCTACAACAGATTAGAGAGCCTTGTAACAAGATGCTAGTGCACAATCTGGCCAGTTGGCAGCAAAAAAGGAAAAATTTGCTTAAGAGTAAGGGTAAGAGCATTTTAGCTTGGAACAACTCAGTAGATGATGCAGTTGCTAGGAAATGTCTTTCATTTCTGGAAAAAGTCTTGAGGTGAAAGCTAATCAATAAGGTGGATACAGTGTGATGTCATTTGTTGCCATGGTTTCTGAACTTAGCAGTCTGTTATCTGCAAATAGTATTGATGGTTGCTATGCAGTCAAATATTTTCATATTGTTGTTTTTACTGTTATTAAGTACTTTAATCTTAGCTAAGGCTTCAAAGAGCAGACCACTTAGGAATTTAAATGTTTTAATAGATAGGCTTCTATTACAACCCTAAAATATCTTGAATTTTGCTATCTAATAAACAACAGACTTCAGCAGGAAGTGAACAAGGTTAACATTTTGGTGATTAAATTTCCACAAAGCAGTTGACATTTTCTAGTAAATTAATCTGCAAATTAAATAACTCTGTGGAATTAGTGCTATGACTCTTTACATGGCAGATCATGTGAAAAAAGGGGTAAGCAGTCAATCCTCTGGATGATAAGGCAGTCAAATATATGAAGCTCTAAATGGCTGAAAAGCCATCATGGTTTCTTGAACATTCGTCTTGTGTTTCATGTATCTTCCACTATGGGATTGTGAAATCTTCATCATGTTTGGGTTTTGCTAGAAAATACTTTGTAGCAGCTTAATAAGCTGAAAAGGAAATGAGACTTATTTTTTCTGATAGTTGTCAGTGTGAAGAGAAAGCATTCTCAGGTCAGATCCTTTAAATCAAACATAACTTCATTTTTAATGTTCTATGGAGATGTTAGTTTTAGTAGAATGCTTTGTATCATTTGCTTGATTTAGTGGCATCTCTTGAAGCATTTTTTCTTCATAGTTTAAGTTTTTGAAAGCATTTTGGGGGGAAAGAATGAAAAAGAGATGAGCAGAGGAAGGGAATTTAAAACTCAGATGATGGCTTGCTGAATTCTAGGGTTTGTACATCTTAAGAGTGAAATTTGCCATGGTGTCTATTTTTTCTCTTTTCCCCCAATGTATTCCTTCTCCTCCCCTTCTATTTCCACTGCTCTCCATCTTAACAACACATTTCTTTAGAAAGTGTTTTGCCACCTTCTTTCTTGTCTTCTTCACACATCTCTCCTTTTTGTGGTGACTTTGACTATCACCTTTCATTTGAACAGAGAAGTAATTGCCTTCCTAGTCCTACTTGTCCCCTTAATATAGGGAGTGAACTGTCAAGGATGCACTCCCAGTGGGAGAACTTGAGGAAGATATCATGAGGAAAAGTGATGCCTACAGCTAAAATCCTGCTCCTACAAAGCGGGCAGGGGTGTCCTGGATGACTCCTTTCCTGGAACTCCTTTAGAAATTCCCTGTTGGCTGTGCAGAAATACAATAGGAGCTTTCGAGTGCATCCTCAAAGCAGGGCTACTGAGAGCAGGCAGATGGAGGAGACATGTCAGCTTGATGATGACAGCAGATGTCAAGCTAACAATCTGAAAAGGAAGGTAGCAGTGCAGCAGTATGTCTT
Organism: Euphonia xanthogaster; assembly: GCA_034509185.1. NCBI lineage: Eukaryota > Metazoa > Chordata > Aves > Passeriformes > Fringillidae > Euphonia > Euphonia xanthogaster. The sequence continues at coordinate 77,086,715 of JAYDZK010000001.1, forward strand.
ACCAAAATTTTTAAAGAGAGGTGGGGAAGGGGGAAAGAAAAATCAAAAGCAGAATAAAAAGAAAGGCAGCATGGAAAAGGAGATACAAATCACTGTTGCTGACTGGCAGAAGCTCTGAAAGACTATCTGATGCTAAATCTGTAAAGTGGTGCTTGCTGTTGAGTGGAATTATCTAAAGAAATATTTCACTATTAAGCTGTCAAAAGAAAAAACATTTACTTCAGGTGCCATATGCCAACTGTGCAATCAGACTTCCAGTCATATATCCTGTGTGTTCTAAAGCTGGGGGACAAGTCTCAGCTGAAGTCTCTCTTCCATGATACTTGCTTTTACAATACTGGGTGTTCGGTTGCTTGCACTGTTGTGAAAGGTGCATTGTTTGGGATAGCATACTTTTATTCCTTGAGATCTTTTTATTTTAGGGTTATTTGGGCTTTTTGTGTTGTGAGGTTTTATACCCTTAAGAACAAACTACACTGTCAGACCTTCTTTGGTACTCTTTCACATCATAAAGCAATTCAATTAAAAAAAATTAAACATAGTTTTTCTGTCTAAGAAAATATGCCCATTATACCTATTATAAAAGGGAAATCTTGTACTTTGTACTAGTGAACAGCTTGATAAAATACACCATAGTGGAAAGTCTCAGGCAGCTTTAACAAAAGACTTTCTTAATTTGTGAATTTCTGCTGTTTTCCTTAGGCCAAATATTTAAATACATTTACATCCTTTTATTTCAGACCTGTTGACAGTTCTGAATAGTAGCTGATGCAGTTATTGCAGCTGAGAGGTGACCAGTATGACTAAGAAAATTACAGATATTTAACCTATATATATACATCATCTAATGTTCATGTTATTTAAATAAAAAATCTCAGAACTTGCTGTTAAAAGTGTGCTTTAGTGTACAAAATTATTGAAAAAAAAAAGAGCACAACATTCTGAAGTTTGGAAATTACTTTAGATTTATTAAAGCCATTTTCATTTCATCTTATGTTGTATGATTCAGCTAAGCCTTTCTTTGGAGCTTTTATATCTTTAGTTGAGGTCTTGGGTCAGTCATGCTGCAAATAATCTTTTTATGAGTAGACTCAAGGCATGTTTGCTTTCTGTATACTGATTTAGAAAGAGAAAGCTAGTTCTCAGTCCAAACCCAAGCAAGTAGTTGTTCTTGTAATAACTGCTGAATGTTTTCTCTTGTGTACAAGGAGATAAATGCATAAATTTATTTTTCATAATACATTGCAGAAAAAAAAAAGTGCTTGTTGCTTGAACATTTTGTGGAAAACCCAATTGTGACACAATTTTCAAATTATCTCCGAAAAAACAAGTCCTTCATCCCAAGTCTGCAGATTTTCATTGTTTGAGTGAGATCAGTCAGATATTCATGCATTTGAAGAGATTCTAAGGATACTTCTGTGCATACTTAAGATGCTTCCAAAGGTTCCCTTTTTCTGAAACCTCATAAACCACCCAACAAACCAGATCCAAGAATAGCCAGCATTTTAAAACCCAAGGATCCTTTCATGTATAAGGCAGAATTATTTTTTTATCTAGTCAGTACTCTCTCTCTCTCTCTCT
>JAYDZK010000001.1:77088395-77110303 GCA_034509185.1 Euphonia xanthogaster
GACGCTCTTCCGATCTATCTAGTCAGTACTCTCTCTCTCTCTCTCTATATATATATATATATAGGTATAGATATTTTAAAGCCATTCAAGATGGGAATTAATTCCAGGCAATTTTTGGAATAGGACAAAAACACACAAATGCATGGCCCCTAAGAAATCTCTAGCTGTTTCCTGCTTGAGTCTAAATTTCTGTATATTGATCAAGCTCAGCTGGAGTGTGCTGCTCTGAAAACCTCCGACTGAGCAAGGCACCACCCTATTTTTGGCAAGTGTTGCATTTTGTTTTCCAATTTTGTGGTACTCTTTGTTCCCTTTTATTCCCTTCACCACTCAATCAGTGGATTATCTTTTGCCTTACTTGAATCTGCTACCTTCTATTACTTCCTTTCAGCCGCATCTGCTTCCCCTCACCCTCTATGTCCACTGAAAATTTGTGGTCTTCTGTACAAATCTTCCCATCCCCCTTCTCTGATTTGCCATTTCTGAACACTGTTTTAGATCATCTTGCTTACATCCAGCATGAAATGAGTTCTGTTAGCAGAAAGACACAGCAGCGTTACTGAATGTGCTCAAGTTGCCTGAGATTATATGATAAAAAAGAAATTGCAATTTCTGACAGGTAATGCTTTCAGATGTTAAGCCTGGGACAGCCATGGGGCAGAAAAGTCCTTACTAAAGGCAGATTCCCTCTATTTATCAGTAGCCTGAAACACCATTTTTTTTGATATGCCAGATGAACCTGACTTGCTTTTACCACACTCTCATTGCAATTTGGCACTGTCTTCCTTTCACAAAAAACCAACAACATAAACAGAAGAAAGGTTTTGTTTATTTGTTTTCATTTAGAAGATAAAAATTCATCATCCTGCCCAGAAAAATCCTTTATGCTATAGAATTACAGGCAGGGAAAGACAACGAAGTATATCTTATTATATTCAGTATTTATTTTCACATTGAAAACTCTTAGTATCTCTTCCTTTTCTGGCCAAAACAGGGTAAAAATGCTTTATTAAAAAAATTATATGCATCTAGCACAGAGTTTTAAAATTACCTGTACAAAGGAGACTTTCAGTCAATCCATATAGGCAACTGGAAATCTGTTTGAATTAAAGCAGCTAATTGACAAAGCAATTTGCACGGGGACAGGTTTAATGTAGATCTAGAAACTGTTTAGTTATGTTTTATAAATGTTGGACATGAGGAATGAAAAAATTCTATAGTAAATGGGGAATAAAATCAAAAGCTAAAAGTTTAAGGCATTTTTATTTAAAATTCTAGAGTCAGTTATCTAATGGACTGGTGTTTTGATGAGATGTGGCACTTTAATTCCCTTTAAAAATAAAAAAAACAACCTAAGCTGATCTTTTGTCACTCTTCAAGCAGTAACAATTATTAGTGATAAGTTAATACTCCTATTGACATCAATGGGAGGAAGAAGTGTGAGGAAATATTAAACTATTAGGACTGTAGGCAAATAAATGTCTTGTATAATTATTCTATTCTTAGCATCTTGGATTGCAGTAAGTCGCTTAAGCTTTTCAATGCTAATAGCTCATATAACTTCCATTATAAAGCTGTCTTCATCTGAAGCCCTCTGATAATGACATTTACCCTCCCTGATTAGCAAGGAAGAGTGGAAGCCACTTGATGCAAAATGTCTGAGGTCAACTGGTTTCTTTTTACTCATAAAGTGTAGCTCTTGCACAGATGGTTGAGAAGGAGCAGAATGTTATAGTCATCCCATGTTTAATTGTTTCTGTATGCCTTGGAATTTAAAGAAAATTTAGGATGTATGCCAGTAGCTTTCCCCGTATAATCAGGTTGCTATGGTAAACCTATTATTCTACACAAAGAAGGAGTATGTTTAGTAAAGTGCTGATTCCTTTTCAGTATAATGTGAGCTTCAAATTACTTTTGAATGATTGAATTTGTTTGGTAAGTATTTTATCACACTAGCTAAGAGAAGATCATAGAATAAGATGTGGCTTCTGATATTTCAGCAGCAGATGCATACTATATAGTTAGCTGTTCAGAAGCAATAGGGCTTTAATTCTTTGTTAAATTATCTCCTTAGAGTGAGCCCAATTTACATAATCTAACCAAAATCTCACTACTTTTGGAGGCAGAATATTTTTGTAGCCAGTACAAAGTGGCATTTATTTAGTGACACAATTAAATTAATTTCTCATGCTGATCTTGTAACATTTGTAAAAGTAAAGGAACTAATAATTTGAGTATCAATTTCAGCAGCAGTGTAATAAACTACTATAATTGTATTTTAAAATATTTAAATATAAAGAAATAGCTCAAAGAAATCCTTTTCTAGAGAACTTGATGACTGAAGTTTCTGTCTGTTTTCAAGACACTTTCAATTCTGCTGAAGCCTGCAGTCAGATGATCTAAACTGTATTTGGGTGTAATTTAGGTGTGAGCCAGTCAAAAAAAAAAAAAAAAAAAAGAGGCACAGATTGAGAAAGTAGGGCCTAAATTCCCTTTGATCTTGTATCTCTTACATGACAAAAATGTGCTTGATCTGCCCAGGGGTGAGCTTCCCTCCATTTTTCTGCTGGTGAAACTATTGCACATCAACTAAAACGGATAAATATTACTTGCAGCAGGGACTGAGAGGAGCCTGTTCCCACTGCAGTTCAAGGGACCAGCCACTGGACTCTGACTTATTAAATTAAGCTTTACAGAAGATAATGCTTAGTTACAGAACATGCAGGATCCTCATTACGGGACTTTGCTTTGCTCATTCCTCTTGAGGATTTTCCATCTCTAGACTCCTCTAGTCAAAGCAGTTTGCTTAAAATGATTTTACCATCTTGAGCCATCCTTATTATAGCAATGGCTGGCCAGGCTATGACTGCTGAGGATTCTTCTTGTGTTTATGTCACAGTCTCCACAACAGATGGGTCCTGTTCATCAGGTGCCTCTCAGCCTGCAGGTTCCTGACTGTTCCTTGGGACAGGCTGATGTGGCACTTTTGCAAAAGTGATCAGGTTGCCTAAGGTGAATGCATAAAAAGAGACAAATTAGACTCAATAAAATTCTCTGTATATTTAAGCACTAAGGATTTTTTTCCCAACTTCTAATGTGGCTGTCCTTGACAAATAATTATACCTTAGAGAATGCAGGCCAATAGCATCATTTTTTTCTGTAGACAATCATATCTTAAATTTTGACATGATGAGTAAGCACAACTCTATTTCATGATGCAGTAGATGCACTTCCAATAAAAAGTTTCTTTCTGAAACAAGTATGCTCATATAATTGACAATGAAACATAGTTTTTAAATTATGCATACAATAAAGGTATTAAGAAGTATTGACTCTAATTCTCTTTTGTATGTCTTTGCTAAAATTCTTGCCCTTTATGTCCTTCTAGATTGAATCCTGGTGCACAAAATGTCAGCTGAGAAGTACAATGTATGTTGAAGCTTGGGAAGATGAAGAGTATAAAAGTTATAAAATGAGCTTAGAATTTTTTTTCCATAAGTAAAAAGATCTCTCCCTATTCCAACTTAATTAGACTGTTTTCTTTAAAAAAGAAAAAAAAAGCCAAACAAAAAACCAAACCCCAACGCCCCCAAACAAATATAACAAATTAAGGGTAGAAGTTGGGAAAAGAAATAATCATTTGTCAGTACCTCACCCTAAAAGGTTTTATTGTCATGACACCTACAGTCAGAAAACCTTTACTGAGTTTTTCATTAACAGTCCTTTCCCATTCAATAAAATATTTCAGCAAATGCTGGAAAAAAGTAGTGCATTGTGTTGAGAACTGTCTGGTTGCATAATGAAAGGCTGCATTTGGAGGATGTTTTTTTTACTTTCCAGCAATACTATAAATTTGGGGATTGCATTCAGTAGAGCAGTGACCAGGCCCAAGCTGAGTTTCACTGATGCTGTGACTAAATTAAATCAGTAAGGGCAGGTTTTCTGCATCCTAGTCCATGTTTCTGGTGATCATTTTTTACACACAATATCCCTTCCCAAGCCCATCAAACGTATGAGTTTGGTCCATGATTTGTGCCATTTTTAGAACATTCTTTCCCCAGCATTGCATAAAATAATTTAAAAACATACAGAGGCAAACTCTTAGAAGTTAGGGCCTGTTGTCTGAACTGAGCTTGTCTCAGATATGTGCAGTGTAGGACTGTCCTGGATATTAATTTTTCCACATCTGGCCATTTAGCAATGAGTACTGCTCTTAGGGTTTTGGAGTGAAATTTGTGGGAACTTAGATAAATCTGTTGTCCCTTTAAGCTCTGGGGAGCTCTACTGTAAATAGATTGATGGAAGGGGAGACTGTGACAGAGGTTGTGCTTATTTCCTCAGATCTAGACAAGAAAAATTACAGGGATTTGGCTTTCAAAAAGCTTGACAGATTATTTGAAAAATTATTTTTCTACATGAATGGAGAGTATCTTAGATAGCTCTGTGCATAGACTATTTAATTCTGATCACATTTGTCTTGGTGTTTCTGAGATACGTGCTAAATATTTTAGATCAACTATAGAGGTTAATTATGCAGATAAGCATGGGCCAGCTCAGTTATGCTAAGTTCAGATATGAAAAACATGCAATGCTAGTGATTGCTTATTATTGCCATTTCCACTAAGATTATAACAGTGATATACTTTCCATCTGGTTGCCATGGAGGAGGAATAGTTATGTTTTGCTATGATTTTGTTTGTTTGTTTGTTTGTTTTAATTGTGTTTATGAGTTATACTTTAATCAATGCAGTGTGACTCGTAGTTTGTCATTGGGGTCAGGATGCACATAAACTTGGGGTTTATTCAATCTATTTTACTTTACTGAAATCATGATTCTAACAATTATTTATTCTTACAGGGAGATGTGAATGTGGCCAATGCACTTGTTTCCCTCCAGGAGACAACAGAGTTCATGGCAAAAACTGTGAATGTGATGATCGACAGTGTGAAAATGCAGATGGCGATGTCTGTGGGGGTATGTGTTCACTTAATATCACCTAACATAGCAGAATTTAGCAGCATAACAAAACTAACTCCTGACTGTATATAGCTTTCTGTTCCCCTTGATTTTATAGTGTAATGTCAGCATAGACTATTTACATCATTATTGATAATAAAATGGCAGATTTTTGTTAGAAACAAGCACTAGAAGTATTGAACACGTTAGAGAATATTTATTTTAAGACTTTAGGTATGCTAACACATAAATGGAAGTTCTGTATTCCATCAGTTCCCTCAGACACTTAAACAAAAACCTAAAACATTAGGTTACCTTACATCGTGTTTAGTTGTGATGCTTTATTGAGGGTCTTGTAATAAACCTAAAGGTACTGTTGACCAGTAAAACTTTTGAATATTTTGTAGTCACTAACAATGATATGCCTGTTTTCATAAAAAGTAGCAAAATATGTTATGAAAGAATGTAAAACACTTGAGAGACAGCGCCATAGTAATTGTAGATGCAGATGGTTTATTTTAGTGTTGACAGTGAAAACCTTACATTGTGATATTTCAGTAAAGTATGTTGGTGTTTAGCAGTATTTCAAGGTAGTTTTGGATATGTAAGTGCATGCATACCACATGGTATTTTATAAGCAGCCAAATAATATTTATCATTAATGCTCTCTTTCTAGTTTTTATGTGATTTCTTTTTAAAATGACTCTTTGATTCTAAATGTTAGCAAAGTTGTTGGTATGAACAATGGCACATTGTATTGTATTCCTTATTTCTATGCAGGAAAAAGAATTTGTTGATTCATTTTCCTCATGTATATAAAAAATTCTGACTACAGGGAATATTCCTTCAAGGTGTGTGCCATGCAGAATATAGACATATATAGAAAATTTTGGTTTGAATGTCTAACCAGCCATAGAAATAGTTTACAACATTCAGAGTAATTCAATAATATGAGTGTGTAGGAAAAAAAAAATTGAAATTTAATTTTGTGTAAAAGACATTGAAAAAAAGCACTGAAAGTCTGTTTCATATTTGTTAGATATTAAATAGTTGGGACTTAAAATTCATCATCATCCATGATAAAAAATATCTCTTCTGTTTATATCACTGATGTTTCACATTATTACATATCCCTCTCTTTCTTTTGGGTTTGTCTATGCTTCTGTCTCAGCATGAACTTCCTGAAATATCTTGCTGAACTGCTTATTCCTTTATCCTCCATTTTCCTCTTCATTGCTATTTTTCTACCGCTGTTGCTGCCTAGGCAATCACCGTAAGGATATAAGCCCTTGCTAGTAAATCTGTCTTCAGAGCATTATAAGCTGGACTGTGTGGGGTCTGACAGTGAGCACTGAGTGTCTGTAAGCACCAAGAAGGAAGACCAGTGTTTTCAGCTTAAGTGCATGCTGAAATGAGAAATGTGAATGACAACCTAAATTATTTGAATAAGAATTGTTACTGGCCTTCTCCAGCCAGCAGAGACTGATTAATAGCTTGCTTTCCAGACCAGCTGTCCATGCAACGATAGAAAGACATGAGGTGAAAGCTATGATAAATTAGGGTACAACTGAATGAGATCCCATGGCCATGTTTCTGCATGATGGTAGTGAGTAATTCGCTTAAAAATTCAGCTGTCCATCAATGCAGTACCAAGAATAGAGACTTAATGTCTCTACAAAGACAGAGGTTGCAGGAGGACTCAGCATAGATTTCACAGCACTCTGCTATTAGAAATTGATTCATATAATTATGGAATCACAGAGCAGTTTGGGTTGAAGGCGACTTTTAAAGATCAGCTAGTCCAACCACCCCTGACATGAGTGGGGAACCTTTCACTAAGACCAGGCTGCTCAGAGCCCCATCCAACCTGGCCTTGAACATTTTCAGGGGTGGGGAATCCACAGCTCTTGGAAACCTGTTGCAAGTCTCAACACCCTAATCATAAAAAAATCTCTTCCTTATGTCCCAGCTAAATCCATTATCTTTCAGTTTCAAACCATTACCCCTTGTTCTGTCACTACAGACCTTGGAAGAAAAATCTCTCTCCATCTTTCTTATATTCCCCCCTTATAACATTGAAAGGTCATAGTAAGATCTTCCCAGAGCCTTCTCTTCTCCAGGCTAAACAATCCCAGTGCTCTCAGCCATAAGAGGGGGTGCTCCATCCCTCTGATCATTTTTGGGAATAGTCTCTGGACCTACTTCAACAGATTCATGTCTTCCTCATACTAGAGACCTCAGAGCAGGACACAGTACTCCAGGTGGGGTCTCACCAGGGTGGAGTGGAGGGGGAGACTCACCTTCCTTGACCTGCTTTGCAGGTATTTCCTTCATGTTCCTTTTTCTGTGCCTCCATACGTAGACTTAATATGCTAAGACTGGAGAAGGTGCCTCTTGCAGCCTTTTTGAGACAGATATGTTCTACCTAACGGCCCTTGCCCTACTGTTCAGGCTTTTTGATTATGTAAGATTTTCCCAGGTGTACTTCAGTGTTGATCCACAGAAGTATTTAACATCACGTTTCCTTTGGCTTCTCTTGGTCTTTCATGTGCAAGTTAAGTGGTTTTGGTGTGCACACATGACCAGAGAATCACGTTTGCCAGCACAAGTCCTTGGCAACGCTGTGTTGCTTTTTTACACCAGGCTTGATATTTACTCATCCTGTAACCTGGTGAGACATACTTCTCACTGCCCTCTGAGGTTATGGCTGAGCTGCTTGCTGCAGATGTGTCCTAAGGTTTCAAGCAGTATTCGTTTCCTTTCTGTGTCCAGTCATGTTTTCCAGTGATTTCATCATTAGCTGCTCCAACTTGCTGGGCCAACCATTGTCCATTAAGATTTTTTTTCTCTTTCAGGACTGAGGGCAGGCAGACAGGACTGAGGGCAGGCAGACAGGAACTCAGAACAACAGTAAACATCAATTTGAAATGGATTTGATAATGCTCTTAATTCCATTCACTTCAATTTGTTCTCTGGATGATTATTGGCCTAGCTATGAGTTCTTGTTACAGCCATTAAAGGAATCAAACAAAACATTTGTGGTCCTCTGCATACCACAAGTTCCTGTAGAATTATGCTGATTAAGAACTCTGCAATGAAACTAAGCCAAACAAAAATAGTAAAAAGCAGGTTGAAACTAGGATCACTAGCAAAGGCTTAAACTTGTAACAGGTAACTCATACGTAACAAGATACGTATACTTAACAAGACTCTCACGTATTTCTATGGATGTACAAATTTTGTATAACATCAATGTATCGTTCTGTGTTTCAAATAGTGGGCCATCAATAAGAACATTAGCTTTGATAAGGCCTTTTCATGTTTATTCATAGATGTTTTCACTGTCTTTTACACTAAGAAACAACTAAGACTGGTCATCCCAGTAAACCTGTTCTTTGTCACTCAAGACAGTGGAATACTTTAAGTCTGATTTCTTTATTTTCAAGAGAGCAATTCCATTTTGGTGACTTTTTAACTAATTATTTTGGCCAGAGCACATAAAAATGCAATCCTCACCAAAATGCAATCCTAACACTGTAGGGAATCTAGTTGTGTCATGCCCCATCAAAGAGTAAATGCAGATTATCTTTTTTTGTTTAATACCAATGCCTTTAGTTATCATTAGTTTGAAATTCGAGTTATACTAAAAAGGCTTCCAGAACCTGGAGGAGTTGACTTATTCTTGGAGCAAATGCTGAGGTAATTTTTATTTCCCTCTTTACTCAGATTTGCCTTCACACCTCTATCTTCTCTAAGTGTAAGAAAACAGTGCTGCAAAAACTCTGCTTGAGATTTTATGGGAGGGGAGGTTAGTATTTTTTTTTAGGAAATCCACTAGGAAATTAATTTTCCCCACTCAGACACAGCTTTTGTTGATTTCATCCTCTTACATTCTCATGCCCAAATACAAGCATCTAAGTGTCTGCATATAATAGTTTGGTCAGGATTCCTCGTGTGTGGTGCAGGGCATGGATAAGAAATGCCGCCCATCAAGTTTTTGGTAGGTCTTTTTATTTCTTCTCAACTGACAATAAAAAACTGGTCTTTAAATACATCTATTAGATATTCAGGACCCAAAAGTTAGGGTGATCCGTTTGACTCACAATTTTTCTTACTTTTATCTCTGTAAACTTGAAGCAAGTCCGGTACCTGTTGTCTGTGCTTCCTGATTTTTGACATTCTTAGTTCTTGGCATTCTTAGTTTCTGACATGCTGTTCTTGTTGGGGTTATGAGGAAAAGAATGACACAAGTGTTTTTCTGTGTCTGAATTGACATCTTTTGTTTTTGAGAACACACACTTCTGCCAACAAGTCATCATGAAATTCATCATATTGTTGTTCTGTGAGATTGCAGACCTTCTGATTTTGACAAAATAATACATTCCTTAGTTTACTCCTGTGAATGTGTTGTTGGTTATCAATGCAGGTCATTTGATCTCATTCTGGGTTTTCTTCTGGCACTTATTGACACATTTTCATCCATGCATAATTTTTTTTGCACCAGTATTAAGATTTCCAACATTATTCTTTATGAATTGCCAGAGAACAAGGAAAAATCTGGAGTTTATAAGGCATACATTTACCTTAAGCCACAATTCCCAGCTTTCTAATGATTTAAACTTTTAAAACTGAGACAGAATCTTCCATATCACATTCTTATAGTGATGGATTCTAGGATTGCACAGTCATCACCAGGATGTACAATGGTAAAGCCCCCTCTTAAAATCTCATATAAGTTGTCCCTAATTGCCATGTTCCTTTGAATATAAAATTTCCATTACTATCCAGCCAGGCTAAATAATTGGATTCAGAGGAAGGTCTGCCTTTTTTGCCTTTTTTTTTTTTTTTTTTTTTTTTGGAACATAAGATATACAACAGGAAATGTGAAATCTTTCTTTTTTATGAAAGTTCTGGGTCCATGCTATGGAAGTCATGAATGACATTTATTTTTGTCATCTTTTCAGTGGAGCAGAAGCATGATATTCTCAGATAGCATGTTCTTATGAGGACCAGTAAGACCATAACCATAGAGATGAGAGAGCTATGATTAATTATATGCTTCATTAAGCAAAGCTAAGTATGGTACAGTTGCTGTCAGACAATTTCCTCATTTCTTGCACTAATGTTGATCCACAGGAACAGAAGTATATAAGACATTTGTAGAACTCTCTAACATATGTAAAAAATAAATTAGGGAATGCAAATAATACCTGTCACTCTCCCAAACAAAGACAGGTTTTGGCACTGACTGGTCTGAGAATTCAGAAATATGACTCCTGAGTCTACCATGGCTTCTCCAACTATACAGCACATAATTCATAAATTCAAAGTCTTCAGCCACTAAATTAAAGCATTTTTTATCACCTGTGTTCCCAAGACTACCCTTGCCTGACCCCACCTTGGCTGCTGCCATCATGAGGATGTCCTTGGTGCCTTAGGGCATGTCCAATGCCACAGGGCATCTGAATTGAGCCTCTAATTTCTCTGAGGTTCCTACCATGTTAAAATAAAAGTTTATATCCTATCCACCAGCTCTTTCATCTGTTCTATTGAAAAGTCTTTAGAACTGGGACCATATTCTTCTGAGAGAGGAATCTGAAGAACATATAATTGTTGCAGAATTCAGTACTATATATAGATAGTGAATATACTAGATAGATATGCTCTATATATATGTATGAACAGAGAATTTTTATTATGGTATTTGTTATTGTGAGAATGACATTGGCCTTTTTTGCTGCAGTGTTTCACTTGAAGGTGCTACTGAAGTGCCTGACTGCTGTGTTACTCAAACTGGAGCCACAGTCCACCTTCATTAAACTTAGACAAGACTAACTGACCTCCTTTGAAAATGTAATAGACAGTATTTTAATTCACATTTATATTAGGTTTCGTCACCTGCAGTTGTCACAACTGTTCTGGTCTCCTGGTATTCAGTAAGAAACAAAAAATAAAAATCAGTGCTCCAAGAACATTTTTAGTAGCTCGTTTAGCATATTTGGGCAGGGTAATGAAGCCTGCTCATCTTGAAATATTTCTTGCAGATATATGTGGTTTAATATTCTCTTCTGTTAATAATATAATGGAAAGTCCTGTGATTTAGAAGGAAAAATAAAAATGGAAATCCTGTTTCTATTTAAACACAGAGAAAAATATTTGTTTCATTTTCTGTGGTATTCTATATCAGGGATCCTGTGTTATGCTGCAATTTTTCATATTCTTATTACACTTTTAAAAATTTTTATTTTTCATCCATTTAAAATACATTATATTTAATTAGTTTGAGAAACTTCTGTCCTGAGGTGCCAAATTTTGCTTGGGTCTGGCCGCAGTTTGCCCTTCAGGAACATCATCTGTTTGTAATACTTAGCCTGTAAATAAGAACCAGCTTCCTGTGTAATGATTACTTCACCTTTTCATTGTGCTGGGGCTCCCCTGTAGTGTTGCCTTTTGTAATACAAAATGATTGTGCCGATTTTTGGGGAACACCAACAACAGCTGCATGAGTAATCCTAAACCAAAATTTCCTACAACAACACAATTTCAATTCCAGGCCTGGCAAGTAATAATTCGTCATGGTGCCCAGTTTGGTTCAGGTTGATTTGGGTTATAATGAGCCCCTGCTAGTAATCTGACACATCTTGCTTTTTTGCTGAATTCTTATTTCACATTTAAATCTTGTGGTTATTTGAGTTAGAATTCTAAGCAAAATGACAGACACCATCTTTTTTGTCTTCTTTGCCTCTCCCACATCAAAGTCTTTATTCTTTGAGATAAATTTTTAAAAGTTGATTATTTAAGGTTCATTAACATAGCTTTTTATGAATAAGCATTTGCAATGCAATTTTTTTGTGATTTTAACTTTTTCTGTTATGTCTGAAATATTGATAGATCAACACTTCTCAGTATATATGCTTAATCTGTATGGTTAGGGTAAAGAAAAATATCTATTTGAAGAACTCCAGCCAAAATGAATTGCTTAAAATGATAAAATATTGATTTAACTATTCAGATTACCCCTTTCTTTTGTGATGTGCAAGGAGGATATTCTCAACTAGACCATGTAAAGCAGTTGTTCTCAGGCTACCACACTCACATGAGATAGTTTAGATTTAACAAGCAGTGGGCTGAACACTTGTATACTTGCCACCTCAATGGATGAGGCATCCAAAAAGCTGCAGCTGTCCAAGCTGGTGTCAGCTGAGAAAATTTTTTTTTTTTTAATGGATTATTTGAGGCAAAAGAATCCTTTATGTTTTGAAGACTTATATGGCATAACGGAGGAGAGAAATTTCCTTTACAGAAAAATGCAAGTCAAATTTTATGTGGTAAACTGCAAGTTCTGTTTTCTGCAAATTTATAGATTATTCATTACCTTTTTATTTGACTTTTGTAAAGGGTTTACAGATATGATCAGTCTCTTCATTGAGTAACATATAATGACTGAGAGAAAAATGCCTTAAAATCATTTCCTCAGTGAAATTGCTATGGATTTCATACTATTCACTGCTAAAAGAGTAGAGGTATTTGTATCTTCAGAAATAATTTTCCAACAGTGACATCCAGTTGAATATTTTGCTCTTAGTTAGTTGAGCTAATCTGAGTTCTAATCTCTATTGGAACTGTTACTAATTACAAATAAATGAGGTTGATAAAAATGCCCTGACAGAAGCTTAATTTTAGTTAGTTCATATAGCCAATTGCATGACATCTATCTGGAAGCGGCATATGGGAAAGTAAAACTGCTTGTTTTCTACCTCTTGCATTTTGGGTTGTCATATAGTTGTTCTTGTTTCCCAGTCTGACACAAAGCATCAAACTTTCATCATTGCTAGTTATCAATTTTTAGAAGCAGTTAGAAATACTGTCATAATAAGAGTATGTCTTTGTTAACTGACAAAGGTGTATAATGATATGGTAAATATGATAAAAATATATTAGACATATATGATATGATATGATATGATATGATATGATATGATATGATATGATATGATATGATATGATATAAAATCCCAAATATAAATACAGCTTCTGGGATACAAAAATTATTTTGAATATTTAGATGCGGGAAATGACAGCTACAAGACATTGGAGCTCCCAGTATTTTTGTAATGAAAATTTGTAAAGTATTTTACTATCAGTAAACTTGAATGCATTTCACTTTCAGCAAACTACCAGGTTTGTCTCTCCTCTGGCCTTCTACCAGTGTTGCCTCTCAGTTTACAAAATCAAATTGCACTGGAGGCTCATGAGAAATCCACTAATCAGGAAAACTAAATTGCTGGTTTGCTTCCCTGCATCCTACAGCTTCATGCTTTCCCAGATACTCCTACAGCTTGTTCCCTTCTTCCCAGTCCATGCTCCCAAATTATCTCAGTCCCTTCATTTCTCCTCCCTTGCCCTACATAGAAAAGAGGATAGGGCAAAAGTCACTGGTATGTGTTTTCTTCCCTGGTAACTAATTTGCTAAGGAATTATTGTCGCCCATGCAGAAATATTATTCAAAGCTGAAAAATGTAATTCTGGCTAGGAGACATTTCTTACTTCTTTTATTTCTATTTTCCCTTCCAATATTCTTGTCTATAGTAGTTGGCACTTTTCCCTTCTTCCTGGCTAAATTTTCTACTCAGTTTATTATTCAACATATTTTCAATTTTTTATTAACCTTTTTACAAATAATTGTTTTAAAATTCTATTTTATCTTTCCCCTCCTTTCTTTAAAGTGTGAGTTATGGCTTCTAGTGTCTATTTCTCACCCACATTCTAGGGTTTCCTTGACCTATCCCTCACTTGTTTTCTGCACATCATTAGGGCACCCTTTTTAACAGAAGAAAGAGAGAACTGGAGAAGACCATCCTGCTGGGAAGCTGTGCTGTCCACCCATCAGTCTGTCTATCCCATAGCACACACTTCATACTGAAGAGGTTGGATCTGTGACCACAGTCACAGATTTCTGCAACCACAGTGACAGGTGTCTGCTTGCCCTGCTCATAACCAACATTGGTGTCATTACAGGCCATGGTATCTGCTCATGTGGCCAATGCATTTGCCAGGATGGGTGGTTTGGAAAGTTGTGCCAGCACTCAAGGAAGTGCAACATGACGGAGGAGGAGAGCAGAAGTCTCTGCGAGTCAGCGGATGGCATATTGTGCTCCGGGAAGGGTAAGATCTGGCAGCTGAGCTACCCTGTGTCAGTGCCTGACAGAGGAAAATAATCATGCTCTGGAAGACTAATGTGCATGGCAGGGGGTTATTGTTCAGTAACCCTCTCTTTCAAAGGCACTCATTATTAAAAGGATGTTAAAGGCTGCTCTGTAATGCACTTGCATCCATTTTGTCAGACACCCACCCCAGCCATACACGTCAAGCACCGTTGCTCTCCTATACAATTTGTTAGTAGCATATAATTTCCTGTATGTGTTTAGCTGATGGTCTGTGTGGAACAGCTGTACATTATAAACTAAATGTTAGTGCTCCTTCCACTCTGGGGAAAAAGGGCACTAGCCACAGTAACACTCCAGTGGGGAAGATGACATGTCTAATATATTGGACAACAATATGTGGAGGAAAGTGTTTAAAAGCAATTTGGTACCCTTAATCCCTCTGCTCCCCAAAACAGCTGCAAAGGAAAAGTAGATGTCTGTAACCCCCACAAATGAATGCTACAAACTTTCTCATTTACTAATTCTCATTCATCTGGTTGCATCAGCTTCAGTTCAGCTCTAAAAAAATTGCCACAGGGAAGAATAAAAGTTAGAAAATCTTGATAATTATCTGAAATTATTCTCTGAGGTTCTTACCTTGCAGTCTTTCAGGCTAGGAAATTGCATTAATGGAAAGAGGGCTTTTTAGCTCCCCCGTAGTGCAAATTGCCTATTTTTGTATATAATATGTCTGAAGGAGAATAGACCAAAAAAAAAAAAAAAAAAAAAAAGACTGGTTGGAGGCTAGAATGCACTCAATCCAGACTCTGTGTGTCATTTCCTATATTTGTATGTTCCTTGCATAGACAGGAAAGAAATCTGCCAGCTGGAAAAAACAGTTAGGAACCCTCTACATCAGGCAGATTTCCAGTTTTCCCTTTGGTAACTTTTATTTCAGTGTAGAGGAAATTTAAATGGGGTTTACAGCCCAGGCTTCATCTATCTGTATTATCACTTATCAGAATTCTCCCTATTTCACCAGATAATTTTGTTTTGGGGCTTTTTCCCCCTCAGCTGATGCAGTGTCATGAAAAATGAGAAAGTTGCACTGTTTCTCTATTTTTTCCAGATGGGACTATCTTTAAATTAGTATATGTGTAAGAGTGAGTGAGTTACAGAAATGAGAAATGGAGATTACTCCGTTTTAGTCCAGAAGTTAACCTTTTTTCTCTTAATGTTTTAGTGCAGAAGTTAACCGTTGTTTCTCAGCCTCACTGAGATTTTTTATATAAACCATGAAGGTGAAGAAATATGCTTGGTATTGATAAAATGCACTATGCAAGATTCTGTATAAGTATAAACATGAAAAATTATGTTGATTTTTAAAATATTCATATTATCTTCTATCTTTTTCTAAGGATGGCTGAGAGCTATTTATTCTAGCCTGTGGGTCCTACTGTAAGAACAATTAGCTTTGAACATGTGTTGCAAGGGTACCATTTACTTTGAGGCTTTGGGAATAGATAATCCATCAGGAATTTGCAGAGATATCAAGGATTTTTTACCTCAGTTGGCTGTGCTGCTGGGGATCTGGTCACTTTTATAATCTGTAGCAGCCTGAAAGATGCTCTAGTTTTTTCCTTTCCAAACTGATCCATTCTGTGATTCTGTGACCCTAAATCCATACACAGAAAGAGTGGTGGGATTTTTATTTTTTTTTCCTTTGGGGGATATAATTTCTTTGGCCTGTGAGCACACATTAGAGAAATCACCTCCATAAGACATCTACATAGTGTGTGGCCAGTAAATATCCAAGAAAGCTACTATCTCCTGGCTCTTCTCTGAGCAGGATGGGGATCATAAACAAAGACAGTCTAATTATAAATTATATATATTAAATGATTACAAATTTTGCTGCTCTACTATATTTTCCTTTTTTTTCCTTTTTTTTTTTTTCAAATCTATTCTTGATGCTAAGATATGTGTCTGGATATCACATCTTACTGGATATTCATAATTTAAAACACCATTCATAGATAGTGAAGCACTATCTGGGAACCAAAATGGCAAATTTTTCTTTCTGACTCATTACAGTAAGAAAAAAAATAATGATTACTGGTCAAATAAAAGGGAATTTCAAACCTGTGGTTTTTCCATTTTTGTTGGAAACCTAGCCATGATATGCAAGTGCTGAAATGGACTGAGGATAGCTTGAGTTTCTGTATGTAGGCTGTGAAGAGTCCTGGTTTTCAGCAGATAACTGCTGAACACTATCAGAAAATTGCACTCTGCTAATATAAGCAAAGTTGGGCATCACATTCCTAGGCTGTTTTCAGAATCTTGGCTCGCTGACTGTGCCACCTGTAGCAAAAGCTCTTCCCAAGGAAAACAGCAACACCCACCACGCTGCTGCGTCCCTGGCAGTAAAGATAGGGCTGTACATGGTGACTGTAATGGTGCAGGATGTGGGCAAGGTAATGAGCCAAATCCCATCCGAGAGGAGCTGGCTGGGATCCCAGGAAACACCCTGCAACTCATTAGACTCAATTAAACTGAGGAGCCTCCCAGAGCGGCATGCCCTGATCAGGGAGAAGACTTGATACATTCGTTTCCCTAACAGACTTTGCATTTTGGAGCCTTACCTTCCTGGCTTGACTTGGTGTTAAATTTGCTGTATCTTCTGCAAAACAGTTTTAAACATTGTGGGCATCCGTCAGTAGCAGGATCAGTGCTTGCTGATGCAGAATCACTTCAGGCTTCTTACAGTGTAATACTCTCAATAACTGCTGTAATTTCACTAAAATCATCGGACCATTCCTCATTGTTTTCAGATGTCAGTACCTTGCCGTTTGTATAAACAGAAGTCTTTGGTTTAAATTGCCCTCAAGTATATCTTAGTGTACCTCTTATAGAGCAACCCTGTGATATGTCTGCTATCCTCCACTGCCTCCTTACACAACAGCTTTTTTGATCCTTGCAGGAAATGTCAGTATTTTCTATGCCAGTGGCCCTGTAAGCAATACTCAGAACCCCACAGAAAAAGTAGATGCTTAATCAAATACTTCCATCCTCAAATGTTCTAATCACTAGCTCTTCCTGAATATATTTACATGTTCCATATGTTACAAGTTAAAGCATTTCCCTAAACTTAGGCAATGAGTTAATTTTTGTGAATTTGAAATAAGCATTAAATTACATGTTTAATTACAAATTAGATACTCTGCTGAGGCTGTTCTGAAGTTTTCAAGAATTAAGCTTCAGTATTTATGGGAATAGCAATGGAAAATTAGTTGCTATCAACAGATGCAACTTTTTCTTTAAGTGTATTAGGATTATTACTATGGATTTGATTCAGAGGTCACTGAAAGAAGTGGGAAGATGGAAAAGCATGATTTTATAGGCTTTGGATCAGGCCCCGTTGAATAACCCATGAATTCTGTTTAGGTTATATTCTGACATAACCAAGCTTCCTTCTATATATTTTTTCTGTAATAATGCATTCAACAGTTTTTAATGGAATTATTCTAGAAATATTGCAGGAGGCTAGGATTTTCAAGTGAATTTAAGCATCATTTATAAGCATCTTCTGTAAAAGGTCAACAGCTTCTTTGGTGAGATTTTTAAACTCAGCCCCTCACAGCTGAAAATTTTCCACATATTCTTTGCTATAATATGTCTGGATTTTTTACATTTTATTTTAGCATTGATTTCTGCTGTTACCCCTTCTTAGGGCTAGGTCCACAAAAGGATTTTTTCTTAGCAGTTAGTAAGATCCCCACTTCAGTGTTTACATGTCTGAAATCTGCACAGGGCCAGGCTGCTGATGAGATCTGTAAGAGCCAGGTCTCTTCAGCCAAATGCTGGAATCATTCAGGAGGAATTACCACCTCCTTGTGGCATTTCTAGTGTCAGAAAAGCTTCTCTCACATACTTCCCAGGCTTCCTCACACATTATTGTCCAGGGGTACCTGTCACTTTCCACAGTTCAGAGCCACGAACCTTCTCCTGGGGGTAAGGATGTCTCAAAGTCTTCTCTTCAAGGGAGGTTTCTGGTTCTCCATGGGTTATGGCATCACCTGAATTTGACCCCACAGTCCCTGCTTTGCCTGGGGGGGATTGGCCTGACATCCTTGAGAAGGAGGAGGAGAGCAGCTTATTCCAACAAGGGGTGTTAGGGCACACTGCAGGAAAGAGCCAATTGCCATTAGGTGCACAAACACTTTCTGACCTAGAGCAAATGTTCAGTAAGTCCATGCAAGGTGGAGAAGCTTCATTTGTGGTGGTGAGGATGTTGGGGGGTCTATAGATGTTAGTCTTGGGCACTGCTGGTCTTTTGTGAGCTCACCCCTAAAAGCTTTAGATGACAAGGACTATTTTCTTCCTGGGTGTGATTTTACTACCTTCAGTAACAATGGGTTGGGGACAATTTAAGCTTTGCTAGCACAAAAAATAAAATAAAAAAGAAGTTACTGGGGAGAGAAGACCTGATTGTAGGTCTCTAAAACCAAAAGAAAGCTTCAAAATGTGAGACCTGATTAATTGAAATAGCAGGATTAAAGCTATTAGTAGTAACATCCCATCATATTCTAACTCATGCCAAAAGAATCCTTTCATTCAAAAGCCTTTTAGCTTGATTATTTTCTTTTATGCACAGCCTCTTAGGCAGCAATTTTGTGCACATGCACATGTGCGTATGTGTGCATATGTGTGACTTGGGTTGTTATTTTCTAGTCTGAATGTGCCAGTACTCTTTGACTGTGAGTAATAATTTTTGTGATTTCAGGCTCCTGCCACTGTGGAAAGTGCATCTGTTCACCCCAGGAATGGTACATTTCGGGTGATTTCTGTGAATGCGATGACAGAGACTGTGACAAACATGATGGTCTCATTTGTACAGGTGCAGTACAGGCTAACACTTAACTGCTTCAGGAAACAAACTGAGTTGATGGGAATTATGTTAGACAAAGCACAGCTTTTCCTTTCCCCACTGATGGAGGAAGCACATTTGCTGGTTATTCAAACCTGCTGTAATTGTTTCTTCATGCAGCGCAATGATCAACTTAAGGTTTCAAAACAACAGTTAAAAGCCTGAGTATGAATTTAAATAAGTGAGCCAGCTATGAAATCTATCAACAATTCTCTCTGCAATAGACAACAAGTTACTGATTTTTGGCATGGAACACAGTGTCATCATTACAGTTTCCTTAGCCTTTGTTCTTTTACTGGACATTCCATGCGTGTAATGCATTTTAAATCACAGACAAAATTCACTGGTGGGTTAGTAAAATAGATTTTTACAGGTTAGGGACATAGTTGTGTGAGTTAAGAGAGCTTCCTAGCAATCAGACAATTGTCGGTGGGAGGCTGGAATAGCTGATAGCTTTTCTTGTGATGTGATGGTAAATGATTCAAGCAGCTTCACCTTAACATTGTCTGAATATGCAGGTGGAAGATGTCGGCAGAAATGGGCAGGCTGCCAACAAGCCCTTGTGACAAGCATAGTGACAAGAAGCAGCATGGGAATTGCTAAATTAACTCACTGGCTGCTTCCTGTTACAAATCTTAATTTTAGAAAATCTTTGCTGAGCAATTATTAGATGTGGAAGAGCTCTGCAAGCCAATTAGAGTGAGAGTGGGAAGACTGACACTAGTAAATTGTGTCTTCCAGCTAGCCCTGTTAGCAAGGGTCATTTTCTGGAGGCAACTAGCAAGTATAGCAGGAACAGGAGCCTTATCTATAGCTCTAATGCCTAATCATGGATCTTCATAAAGTCAGAAGGAAGAGGAGTTTACATAGATACAAAGGTTATAGGTGTCTCAAATGGAGCACCCAAGGGTCATAAAAAAAATTTAAATAAAATTAATAGATGAGTCTCAACAGTTCCGCTGCTGCAAAATATGGCCAGGACATTTTTCACATAATACAGAGCTTGAGCTAGGATTTATTTGTATAGTACTTCTGAGATTTTTGGTTTAAAGTTTTTCATGCTCAAAGCCATGGTTTAATTGCTATTCTGTTGATAGGTTTTAATGTCTTTTTCTTTATGAATAATAGTTAATCCTGTTTTTCTTTGTACCTGGAGGCACAGTGTGAACATTTAGCCTCACCAGCTGGGTACAAACACTGGTGTACAAAATTACACTTCACTGTACACAATTTCAATATTTGCAATACTGCTGGTGGAATTATTGAGAACATGCTATTAATGCCATGTAAAAATAGGTGTGGGGTGGCTTCTTAATGCAGTGGTACAATAATTGCTTCCTTCCAAAGGAAAAAGGGGACAATAAAGGAAAAATACATCTACTTTAGCATAGCTTTTTACTTCCCATAAAACACATTTTAATGTAATACATTTCAAGTTATAATTGTCCTTTATTCATTCTATTCAAGGTAACGGTGTTTGTAGCTGTGGAAACTGTGAGTGCTGGGAAGGATGGAATGGAAATGCTTGTGAAATCTGGCTGGGGAGAGAATACCCTTAATGGAGGATGTCAAAGACTGAGGAGGTTGTTTTTTTGTTTGTTTGTTTTTCTTTAGGCTGCTAGGACATTTAATTTCAGAAGTATCTGGGTGTGGGTATGCATGAACGCACACATACATGGTTGTGAATACCTTAGAACACATTTGAGGATCTGCTCCTTAAAGAAATGCATCAGAAAACTAAACAAGGGAGCACGACAGCCCAAGCTCTAGAGAGTGAAGTCATAAAATACTGGCCCTATAGAACTTCTCCAGAGATTTTTTGTAAATTCAGTGGAACTGATATTATAGCTGTAATGACTATTTCTTTGAGCAACCTGAGGCAAAGGTATAAGAAGACCCTTTTTTAATGTTATTTACTTGGTTGTCATGTCTCCTTGTCCGCATGCAACACCTGTAGAAGAGCAGCACTAGTGGAATATTGTCAAATAATTATTTTTGTTTTATGGTATTTGAAAAATGCATTATTTGGCCCTTTCCTTTCCAACAATCCTGATTATGAACGAACTCATAAATTGAGAGAAACTGTAAAGAAGCCTATAAAAATATTAATGATTTTTTATTTGGTCAGTTGTGTTACTGAGGTCCAATTATGTGACACTCATAGACTGAAGACCCAAAATATTTGAATGGGAACCTTTTCCACAGAAGAACTTTTTCTGTGGTTGATATGACAGTAAGTTGGTTATCTAATCTACATATTAGAATACTTTAAAATACATAACCTATAGAAACATATGGAGTGAAACTAATAAAGATATAAAATGATGATTGCCTATTCTGCATATGTATTCTGCAACTCACGTGTACTTCTCTTGTACCGGTCTATGTATCTTCAGCTGCCTCCTACATGTAAAGCAAATGAAATTTTTTTTATATTAGTAACTTTTAGGATTTTACTCTTAGAAATCACTATTAAGGACAGATTGCCCTGTCACACATGGAATTCACTGGATTTAACTGCATTTGTAGAAGTGGGGAACCTGAACATCAAATGACTTGAAAAATCATCTGTGCTATGAAGTAGCTTGGTCTCAGCCAAAGATGTTTGGACAATGTCAACAAAGTAATAAAAGTTTTAATACAGTAAATACAAACAAAGCAGTGGTATGAACAAAAATTTTATTTTTATTTTCCAATGGTGAAATGCTGCTCAGTGTGAAATTCACATTGAGTTATTATGAATGATGCACAACTATTGGGACTTCCCTAACTTATTTACATATGAGTCTCTTATTTTTTTTGTACATGTAGATTTGGCAGCCCTTGAATTGTTTAGAGCAAAAAAAAAAAAAAAAAAAAAAAAAGAAATATCCATTTT
>JAYDZK010000001.1:77110403-77133147 GCA_034509185.1 Euphonia xanthogaster
CCCTTGAATTTTTTAGAGCAAAAAAAAAAAAAAAAAAAAAAAAAGAAATATACATTTTAGTTTCAAAAGTGTTTACAGTTTGTGAAACCATGATTGAGCAAGAAATTGATTAAATGGCTCATAGATAGTTCTTTTAGATACCAAACTTTAACATTGTGGTTTAGGTGCCAAGGTCCTGATTTTTGAAGAGGTGCATGACTCAGAAATAATGGAACTATGTATTAACCAAAAAAAGGCATTTCCATTATTAGGCTAGAAATTACTTTTCTTTTAGAAAGGACAGTTTTGAAATAGGAAAATACAAGGGTACAGAACATGGAATAGAATGCAAAATTTAAAATTAATATATTTAACTGCGTTATTATTATTCCCCCATCCCATATAGCGTGCTCTTATCTACCACTTTTTTTTCCCTCTTAACCTGGATTCTTTCTAAAAATGAAGCTTGTGAAGCCCATATTCTCAGGGAGTACCATTACCAAACATCCAACTTATACATAAGCTATGCAGATAAATAACTAGACATACATCCCAAAGCTGCTAGCTACTCTCTTATCAGATAACCAAAGTATCAGGCAGAGTTCTAAACTGTATTCATAGCACATAAGGAATCCTCAAAGTGAAATCCATCTTGAAATTTTAATTTATATTTTATACTTAAAACCCTAAAACTCCATGGAGCTCAACAGGAAAATTTTCTTAAGTTTTAGCATATATGCATTTTGCCAACCCTAGTGTCTGGAGAGCAGAAATTGTTGCTTTTATTTATATTTATGAATAATGAATACCGCTGACCTGAATCATCTCATAATCACTGGGGTTCTTGCATATACATTCATCTGCTGAATCAGAGTGTAAACAATGAAGGGTACAAAGTTCTCCTTTCTTTCCTTCCGTTTATATTTAGTGTTGTATTAAGAAAATACTACATAATCAAAACTATATTCTGGTGTCAGTAGATGCTTTTGACTTGTTTCATGGCATCAAAACACTTATACATACTGTAGGTCAGCTGTGGTATTTCAGGTACTCATTCATATATAAAAGAACAATTCTTTATGTGGTTCCAGTGTCATATTTGATGCATTTTTGTCATTTGCTTTAATTTTAAATTTATATACTTAAAGATTATAAAGTAACTTTGATTTTTTACCAATCAGCTCCAACCTTTTTGACTACTGGATGGATTATATAGCCATAGCATTTCAAGTTTTTAACTTACATACAGAAAAAAATCAAAAGATCCAAGACAGCTACTCTTCGTGGTTCCTTCAAATACAATTATCAAACAAAATGGTGCTATTACTATAAACCTTAAAGTATTAACTAAGACTACTAAAAGTGGAATGTACACATTAGTTCTTTTCCAATTTTTCTTTTGTTTCCTATAATGTTGCTTAAACATTTCCCCTGCTCTTCATGCTGAGGTAACTGGTGATGTAACACCCAGCATATCTGTTTTGTGACTCATTTCCTCTCTAGAAAGATGAAATCAGAAGGAATAAGATTATTATTCCACACATTTGAATATAATAGCTATATTAATAAATGTTTATCTTTTTCCCTTATGTCATTCCCTGGGATGGGAATTCCAGCTACATAAACTGTAAATGCAGGAAGAGGCATAAGGAAGTGAAACTTACAACTTGATTTTTCATTGCTAGTGACTGTAAAAACCTGCTTCCAGGCCTGTGGCAAAAGGCAAAACCAAATTGGATAAGAGGGGACTTTTTACTGATTAGATTGATAAACCATATAAACAAAAAGATATAATAGCCCTGTTTTCTTCTTATGTGAGAAAGAACACAATCCAGAAGTGTGCCAGTGCTTCTATAATAGACTTGCAGGATTACACCTATTGTGTATAACATATCTGTAATATAACCTATAAAAAACTTGTGGATTGATTTGCTTCTATAATTTATTAACCTGCTTGTGATCCTTTTTTTCCCCCCACTGGCTATATTCCTTCTTAGAAACACATAGATGCATTTAATCATGTATCTGCTCTCACTTTTCTGATATATTGCCCTTGCTTCTTTGCAGAATGATATCTCACTTTGTAGCTAAATGGTACAGCTAAACGATACTGGGATGAAAAAAGCTAAGTTGAATATTTCTGTGACTAAGTAATTGAACAAAAAAAATTTATTACATCTTTAAAAATAAGTCATCGCATTTGCATTAGTCATCACAGAAAAAAAAACAAACCCTGTTATTAAACATTTTAGAATGCATTGCATGAAATATGAATTTATCTAAAGGGCTATTTAAAAGAAAGAGAACCTTCTTATGTAGTCTAATTTTGCTTCCATTCCCATTTGAATGTAGCTTAATAATGTATTCTTTATAGCAATAAACAGATGGATCATCATTATATGATTTTACTGCATGGACCAAACTGTCTGCTTTCATACCTCATTGCTTAAACTAGTTTTAAACCAAAACAAAAAGTTTCTCCATATATATAAATGTAAAGCCAGGGTTCTTAGTATTGTTTCAGATGTATACCATAGTCAAAGTGATATGCTTTACTTTATATCTGGTGAAGGGGAGGGCCTGGGAGGGGTTTAGTAAGAACCAACATTTATGAAAATGACAGTATATTAAAAAATCAAATGAGAATGGCTAAAACCCCCAGAAAATGAAGCAAAAGCTCTGTTATGTGAACTACAAAGCACTTAAAAGGAGCTAGAGACCCTTCCTTAGGCTCTATCATGTGAGCAATCTCATAAGAATTCTTGTGAATTTATAAAATTTTTGAAGTATAGCAAAGTGGTAATTTGTTGAAGTAGTTCATATCTCCTCAAAAGTGGATCTCTAAAACTGTGCAGGTGTGACCAATTTTGCCAAATAGAACTGTAGCTGAAATACAGATCAAAAAAGAGAAGGAAATGACTTTGTGCAGTGTTAACATATAAAATGGCAAGATGAGGTTAGATTTTAGTGTGAACAGTCTCTAAGAGATTAGAGAAAACCCAGAAGAACAAAATACAATGCAAGCATGCAAAAGACCTGGAACGTTGCAGATTCACAGAGAGCTGCACATGTAAGTACAAAAACCCCAATCTGTAAATACAAATTGATTCCATCAGGTTTACTATACAGTACTTTAGTAGTAACAGACAGTTGAAAACAGCTTTCACTTAACAGCAAAATTAATTTTAGAGGGAAGAAAATGGTGAAGTCTCATCCTGGAGAACAGCAAGAGAGGTATTATATTAAGGAGCTGAAATTTTCTTTGGCATGGTAAAGGGGGAGAACTGAGTTTGCCAACCTATTTACATGAAGTTTCACCATCCTGTGGCCAGTGCAATGATGCTTTGCACAGTCTACTTCTTACATAAACTTTTCTGTTGGTTTCCAGTATGCCTTCATATAAATGTTTTATTCATCATGTTGAATCTGTGTATACAACAAATAAGAATAAACACAAACTGTACAATGCGGACAAACTCTTTGCATATATGTATGTAAATCTGTAACACTGACCAACAGTTCTTTGACAGACACAACCTACAACATGCAGTTAGTTCATCCTTGTCATACTCTTCCCATGCAGCAGGTGAGACAAGACAAAATTAAAGGGAGGAAACAAAGCACAAAGATAACTGTGTTATGTTTAAACAGATTGTAGAAAAAAAAATTAGGACATTGATTCATTGGATTAAAGACTCATATAAATTTAGCTCACAGAAACAAAACCAGAAAACAATAATTAAAAAAAAAAAAAAAGGAAAAGGCAAAAAGATGTATTTCCAGTATGTAGTAACTGCTTAAAGAAATTAAATCTGCCCTTAATTATAGCCTCCGAAACTGGTTCACAGATCATAGTTACTCAGGACCAAAAGGTTAATGTTGAAAACAATGTTTATATAGGATCAGGCAATGAACCAGACCCTCCTTGCATGGCTCAGCCAGGTCTCCAGCCCTGTCTCTCCTCAGGCTCTTGCACTGGGTGTATAAGAAGACAGCTGAATGGGACATGAACTCCTGTATTCCCTCCTCATGAATCAGGTGAGAGAGAATGTAGCCTTCAGCTGTTTTATCTTACTTGAAATACTGTGAAGTTCTCCTCTTACAATTGCAGGAAGGCCTGGGGCCACGGCAGGACCTGGCTGCCAGTGCAGCCTCAAGGCTGCTGCCTTTCCTGGGTCCTGCAGTGCAGAGCAAGGCCCCAGCTCGCCATCTGAGTTGCTTTGGTTTGATTTTGTTTTCTCAGGGATGGTGCACAGATCCCACTGGACCAGATGGGACAAGAAGGGCACACCAAAGTTTTCAATAAAGTGTTGTTTTCCCCGCGCACACAGATTTAGTGCTGGCAGGCAAGGGCACAGTCTTAAGTCAAAGTTCTTTGCATTTCTATCACAGTTTTAGATTAGGTTTGTATTTTTTTTTTTCTCTACATGGATAGAGGGCTTCATGCTTAACTCATTCCCTCCCTAGAAAGACCCAACATCAGGCATTATCTTGCTGTTCTCATATCACACATACAAAAAGTCTGACCTACAGAAAAAAAAAAGTTTATCTAGAATTTAGCAGCTTTACAGTAGCCTCCTTGAAGAGTGCACTAAATGGTGCTTATAAAAACAGAACACATTTGAAAACTAGTATGAAGAGTTCATTCAGACTGAATCAGACTGTTCAGCTGAGCAGACAGGGAGTTTGAAATAATCAGCAGTCTCTGTCAGGGACTTCAGCACAAAGATGTGATAAAACAAATTGCCAGAAATACAGTGCTAAAAAAGGAACGGATGGTTTCCTCTTTTTGTCTTTAAATATCAAGGTAACAGCAAGAGGCCAAGAGAGTGTTGCCACACAGTTTTCCAGACTGAGATACAGTTTGATCTTTGCTGCCATTTCTAAGAAGCAAATTCCTTCTTAAGCATACAGAGAGTGCCTATATTTTTCATCTTCTGAAAGCCTGTGACTAAGTGTGCAAAAACTTCAGTGGCATCTCTGTGGCATTCTCTAAATCTTTCCCCCGCCCTCCTTCATCCCCCGCAACACTGGCTTAATTGTTCACAAGTGACAAACTCAAAGGGTTGATGTTGTTCCTGGTAATATGATCCAAGGCTTCAATTTTATGATGTTTTTGATTTCTTCTAGGTTCATGTAGGAGAAAGTACAGTATATAGAGATCAAGGCAAGGCACCTTCAATCTAGCAATTTGGTGGGCATGTTATCCTAGGAAGCTGGGTGGAGGTACATACTGGGATATCAGTGAAATACATAGGACTGGACTTTGCATGCTTAGCTAAAAATAAAAATAAAGTTTTGTAATATGTCCAGTTTTAAAACATCTCTTTTTTAAAACACCAGAAATATTAAACTATAATTTGTAACTACCCTTTGCATTGGTGCTGCAAAAAAGAACACAACAACATCCTTGCCCATGCTTTGCTAAGTAGGTGTGGGGTTCAGCCAAAAGTAACAATGGCATTAAGTTCAGTTCCTTAAAAACAGGAAAGGATTATATTTGAAATGGATTTAGGTAGCGCAATTCTGATTAGTTTTACTTTTTTTTTTCTTTTATTGGTGGTGGTTGTTTTTCAAACAATGAAGATTTAGTAGATGAAAAATGAGCCTTAATTCAGGCCTACAAGGCCTACAAAATTCTTTGGACCCACTTTTCCAAAAATGAGTGGGTCTTGCTCGCTGGGCAAGGCAAATGTTACCATTACCAGTAAGCCTGTGATATGTATAAAACACACACACAAAAAGAAACTATAGGGGGATGCCAAACACACGTTTCAGAAAACTCCCCATTGGTTGTGTTTGACATTCTTCCCTCCACTTTAATGCCAACCTCAGAAGCACAGTATCTGTTACTAAAGAGTATTCACATTTAATCAATATTTTAAGCCAGAGACAATGATCCTATTCTTTATAGATATAATTTTTAATAATAGATTTTTGAAGGCTTCCTGATTCCCTGATTGCTTTCAAAACTAAGCCACCGGCAACACTTAAGTTATAGAGAAACACAATCCCTGCAAAAGGTCACAAACAGTGGAGCGAGCAGCCTTATAAAAAAGGGAAGAAGAGAAATCCATAATAGCACAGGTTTACAGCATCTAACTAGAAATTACTTGATTATTTGTGTGCTACAAAATAGAACTTAAACACATGGATTTTGCTGAAACTGGACTCAAAAAGGGATTATGGGCAATTGTCAGCAGGCAAGGTATCAAGTGTACTTGTGAAGTATGTCATTCACATGAAGTGTCACAGTCACAGAAAAGATATTAAAAAGGCATTCCAATATCTGGTAGGGCATTCCATGGTCTGAGTTTAGCTGGTTCATCCAGGTGTCTTCTCGTTGTGGTGGAGCTACATGTTGAGATTTATCCACTTGCAACAACTCAGTTCAGAAACAGGAACGGGCAAGCTGGTGACCTGCCACTAGCTGATCCACAGACACTGCCGAGGGGAAGTCTGGCAAGGATAAATCACTCAACTGTACTTGGGACTCAGTAAAGTCAAAACACCTGTGAGGATCTGGCTATGTCGTCTTGCTCTTGTTCACTGGTTTGCCTCCATTCATTATTGCAGATGCACTTGTGCTTTTACTTGGAGTTACCCCAGCCTTTGGCACTGTTTCTCCAATATCATGCAAAGATGGTTCTCGATACATGGCAACTGAGGGGAAGGAAGAGAAATGGAGAAGCATTTTAAACAATGTATCACATATGAGAGTTCATCTTAAATAGGATTAATTTTCTATGTTCCTCTTGCATACCAGGGAAACTTTCTATTTTGACAGATGCTTGTTTTGCACCGCTGATAGAATTGCTTTCCCCTCCAAAATTCTCACACTTCTGCATCTGACTTAAAAATTCAGTAGGAAACTGCATTCTTCCTTGTTTAATAGACACCATATCTTGGAAATGAAAAACTAGTGTTCTTTCTTTGCAGAAGACATACAAAATTGTACAAGTGTATACCCATGTGTATGTATACACAACCCTTAAACAAACATTAAATAAACATGTGAGCTTTTAGAAGTAAAATGTGTTAAGACAGATTGTAATTAAAAAATGGGATCATACAATACAGTTGTCTAGACTTAAGTGTTCTTAGTCATAGATTGCAAGACTATGCTAGGGTCCAGTTCTACAAAGTTGCAGTCAGTCTTTAAAATCTGAGGAATTTGGCCATGGTCTTTTCTTCAGGTGTGCCCTGAAGAAATGCCCAGGACATATGGAGAGTACAAAGGTTTGGGGGTTTTCCTACCTCATTTCCAAAAACATATGCAATAGCCACTGATCTCCACTGAATGTAGAAGTGCAGAAAACTCCAAATTAAACTATTAACTGAATTCTTAGAGGATTAGAAGTTTTTCCCTTGGCTTCAGTCCCTATCTCACCCCTTCAAATCCTTTGAGGGAAATACATGTATTCAATTACACAGTTCAAGCATTAAGCTGCCTTAATGATTAATGCTCTTGGATAATTCAATTTCATTTTCCATGTCACTCTATCAGGTAATATTTCCACTTATACCTAACTCCTGTTGCATTTATTTATATCAGAGCAATGTTAAAAGAGGTGTCACAGCAGTCAAAGGAATTAATCATCACACTGATTTCCAGACTGGATGTGTGCTACCACAGAGAGCACAATTCCTTCATCCCTTGGCTAATTAGAGTAGGAGGCTGGAGCATCAAAGTACTGACCTTGATCTTCGATGGTGTGAAGTTTCGTAATAAATGTAAAGGGCCCCATAGCATCATTAACTAATCAAATACTTGTTCTAACATTTCCAGTGACATAATCTAAATCCTTTTATAGCTTCTTAAAGACGGAAATTAAATATCTTCTCTAGAGTACATAAGGCTGGTTATGATCTATATCTTCAGAGTGGCCCATAAATGTGTTTAGGGTACTTAGCTGATTAATTAAAAGAGCTTGGTGAAATAACACTGTGACCTACAAAATTATCACATTGAACAACATGAAATGGAACTATAAAATAAGGAATTATATAGCAGAGCTGTCATATTTGATGATTCTCATTGGCAATGTAAATCAAGTTATTTCTAAGCATTGTCTAAGCTATTTTGGTGAAGTCTGATCATCCAAATATTATTTTTAAAAAGTAACTTCTTTCCTAGTACATACGAATTTGCATTGCATTAAAAAATGCACTGTTGTTCCCTCCCTATAAGTCTTAATATAAAAAGATCAAGATATAAATTATTAGTATTGTTGAGAGTTTATGAAACAACTGTAAACTTTCACAAAACAGGGAAAGCCCAAAGGCATCAACCTGACTTCAAATAAAAATAAGTTTATTCTGATTCTTTCCTTATGATGAAACTAAAGTACTTGACAAACTGATCCTTCAATCAAATATTTTAAGTTAAATATCAAAAGTAATTGGACTGCTAACCAAAGCATTACTTAGGTATGTGTTTTCAGATGGTAAGAAATGAGATAATTTTGAGAATTACTACGACTATTTTCAGAGGCTATGTGCATTAATTAGAACAATAAGTAGTGCCATCAGGAATAGAAGCTAAAGGCAGCATAAAAATACATACAAATGTATTTATATATAAATACATAGGATAAAACAAAAGTTTCAAGATATTAATGGATTTTTCAGAGAATGTGACATCATTTTGGTGGGTAAGGTTACTGTGATTGTTATTTGCTCCTGTCTTGGTTTAAAGGCCAACTTACATTACACCACTTGGCATAGTAATACATCGTGATTTATTTTATAGAGACCCTTGTGTTTTGTATTAGAAAGCTTTTACTTTAAAATGCTGACATTTCATCCATTCCCTTTATAACTCCCAATCTTCAATATTCATTATCTCATTCTGCTTAATGAAAGGCCTATTTTCTTGCTACAAGATTCACAATAATTTTTGTCCCTAACAATGGAATATTTTAAAAGCAGCACAATGCTATTCCACAAAAGATTTATTTTCTTGTAGACTGACCAGTTAGTCCCTGGAAAAATGTTTTCACACATGCCCTTTGTAGCATCACTACATGGAAGCACAAAACTGCTCCATTAAACTCTGGGAGTGGCATTGGGGTTGGCCCCTGAGACATGCATGTTGAGTAAGGACAACTTGGAAACCATTCCCTCTTCTTGTGAGATGTATAGGAGAGTCTGCCAGAGATGGACTGAGCCTCACCTTCCAATGGCTTGGGTAGAAAATGAGCTGCTGGTTTTGTTTTCTTCACTCTGTTCCCTTTCATGACCTGCCCTTCTTTGTTCAGCCCCAAGAACCAGGCCCTTCCGGACTCCTGTTGTCTGTAGAGCATGGATGAGTAGATTACATAATAATTTTCAAAAACAGACTCCTTGAATTTGCACTCTGGTGTAAAAAGTTCCTGTGGGAAGAAAAACAAATGTTAAATGGTATCTCTAAAGTGCAGGATTTGTTATGCTAACTTACAAATACCTTGTGATAAGTTTTACATATTATTTAAGATAAGGTTCTGCTTCAAGGCCAGGAGTTCTGTCTTTGTCTGGAAGACCTCTAGTGAACTTATTTAACTTCCCATGAATGCCTCAGTTTACCCATCCGTGCTACAGAGATAGTATATTTTTAAAGTAGAAAGCAAGCCACACAGGCATAAAAGCACTATTTAAAATACAGGCATAATTATTGTTATTATGCTTCTTTCTCTGATAGGATGGACTTATAAAGATTAAGAAAGTCTATGCAAAAAAATAGTATTAATGAGATAACAGTTGTTCTAACTGAATGCAGCAGGCTCCCTCTTGTTTACAGCAACTAATATTTGATGCTTGAGGTGCTGCTACCAACATTCAGCATTCCCTGTAGTCCAGGAAAATACCACTACAGGGAAATACTATTTTGATATACAAATTTCTGGACAAAGAATAGTAATTACTACTGGCATCCTCAGCAAACATTCCAAAACTGGATTTTTTTTTCAAAAGTCACATTCAGTAATAGCAGTTATCCTAAACTCTTTATAGGTTAATCTAAGCATAAACATCTGTAGTCCAGTAGCCAAATAATTTAAAATACATATATATATATATATATATATATATATAAATAACACAAGTAACTAACAAAATAAACAGTATGAATATCCATTGAGATAGAGATTACCAAAATTCTTTGAAAAAACCCAGCAAGTTAATAAGCAAATAAATATACATTTAAAATATCACAAGAAAATAGGATTGCATGTGAATGTGCTTTTCTGTCTGTGGACCCATCTGCTGAAGCCTGTAGAAGAAATAAGACATAAAAGGAGGAGGTAGATGTGGGAAAGGGGAAAGTAGCTTGCTAAGATTTCAGAGCTCAAAATTCTCAGCTCTGAATACTCTTTGGATTTCTTTTAGTTATCTTTCCCAAAAAGCAAAAAAAAATCTGGAAACTTCACATCTTTTCATTCTCCATTCACAGTATTTTTTTCCATTTCTTTTTGTTCCTGGCCCCATGCAGTACTGAGTTAACACCCAGCAGGCAATGTATTTTCAGGGTCTCTATGCCATCCCCAGCTGCCTATATATTGTAAGAATTTCACAGCTGTTTCTGCCACAGATTTACTTTCTGGAAATCAAAGTCCTTAAAGACACAGTTCCCCATACCAAAAAGCACAGATTAAAGACTTTTCTGAATGTGCACTGAATGTCACTTGGTGCACAATCTAGTTCTCCTAATGTGTTGGGGCACATGGAATTTGTACTGTCATGGCTTAAGTTACCACCTGTAAGCAAAGCTGTCCTGATGATAAGCAGGCATATTATTAGCAGTCCCAATCTTTGAGTTTCAGATTAAAAAAAATAATTTATTTTATTCAGCAAGAAACTAGAAGCAGGGAACAGCTTGGAAATAATTTGTGAGCCTGCCCTGAAATAGGTTGCTTTGGCTGTGTCAGCCAGTACATTTAGTGTCTACAGGTCAGACTCTTACAGAATGCAAAAAAAAATCTGAATTGTGCGATGGGCATCCTTTGGCACTATCACATCTTTACTCCCCATGTGTGCAGCTGCACACCAACTGCATATATAGGGATATGTGTATATATACATGCAAAAATGCAAATAGAATCTGTACTAGAGGCACTGAATACTAATGATAGGAAAACACCTTAACTGCACCATCTCCTTTGCCATGGGGCTTTTTCTCTCTCTGTTCAAAACTTTAAGACATCTGTTGTTTGTGTTACTCTCCTTTCTCCTCCACTGATTTCAAGTCACAGTAGGGCTCAAGGAGACTCAAAATAAAACCAGAAGGCAGGGAGGCATGCTAGAGGGAATGCCTGTTAAAGCCTAGCACAAGCATTTACATGCGAGTCATGTTCCTTGGCTGTTGAAACAGGAGATGCTAATCAGGAAATGCCTACACAGCTCTCCTTATTGCCTACTTCACTGAAAATGCTACCCCCTGTGTTCCCCATGAAGTTTTACTTCCTTGTAAAGCTCAATTACCATAAACACTACTTCTTAGCCAATACTCACATTTTTTATGCTATAAACAAAAGCTGTTTGTCATTCTATGTTCCTCTCTACTAGAGCTGCTTGGCTGCCTCTAAACACTATTTGTATGTTTTCCCTAACAATATCCATTATGATACTTAAACAAGGTTCCTTCAATTCATATCTCTTCCGTGAATCAAACCAGTCTCTTTCCTCTCTCATTTCTTTGGCATTGCAGTAGTGTTTCTGACAGTGCATAGTATATGAAGTGGTAGGGATTTACTTTACCAGGTAAAAAACCCAAAAATATAGATTATGGCAATGCAATCACTTAGCTACTCCTGGTTGTAGACTAATATACTGGACAAACTGGCATCATTACTACTATGTAGTTATAAAAAATGTAGTAATACTCCACTTTTTTTTTTTCATACAAGGAAGAGTCAAACCCAAATACTGTATTCTGCTTAAAACTACTGCAGCTATCCTACACCAGATACTTGGGTAGAACAGTTTTGGACAGAGTTTGCATTCATCCAGTATATTAGGAGGCTATTCTGTCTGGGTTAAACTCTCAGTCAAAAAGCCCCTAAAATATATGTTACTTTAAAACAGACAATAGTTCCAGCAGTGTGGGGAGTATTCATTAATGAAAATTAGGCACCTGACAGACACCAGTTCCTCTAAGGAAAGAGTTAATCAGAAATGTTCTGAAATGGCCCCTTCCCTGGGGCTTAGGTAAAATTGAATATTTCTAAGTTAAGAGTGGTGCCTGAAGTCTTGCCTCAGACACCATCTAGGCTGGCTGAAAATCACTACTGTATTTTCTACTGTAAAGTAGCCATAACACCTAAGGTGTTGGTTTTGCATGTACCTAGGTCAAATCTAGATCTCCATATCCTAGACAACCCAGTGAGAACTCCCAGAAAATTACTAATGTGCTAACAGCACTGACTTTAAAAAAATAACCCATGGGTGACTTTATTTAAACCCATCCTTGGGGTAGAGGCAGTACAGGGTGTTTTATAAGGGAAACTGAATGGTGAGGACACTCCCTTAGGCTACCTCCCTATCGGCATCCAACCTGAAGCAATCCAAATCTGCATCTGGCTGACATGAATAATTTAGATCTTCCCTGCTAGAATGACTTTTTGGGTTTTGATCCCAGGACATTTTGTATTAGGAAGTGAAAGAATAAATTGCAAAAGCAGAT
The DNA here is from genome assembly GCA_034509185.1 of Euphonia xanthogaster. Classification (NCBI taxonomy): domain Eukaryota; kingdom Metazoa; phylum Chordata; class Aves; order Passeriformes; family Fringillidae; genus Euphonia; species Euphonia xanthogaster. The sequence goes on from JAYDZK010000001.1 coordinate 77,123,041, forward strand.
ATGACTTGCAAACAAGAACTTGTGCTCAGGATTTCTCTTTCAAGGTCAGAGCCCAGATTTAACCTGTAGTTTTATATAAAAAGTGGTTTTATCCTGTCAAAGCAACATTTGAGAAATAAAGTGTATACCAGCTGCCAATTTTCAAAACCCCAGGAATGGATATTGGCTGTGAAGCGCAATCTGATACAGCTTCCTGGGTCCCAGAGAAGTGAAGGATGCATTAAACTGCACTTGCTGAGAGGAATTTTTGCTTGGATATTTTTCTAGATTCTCATCAAATTTTTGCTTGATGTGAGTTCTATTTGGAGATATTTTAATTCTAGTTGCAGTAGCATTAATTGCTAATTAAAGATTGTGAGTTCAAACTTTTGGAATCAAAAGTTCTGTCATTGCAAAGTTCTTAGTTTTGGGGTCCCCATCAGCACTGCCAAATCTTAGCATTATACTATTCAAAATGATGGGATTTTCCCTCATGGAATCACGTGGTGGTATCAGAATCTACTTTCATATAAGCAGAAAACATAAAAGAAATGAAGTAATAAGAGCCATTATGCACTTCTCAAATCTGTGAGTTTCTGAACAAAAGAGCTCAAGTTACTTGTGGTGTCAACACAAAGATATAAGGGGTTGTTGGAAAGTAATTCAGATGACAACTGAGATGAATTCCCTACCAAGTAATGTCTTCCTGTCAATCAAAAGCCGAGGTCTGACATGATGAAGCTGAGCCTCAATGCCAATCAATAATGTGGCACTGTAGCAAGTGGCTATCATTCAAAATCAAGGTACAGCAAACTTAGCTGTCCCACAAGCCATTGAGTAATTGAAAATATTTGAATGGATTACTAGTGTAACTTCCCATTGCTGTGATTTCACAATTTAGTTTGTTCAAGTTAGTTAGCTTTACAGAAGTTAAACATATCCATTCTTAGCCATGACTTTTCACTCAAAATAAACCCCACAAAGAACAGCATTTTCCTGTTCCAGTTCTCAGAAAGAAGAAATATGCAGTGAACCACAGAGTTACAAAGCAAAACTAGCATGACAACACAACTAGCAATATAGCTTCCAGATACTGTTTACAAATTAAATGGACACCTGAAGTTTTAAATTATATTTCTGTTCAGTAAATCAATAATGAACTGTCAGGGCTGAACAAAAAGTAACCTTTCATTGCCCACCACGAGGGACAGCATAATAACCCAGCTCTGAAATGGTCAGCTGTACCAACAATAAGGGCTCCCACAAAAGTTTCCTACCTTCTAGTCCTGAACCTTTAAGCCTCTTTAGTTTTGTGTTTTATTCTGAAATATATGAAGGTAGGGCATTGGTTACAGCTCACAGAAGTGATAAAGCTAGCAGATATCCTCTTGAAGTGTAGCCAGCAGCAAACAAGGAGGCAGCAGAGTCTGCTGGAGATGGGACTTGTTAATCAACCAGGCTACAAAAGCGCAGCTGTAGGCTGGACTAGCTGCAGTTTCTCCTTGGTGCCATGCAGCAAACACCATTGCAATACAAACTCAAAGAGATTGCCAGGCAAGGAACAGCCAAGCTAATCAAGCACTGTAAAAAACCCTGATACTATTCATTACTTGCACCTAAAAGTACAGGTTGTGGAACAGGACTCAGAGTTTTTGAAGTACAGTCCATGTGGAATCTGCCTGATACAAACACCTCACAATCCAAAAAATCCAACACATCCAATCAATGGTATCAGCACAGTAGGAGGTGGTTATCAATTTTTATTTATTTATTTTTTTTTTTTTGTAGAAATGATGACAAAGGATTCTTAAGGACAGACTGGATTGAAAGGGCAACACAAGCTTTGCAGAGCCTTATGGGAAATTTCTGCAGAGAGAGAAAAGCAGCAGAGAGTCACCACAAAAGTGTTTTGAGATTTAGAGGATAGCAACACAGGAATAAAAAAAAAGGAAATGACATTTTAATAGTGGATAGAAAGGTTGGAAATGACTCATGAAGACTGGTCTTAAGGTTGAAAAGAAGCAGTCTGCTTAATGAGGAAAATGCACTCAGAAGAGAAATAAGTTAAAATAATCAAGGTGGGAAATGAACTTTGTGGCAGAGTTCTGAACGGAGACTGTGGGGGTAGCACTGTGTTCCTCAGTGCAGGAGGGGAGGATGCTGCAGTGATCAAAGTGTGAAAGGATGAGATCCCAGAAAACAGCTGCAGTGGGGTGGAACAGCAAAAGGCCTTGTCACAGAAATATTTGTGCTGCAAAACCTGTAAGATCAGGAGACTTCTCCTGCACATGACACTTGGAATCACTTAAATTGATACTTCAATGACTTGCTGCACATTGAATTAGGTGAGTTAGACTGCCTTCTTACAGTAAACCTAATTGACAAGTGCTTGTATAGGAAAACAAACAAAAAAATCACTTAATATTTCCTGTCCACAACACCAAATTTTCTCAGTGTCTAAGATGGCTAAGAGTCTGCAGCTTGAAATCATCTTGTGCATGAGCTCCTCTTTGAATGGTAGAAAACACAGCAACACATGGTTACATACCTCACAAATTAAGGAGAAATTTAAATTCTATTTCCTGCAGGTTGAGAAGAAGTTTAGTGTATCTGGGCCTAAAAAAAAACCCTAATAGAAACATAATTTTTAAACATCAGAACAAGAACAAGCAAAGTTGGCAGAATTTTCTATATGTGCAAACTGGCCAAGTAAGATACCAAGGAACACAAGGCTTTAGCTGCCACTGCAAGTTTTGCAGTCAAATTATTAACTTTAAAAGTAAAGGCAGTAATAGCTGAACCTGACAATCCTATAGATATCCTATGAAAGCAGCAAACACTCACAGCCCCTTTCAAATACTTTCCACCATTTTCTGACAGAAAATTTCCTCAATAAATTACAACAGCCAGAGAACGCCATTATTATCTCTTCTAAGCTAATGTTATTTCTATTTCTGAAGATTAATAAATGTGGTCTTTAACAAAGGAGAAAGTTATAAAAAGAGGATTTGCTCTCATGCAGGTAAAAATCAGAGATGATTCTTGCTGGTTAAAGAATCACTGAGATTACATTAAAATGTCAGTGTGTAAAAGAAAAGTTTTAGCTACGATTTCTATATCTCACTTTCAAGTTCTTTAAAGATTTGAAAATGTGGCTATAACTGCTAATACAGAAATATAACACTTTTGACTAAATTTAGGCAAAAGTCAATGTAAACTAATGTTATTGCAAATATTATCACTTACTTAACTAGGATTCTAATCAGAAGGGATATGAATGGTATAATTGATCATGTAGCAATTCTTTTATTCATGTACATTCAAAAGCACCTCAAATAAGGTCATGAACAACATTCACATAATGTACATAAAGATAAGCTAACAAAAAATAGCTTGAGCAGATATCTGTGTGTTTAAGAGGATCACAGAATCACAAAAGAGTTAGGGTTACAAGGGACCTCTGGAGATCATCTAGTCCTTAACAACATTAAGACTGATCAAAGCCCAAGTTTGGCTTAATTTTATGTGCAGATTGGAATCATAGAATCATTAGAGTTGGAAAAATCCTCCAAGATCATCAAGTTCAACCTTTGACTAACACCACCATGCCAACTAAACCACAGCCCTAAGTGCCACATCCAGTCGTTTCTTGAACACCTCCAGGGATGGTGACTCCACCTCTTCCCTGGGCAGCCTGTTCCGATGCTTAACCATCCTTTCAGTGAAGAAATTCTTTCTGATGTCTAACCTTCCCTGTGCAGTTTAAAGCCATTTCTTCTTGTCCTGTGTCTGTTTGCCTGGGAGAAGAGAGTGACCCTCACCTGCCTACAGCCTCCTTTCAGGTAGCTGTAGAGAGTGATAAGGCAAAACCTAATATACCATCTTGGTTTACAAAAAAGTCCCGACCTCACAACATAGGTTACCTTGCTAACAGCTAGAAGCTATGACCACATTAATCTATAATTTATTAAAGGCAACAACATTTTTTCATGGAAAGCAGAGCATGGAGCACATGCTCTTTCATAAACCTACCATTTGAAAGATGAAACAATGATATCAGATAAAAGAATATTTTAAATAATAACGGCATGAATGATACCAAATTACTACTTATATGTACTAGCCAGGAGAAGTCATATATTTCTCTCTCCTTCTTACATAGAAGCTACTATTATGTTACAAGCAGTGCTCTGGTATTAATCTTCTTTTAACCGCTATCTACAATTCATAGCCATCAACTCAGTGGGACAGAGCCAAGATAAAACAAATTTCCTTGATATGAGCATTTCTGATAAATGCTATTTAAAGTTGGACAGTTTGACTCAAAAAATGACTTCGTGTTTGTGAAATGCAGCCCATCATGAAGATCAGAAACATAACTGGGAATGAGTGAGTAGAGGTTGTTTAAACACAAGAGAAAGTTTGAGGCAGCAGCCTGGAAAAGGTTACTAATTTTCAAAACTGTCTTCATGACACTCATTCCAAAACTAGAAAGCTCCACTAAATGCTCAAGAGTAGAACCACTAAAAAACTGCTGCTTCTCCTGAATAGAAGAAGCAAAATTTATTTTAGAAATATTATTGAGAAGCCAAATTTGTACCTATGGGTTTGGTCTGGGAATGGTCTGCAGCCCAAGAGCGATCACGTGTAATATCCTATGGTCAAGTATCCCCACAGACACATGAAGGAGAGAGAAGGTTTTTTTCTGTTTCATTTCAACTCTGAGCTTTCACTGAAATGTGTAATTTTTGGCTTGGTACATCTTTGGCTTTAAAGGAAACTCAGCCAGAATCCTTGTATTGCTGAAATGAAATATTTGTTCTCCCAAAGCATAATCTCCTCCCCACCCAGTCCTCAGCATCTACCTTCCCTTAAGACTCAAATAGGCAGTAAAAATTGCTTTAAGGCTTCAGCTTAAACACCAACAATAACTCCTTGCTGTATCAACACAGAGAGACATCTTTTATCTCCTGTACAGCATCTGTGATTAAAGTAAGCCAGTATCAATAAGAAAGGCAGTTGCCCCAAGGCATGACTAAGAGAAATTGCTTGTATTGTAAGAAATATTTCCTTCCAGTACTGTCTTGGGGGGTTTTGGAGAAGAAGATGAGTAAACCAGCCTATATTTGATGGTCACTTCAACTCAGAGCCGCCATAATTCATCAGCTTGCTGACAGCATCAGGCTCTCATCTAGAAAAGGTCAATGCCAAGGGAAAAATGGGATGGCACTAAATTAAGAGACTAAAAGGAGGATTTAACAACATAGCTGTTGAAACAAACCCTGATGGGCTGGGGAAGAAATTCTCCTCCAGTTGCCCATCAATTCACCATCCTGTCCCCGGATGAATAATGCACGAGGAATACAGAGACACTCAGTCATAGACCAAACCTTTCCAAGTGACAGTGGAATTTTTTGACACAAGTTTATCCAGACACTTGCACTCATTACTGTAGACAATCTTCTGCTATGTAAATGTCTCACATAAAACAAGGTATAAAGAAAAACTTAAAAATAGCTATTGAAATGGCCAAAAAGAACAAAGGACGATGACTTTTTCTAGTCATTTACCACAAGGAAATTTTTGCTCCTCTCTAATACACTGAAATATTGGACAAAAAAAACTATTAGAGTTTTTGTCACTATTGTGCAACATCAGATGGAATGGTATATTTTCATATATACAGTGTTTTTGTAGACTTCTCTCAGCATGATAGCATACATGTACAAAACTATGTACAAATGCAAAAGTAAACATAAATAGGTGCAAATTTAGAGGTATTTTTCAAGGTATAATTTAGGCTCTTTCAGTTCTACATGTTCCTTCCAAAAGATGTGTGAACTTATGAAAGTTCAAAATGGGTGTAATTTACAAGCTGAGAAGCCAGAAAAAGTTGCAAGAACACTCAAGCTATATGAAGTGGCCTACTTTAGTGTACCCTTTTCTATTTCTTTTTTCTGTACAGTTGTGAGCCTGTTTTTATGCTTGCAGCCTTTCTTTACGACCTGTCAGTGTATGAATTACACTGTCTAAAAATCAACTATTATAAAAGACAGGGGCTGGAATAAATAGAAGTCAGAGGGGTAGGTTTTATGGAACTATAATTATATGATTATTATATGGCATTCTTGCTAATGTCTCTTTCTCATCCTTTTCCTATTTTACACTCAGTGTCCATAGGAAGAGCATGAAAGGTAAATTCAGAGGAACCTGAGTCTGAGAAGACTTTTGTAAGGCAAAACTATTGTGCAATGAATGTCATCACATCTCTGAGAAAAGGCAGTAGCTATGTCTTCTCTCAGTTTCACAGCTCAATATGAGCTGCAGTCAATCACTAAATGCTGGGAAGCATAGGGAACAGAGACAACTTTAACAACAAACTTTAACTGTTTGCTACTTCACTCTTGTTATACAGCAAATATGTTTTAGGAGAAGCCACCAATTTCTTCCTTCTTTCAATGTGCATCTTTTTACCCATCTTTGTTCTTCTTCTTTGAAAGCACAAGTAAATATTCAACAGGCTTTCCCCATTTCCTTGCAAAGCAGCTTTCACATAAGAAGACAAAGGGCTGTAAATCCATTCTCTATTCTTTTTTCATTCTCTCCTTTTCCAATGAGAGGATGGAAGATGATGGACATCAAACCAGAAATACAGCCAAAACCTGACAGGCTGACAAGCTCTTAAATATTCTGTATGGTTTCCCATTTTATGCATTTTCATTCTTTCATAGAGATGGATGCCTACAGCACTGTTCCACTGGAAAATAAAAAGTCAGTGCCCACAGGATGGGGCACCCACCAAACTGCTGCCTGCCATGAAATATCTGTCCAAAAAATATAACACAAGAGCAAACTGGCCTGTCCTGAAATTAATAAGTGTAAACAAAAATCCTAAAATCTTTCTAGCATAGGAAATATTCATGTATATATGTATATATAAATTGCAAAAAGCAATGTTCACTTGAAATATTTCAGTTCATCTAGAGATCTAAAAAATATGTTTCTATTACTGTTTAATTTTAACACATCTACATAATTGTTGCTACAAGTATCCATTATCAGAAGAAACTTGAAATACAGAGACTCATACCCAAACATCCAAAAACTCTATCATGAATCAGTAAAAAAGAAATTCCATTATGTCTCCCGTTTTAACTAAACAATTAATGGAATTTAAAATGTCAGCCATAAAAAAGTATTTTTGTGGAATGGTATCACACCATTAACCACTTGGAAATTGTGAAAGGAAACAAGTCAGACACTTTTGGGTATATGTTTATATGCTAAAACCCCAGAAATTTAATGTATCTCATTAGAAAAGAGATGATTATGTGCAACTCCTAACACACTCAGCAGTGATGCTTGTTTTTGTTATGCATGGGTAACTCCAAGGTGGTTAGAGCTACATCCTGTTGTTCAGATAAAATTCCTCTTTCAGCATCAAACTTTTAAGGGTTGATTATGTACAAGATGAATATAGATGCTTGGAAAAACACGTAAAGGTACAAAAATCAGAGTGGTAGCAAATGGTTATGTCTTTTTATCTGCTTCATAACAAGAAAAAAAAGCAAGATTTTTGTCCAGAGCTGCAGGCAACTGTGTTATAATCAATGCCACTGCTTACTCAAGGTGATGGCAATCTGATAGTTTCTTAAAAAATCAGTTGTATCAAGCCACTATGTAACTCACTGTCTATCATAGGATATTCCTATAGCCATCCTGAGAAAGTCAGCACTTAGTGTTGCATGGACACAAGACACTTATTCTCGAGCAGCTCCAGTCTATTCATGAACTATCCTGGTGAATAATGAGACAGAAATATACAACATTTAACCCTTTTTATCTTCTCCTGAGGAAGGCAGACTGTAAAACACAACAGGTTCTTCAAAGAGGCTCAGCTTTGTGAATACATTTCTAAGAAAGCAATGAGGTTTTACTTGAGATTACGGTTGCTTTTATGGCAGCTTGGAATTTAATGTACATCAACTATGTTCCTGAAAAATGGAGGATATTCCTCTTTGTCAACATGGCAGTAAAAATGCATTATCTACAGACTTGAGTGGCTAATTGCAAGGATAAACTGAGCTAGAAAGGATAAATTACTTTTGAACTGTGTATAAAAACAGCTGAAAGATCAGGGTCAAAACTCTAGCCAGTTCAAAAACGTCAGGTGACCTGTAACCTGCCATCACCTGATAAAAGGGACACAATGGGTACACATATTAACATGGTCCCTGCTACATCATCTGTAAGAAGCAGGGACAAACTGCTAAATGCAAAGAAAAGAACATTTTAAGATCTTAGAAACAGGCCTCTGATTTCTAAAGCAAAAAGCGTAAAGGTGAAAATATCAGGTATTTTGATTTCCAAGTTTTTTGGAAGCACACTTTTTTACTGGTTCACCAAAGCTGAGCACAGTTTTTGTATGTTCCTGCCACAAGAAAGGTTTATCAAGCCATGCTGCACACAAATTCTGAACTTCAAGAAATCATTCAAAGAGCTGGAAAGAGGCTGAACTTCAGCTACTGAGTTAGTGAGCCCCAGCTGATGCCTGGTGATTGATGCCTCTGTAGTCACCCTGATCTCAGCTGCCTCCTTGCTTACAAGATTGTGGGATTTTTTTTGTCTTTTAATGTTTGTGGATCTACATTCCATTTTTCTTGTCCATTCCCTTCAATTCCTTCAACAAACTTTTGAATCTTTCTAGCCCAACAACCAAACTGTCAGCATAATAAAATAATGCTACAGGCCAGAGGAACTCCTTGTCCTGAGAATGCCATAGTGATTGCACACCTGTTTCTATACCTATATATGCTGAGGAATGAAACTGTTTACTTCGATCTTAGGTTTGACTGCCCGCTTATACTTTCATGTTTAGAACTATAAATATGCAATTTGCTTATCCTCAGCTTTATCTGGATTTCCAATTTCTCCCTCTGTCCTAAAGGCATTGTATGATGCATGTTCATAAAATCTATCACAATTACATGTATGTTCTGCTGTTATTCCCATTGGATTATCTCACTAAATTCTATGAAAAAGCAAAAATGCAGATGAAGCCTGTGTTTAAGCTTAAAATTCCATTTTTTTACATTAGTTTGATCTTCTACCTTTTACATTGGTCCAGATAGATACAAGGAGTACCATCTGAGTCTGTGTATAAGAGCCTATTTTTCAATACTTTACTCATCACAACTGAATTTGGTTCTCATGCTTGTATTAAAGAGTTAGATATGGACATGTTTCTTTCCCCTGAAAACTCCCAGTACTGTTCCTTTGTATAATCAACAGATTATTTTTGCCTTGCTGCTCATAATTCCTTACAAAACATGATTTTTTAGATACATGAGCTCCAGGGAAGAGGCAACCAAATGTGACCTTTGGGCTGGGACTGGAGCAGTTGGTGTGACTCAGCGCCTGCCAGGGCTGATCTCATTGGTGCTGACTCCCAGTGGCCCCGAGGGACTGCCCCGTGCTGCCACATCTCCAGCCGTGCCCCCTGCAGCCCTGGCACACCCCGTGCAAGGGGCGAGCCTGCAGCAGTGGGATAACTCACAAATGAGCAACACGCTGTGTGTGCCCATCATCTGCAGGGGCCAAGGTCAGACTGGAACACAGACACAATTTAAAATGCATAAAAACAATGGCTTGGGGAAGAGCAAATGAAAGAGTGGACATGGAAAGGGAGCTTTGAAAGATTTGAAAGATTTCCCAAACTATAAACTATTGTCTGTACTGTGCTGCCCTGTTTTCTTTTTTTTTTTTTCCTTTGTCTTTCTTTTTTTTTAGCTGAGTTTTAACCTATCACCTATATAATGGTATTTATACCATTCTTTTGCCACTTATTTTGCAAAGACTTCAGACAGCTACTGAAAAACAACCCCACTGAAGTTTAGAGACTATTACCCATTATTGTTCTGTTCAAATACCTGATTTCTGTAATGGATAGGGCATAAAGGATGGGAAAATAACACTAAGGAGACCAAGTCTGTTCCTAAAGGGTTGGAGCTGCTGTATTTCATGTAAGTAAATTGAGATTGCAGAGTCATCACAGAAGGAATCAAACAACCAATCATGTAATTGAGCATCTAAAACTTACAGCAGGTGGCAGCTCCTCTTCTGCCTCTC
>JAYDZK010000001.1:77133405-77160453 GCA_034509185.1 Euphonia xanthogaster
AGACAATTCTTATACATTAACTTAATCATTTGGCATTTGGCAGACCTACCAGTGCTTAAAACAAAGTGGGATCAGAAACTGGTTGGGGTTTTTTTCCGAACAATAACACAGGCTTAATATTGAGTAAAAAATAAGCATTTCTCTTTAAATCCAAATTTAGAGATTGGTTCGTGGTATAATTTGTCTGAGTCCCCGACAATGTAACAGCTCCTTGGCATTTAGACCTGATCCTCTGTACCAACACATCACCTTGCACATTCAGTATTTCACCAAGCATTCAGAGGCGCCAGCAGGAAGCACCAAGATATTTGGGAAATCTCAGGGTGTGAATCAGGCTGCCAGTAACAGGCTGTGACATTCCAAATGAGACTGCTAAGAAAAAGGAGAAGCCCTCTTCTTCAGGATGTGCACAGACACGATGCTCTGTCAGTGATTAAGAGATGAGTGCTGCTGCAGGGAGCTGCCTCTGCAGTCGTGCTCACAGGTGCGCCTCCTCTGCTGCTTCTGGAAACCCTTCAGCCTGGGAGCTGAACTCTTCCACAGAAAAAAAAGCAGCAACTGAAACAATGCTGCCAGTAAACATAAAATCAGAGGCATTAGATATACCTGCCTACACAAGTCACTTATTTCAGTGAATAAACTTCAATTCCTTTATGCACTTGCATGAGATCAACAATTAGAAAAGAGGGAGTCACTGTGAATAGCACTCACAGTTTCTGCTCAGGCACTCAGTCCCCCGCAGTAACAAGAACATGTTGTTTATATTCTGTGTGATTTGCATCAATAACAAAACTGGTATTTCACAAAAAGACAAACAGAAAACTTTTTAATCCTTTTCATTTCTGTCAAGCTCTATGTCTTCAAAGGTCTGCACTAGTATTTCCACCCACCATTGCCAGCAAACAGAATCACAGAATCATAGAATGGCTTGGGTTGGAAGAGACCTTAAAGATCATCTAGTTCCAACTCCCTTTGCCATGGGCAGGGACACCTTCCATTCAATCAGGTTGCGCAGAGCCCCATCCACCCTGATCTTGAACACATCCAGGGATGGGGCATCCATGACTTCTCTGGGCAAACTCTTTCTGTGCCTCACCACCCTGAGGGTAAATAATTTCTTCTGAATATCTGATCTAAATGTACTCCTCTTTCATTTCAAACAAATAAGTTGGAAAAAAAGCCATTGGAGTACATCTAGAAAAATCTGTAAAATTGGGATTAAAGCCAGTGTTCTTGAAGGTGATCTCTGATTTTGAGATTATTTTCTAACAGCAATACCTGGAGGCCAGATGATCAACTATGCAGTGCTGGGCAACCTCTGCTTCACTCTCAGCTGCTCTAGTGCTTCTGAAAATCAGGCCAGGAATTTTGGTGCCCCAAATATAGAACTGTGGAAATCTACCCAGAAACATTTTCCCGTAAACTCACAAAATCAGTCCCATTTTTCAATCCAGCTGAAGTGCTCTGCTTGCCAGTGCTAGGTCTCCTCAGGAAGCCCCAGGAATGGGCAGGAGGATTTTCACCACTGGTTGTCACTGTTCTCCCTATGCTATCCTGACTATTCCTCATGTACAACACTCAAAAAAAGAGTTAGATATCTCACTATCAAACTTAAAAAAACCCAGTCCAGATCTAAGCACATATGCAGATCAAATGCAATTCAGAGCTGTGTTTACAAATCAATCCTCAAACCTGTTTAATGTGGGAGTGAATAGATTTTCTATTGGTTTCATCAGTACAAGTGTTTAAGAAAAAAGAAATCCACTAATTGAGTTTAGAATAAAAAGTAGATCAGGAGAAGTGCATGGGACAAAGTTGTGCTATAGGACAGAGAAAAAGCAGTACAGATGTGCAAGGTCTCAAGTCATAGGAATCAAAAGCAGAGCTCATTTGGGCTGAGAAACTGTGGATAAATGAACAGGTACAAAAATATTGCTTATAGAAACCTCTCCTCCCATATATCCAGTGAAGTGCTAGGGTTTGTTTCCAGAGCTTCTTGTGAATTTTATCACTGCAGAAGGGCATCTTTAATCATTAAAAATGTACCTGGGATCAGCTAAACATATAAGGTAGTCCTCCGATGGGCCTGAGGACATCCTGATAGTCAAGTCTGGACATGCTGCAGCTCTGCCTCATTTTTTTGGCAGGAGGGGAGCACTAGCTGTCAAAGCTTCCTGCCACTCCTCCCTTTTTAAAAACCACTCACCCGGCTTTCTCCAGGAGTTGCTAGGATAGACAGTGACCTCAGGATGGAAAGACAAGCAAATAATAAGAAACTCCCTGCTTTGTCAGCTTTCCTCCCAAGCTGAATCCATGCAGTACACTTATCCAGATCTGGAATGTGAAAGGGTATGTAGACAGGACAGCTAAGTTGCCACAGGTCTCAGCCTGACACTGTAAAAGGAGGCAGAATTCAGTATAAAATATTTTATCAGAGTTCTCAAGTGAGCAGGAAATTCCTGTTGCTCTGAAGTGATATCCAGGGGAGAACAATCCATCCCCTGCCTCAGCCGATCAATTTGTGTTTAGCAAAGCTTTTTCAGGAGCTGAAATTAAGTAAATGGAGTCATGCTTACAAAGAAAAGGGGAAAATATCCTCTCTGCATTAGTTTTCTAACCTATTGCTGCCTCCAGAATGCTATTGTAACTATTTAATTATCTCCTCCTATCAATAATAATAAAGTGCTGCAACATTTGAGAAAAAAAATCTCCCTTCTCTACTCCCAGAGTATCTGTCTCTTGTCTGACACTACTAAGGCTCACAACTTGTACAACACCCACAGTCTGCATAACTTTTACCAAAAACTCTCTGGTACCTCAGCTTGTGCATCTATTAGATATGACTGACTCAAAGCCCATCTACATTGGGTCACAAAGCAGAGGTAAAATTTTGAAATATTACAACCCACAGAAAACTGATACAAAAATACTCAGGATCCTCACTGGAAGATAAGAATTAATATTTTAAGTACGTGGCTCTATGAGTCTGATAAAAGTATACTTGATTTTAGTACTAAAGGTGAGTTTTTCTCTTTGGTTAAATGCTAAATTTTATATTGAGATTAAAGGAAGAATAAAACAGCTACCCCTGGCCAGAGATTTCCCCAAATAGCAACCAGGAAATAGCTAACATTTCTGTCTGGGTGCTCACAGCAGCATCACTCCATGCCCACCATCACCTAAAAGCAATAGCCAGCCTGCAGAGTGAGCTTCACAGGCCCTTAATTGAAGCCCTGAGTTTAGGATAAACAGGTCGCACCATGAGAACACTACAGGGATGCCATTAAAGGCAATTGCTCCAGGACCAGCCTGGCTCCTGCTGGGGATACATGTTCCTGGCACGGGGGAAGAAGAGGGTTGGTCCTGGGGCACCTCCCAGGGCATGCACAAGCAGAGCACAGGTATTGTGGTCTGCTTGGGACTGGGCACGGGGCACAGCAGCTGCAAACAGGGACCTGAGCCTCCCAGACAGATGGATTGAGCCATGACAGATGTCCAACATCATCTCCTTTTGGATTTTTCCAGGAAGTTCATCAGTCAGGGTGGGCAGATAAAGGAACCTGTTCTTGGCTGAGTCATGGCTCAATTTATGAATATTAAAATAAGCTCTCTCTCCCTTCACTGAAACTCAGCAGATGCCAGACTTTCATTATCTTGGCTATTTCTTTATTATGCTTTTATTTGATTCCACTTCTAAAATCATGCCCTCAAGCAATTTAATTTTTACATCTTTTTAACTTTTGGGGAGTATTTTTGATCATAGGTCACTCCTTGTTTAATTCTCAGGATAAAAGCCTTCTGTAGGTATCACCACATTTAAAAGTAAATAAAATACTCCTTGTATTTCACAAAATATATTCTTCTTCATTTTTAATTCACTGCTCCAAGAGGAAAACCCAAATAGAAAATGAAAAAAAGGGAGGTAATAATTCCTTAACAAAATTCTGCTTTACATCCATTTAAATGAAATGCTAAGCAGTGTGCAAAAATTATATTAGCATAATTTTATGTATTTTAATAGCCTGAGTATTTCCCAGACTTGCTGAAACCTCTATCAGGAGTCAATCCTCAGAGCCAATGAGCAAAATGGCAAATAGACAGAACTGAGTAAAAATATCCTGGAATAATTTATAGTCATTAATGTGTTTATTTGTCTAAATCTAATATTTATATGATTGTCATTTATGAAGTTAGTTAAAGAAACAAAAAATGTTTTGAGCTGTAATTTATTTTATTAAAATCAAGATCCGGAATGCATTACTCGTATGGATATATGGATAGTCTCACCTGAATTTGATCCCTGTTGTTGGGCACTCTGAGTCTATCTAAGGCTCAGAAGCTGCATGTACCTTACTTTCAGAAAAATGTTCATCATGAAGAATAGAGAGGCCTTACCACACTAAGGAGAGTTCTTATTATGTTTACTTTCTATGGATTAAAACAGCAGCCTGAAAAACTCCCCAGTGCCTTGGATAATAAAGCCTCAACCTGCAAACATTTATAAATATAAATAACCCTTATTAGTATTGCTGATGTCAGAAGGACACTCATACATGTGCACAAACTAAAGTACATTGAAAAGTCCTTATTTGAAGAGAGGTACTCAGTGAAGAATTCAATGTATTTATCAATGCTGGCTCCCTTAATCTCCCTTAATTAAGTGAGGTGGCCTCACCTTTTTCTGCCACTGAGAAAGTCACAGTTAAAAACTGTGAGATTTGGAACCTGATCTATGGCAAAATGCCTGGATTGGGACACATTTCTCCCCTATCCTTTCATACCTCAGATATTTATTCTGAAATGAAAACTGCTCTCACAAAAATTACTCTGCATGACTAAGTTAGCTGCACACAATGTGAATGACAGTGAAGGGAACTAGGTCAGCTGTGCTGTTAAAAAAAAGAAGAAAAGAAGAAAAGAAACAAAAAACAGAGAGAATAAACCCGCTAATCTAAAACCAGTACACAAATAATAAAGAAAGTTTAAAAAGTCCTATACTGTTTAAAAATATTCAAAATCCCTTTTGTTTTATTAATTTTTTAATTTTTTCTGTGTTTCTGTTTTCCTCATACTACAATATAATTCAATCTTTTTCTTGTGAAAGGCCACACGTCCATTTCCTCAACGGCAAAAAAATTCTCACATTTGATTTGTAACAGAGAAAGCATTATCATTTAAACATCTGTTTTGGCAAAAAAATGAGACCTTTTTCCATCCCAAAAATTACATATTACTCAAATAAAATCCTTGCTAAAATATTCCCTTCCACTGCCCCTCTCTTTAACTACTGTAGATGCTGGTCTAGGCAAAACTGAATGGTTTTCTGAGCTCATCTGGAATCTGAATTAAATGAGGTTTTTCCTCCAGTGATGTGTGTCTTGCTTCTTGTGAACCTCCTTACAAACCCACTGAGTGGTATTTGGATTGGGACACAGCTTATTAGGACAGAAATCTAAATATATGAGATATTGTATGAGACCAAAACTACAGGATGTTAGGGTATTATTTCAATTATTAAGAAATAATTGATTTTAGGTTCCAGTTCATTAAACTGATTTACAAGAACTTTTTGAAAGACAAATGAAACTCCTGAAGTGGAACAGGCAGTAACTAATACAGAGAACAAACAAAACTATTTCCTATAGTAGCATTAAGTGGTTTAGGTGCCCTGAGCAATGCTTTGTTTGGATTCTGAATGCCTCAGCGCTTAAACATATCCGTGACATAAAAATCCAGTCAGATATAATGTATTAGCAGGAGAAGAAGATGCTATTACTTCTAAATCAGAACATGGCACTCAATTGTCAAAGGTAAGCCCAGGCTTCACTGAACAAGCTATAAGCACCATGCTGTTACTTGGTCACTTGGTGTCCCTTCTTCCAGTGTGAGCATCTAAACATGCAGTCATGTCTGCGTTGAGATGAAACTGGTACAGCATTTAATGACATCATTAAAAGTACTTGATTTCTTTTATATTTTCCCTTTATGTTCTGATGTCCTTATTCATGCAGAACAGGTTTCAGGGGTTCCCTTATAGCTGCAAAGAAAAGCTGCAGCACCTCTTGGATGAGCAAATGAGACCTGAGTACACAGAGAAGTGATGACCTGTTTGGAGAGGTGAGCTGAATCATTTTACTGCTAAGAACTACTTGCTCAAAAAAGCCCTGCAACAGAAGGGGCTGTGTGGAGCAAGAATAAGAAAGATGAAGGTATGTCCTCTCCCAATCAATCCTTTATGCTTATTACAGCCACAAAATAATGGGTTTTCCCATGCTTCTCGGGAGGTGAAGAAGACCCTGCTGTGATTTCCAGAAGTGGAGGCAGGTAAGAGTGGCCTCATTGCTTCCATCAGGCCACTGGCTGGGTGTTGGGCTGGTGAACAGTATTCATGACTTCAGGCTCTATTTGGGCTGGTTCCAGCCTGCCTGGAGCTTTGCTGTTTAGCTGTAGCAGCAGACTTCAGCATAACTCAGGTTAAAAGAGGCTTCAGAAGGTCCAACCAGTAATTAAGAGACTCAGATATGAGAGGATGCTGCTAACGTTTTTTTCCTTGCTATTAGTTTATCTTCTACATTGTTGACAAGGAAGGAAAGAAAAAGATTAAATTAAACTCGATACTTGCTCTCTGTTTTCAGATCTCATAATTTTTAAATCAGTGTTTTTCAATTACTTGTGAGGAACAGTACAGTGCTGTAACAACAGCAAAATGGTTTTGCAGTAACAATTTTCCAAGGCATTTCTAACTCAGTCCATATTTATACTAGCTTTTATCAGATGCTAGTTACTTTACTGTGAAACCAAACTTTCAAATTCCAAGTGTTCACTTTAAACATGTGAAATTTCCTCCAAAATAAGTATCCCCTCTTAAATGAATTACAAAGAAAAGAAGGAAAAGCTAGAAAGATCAGGTGGGATCTAAAAATCACAGAGCTCTGTTATTAATAGAAGAGTAAGAATGTTCACTGAATTTGATGCCAAACAAGAGTAGTTTTTAATGTAATTTAAAATTACATATTTTAGTAGAAAACCCCACACTCTACATACTTGTTGATATGCCTTCTTTCTGCTTCTGAAGAAAAACAGGAGCAAAAGTCTCAGCCATAAAAAGGCATGCCACCATTTTCTGTTCACACTGTTTTCCCGATTAATTTTATAGCTTTAGAAAGAAATTATTATTTTAAAAATATTTCATTTGTGGAAATGCTAATAATAATTATTTATCTGTACATTGCATTTTTTTACATTTGTGATGAACTTCTGCAGAGTATCAGCCTTGATACTCCTATTCACCATATTGTTAATAACCTTTATCATACCATAAGAAACAGAAGTAACCTATTGTCCTAATCACTTACCACTTTTAAAACAACATTTGGCTGAAGTCGAATACATTTTTGAGAATTCTGTTTCGCAAAATTTAGTATCAGCTTAAAATAATCTTTCCTTTAAATTATATTAAGATTACATCATTAATATAACATAAATATATAGGTAGTATTCTAATGTATTTCAATCATAACCGAGTAACACCAAGAAGGATTTTTGCCTTATATGGTTTAGGTACTTCACAGAACAGAGAGCAAATGCTCCTGTTCCCATCTTCCTGCTGCAACACAAGCAAAGACAGATCCTGAGATTAAAAACCCTGTGAAATAAAAGCAAAGACATATTTTCATCTTCTAAAATACCCACTCAGATAAAATCTTTCTAAGCCTGCTTAACACTCTGGGCTTACCTTATCTTATTTACTCTCTTTTCTGTACCACTCTTGCTTCATCTAAGTTCCTGCAGCCCCTTCCCACCTGTGCGCATCAAATCCCTTAATGTCACTTCCAAGGTCCTGGACCTCTCCATGGCTTGGTGAGGGCATCACCTGAGCCTGGGACTAATGGGAAACACAGCCTTTGAAAGCACCCAATCCCACTGGGCCCTGGACTCATCACCCACGTGAAAATCTGATCCCAAGATGTTCAGAAAAATTACCTTATTATTAAATACCATCATTTTACCCATAGCAGCACTAAAGAATAAAATGGATGGGAAAACACAGATTTGCCTATGCATCAATTTGCAGAGAGACAGGGAACCAATAGGATGGAAAAGTGCAGGACCCTTCCTGACATCTCTTCCCCAGCCAAAAAACTAAATGTTTACTATGATAATTTTGTGCCTAGGATATGAAGCCTGTCAAGGGTTTTGCAGCATATGTGCAGCAGTACATAGAGAAATGAGCTTTGCAATGACTTTCAGTCAGAGACTAGGACTGTAGCCAATCTTTATTATAATTTTTCAGTGCAGAAAAATTACTTTTTTGTAATTTTTGAGTGTTTTGGAGACAATCACCTCATAATGCTTGAGAGCAGATTTAGCTAACAAAAACTCCACAAAAAACAAGACAAAGTAGCAAAGTTGTTATTCTGAAAGTGTGGGAGGGAGCAAATGAGCATCTTTTTGGGAAGCACATAAGGAGAAAATTCTCAGATCAGAAGCAAATCAGAGTGCAGGTGTATACAATTTACAGTTAAAGAAATAAAAGAACAGCAGGCTATTGCAAAAATAGAGCCACTCTTAGACCACGTATACAAGCAGCAAAGTGAGGACTCTGTCCTGCAAATTTCTGACCTCTCTTGCCTTAAACTAGAATAAATGTAAGTGGATAACATGCTATTAACTCTATGAAGACAAAAACTTGAGAGTGTTTGGACATTTTCAAAGTGCATTTTTTGAGAATAACAATTCTGTGTCTCATTCACCACGTGAAAGGTCATTTTGATCTCACTCCTGGCAGACTAGGGTAAATAAATGAAATGAAAATTATTGTTCACACCCTAAGAGTAGCAAACTAACTGCTGTACTACCCAGCAGGCTTACTGCTGGTCTTAATTAAACACTCTCACAAATTCAGAATGCTGGCTTTGATTAGGATCAGCATCTTCTCCCTGAAACCTCCATCACGGGGCAGATTTGCCCGGCCCTCGGAGGAGATGCTGTGCTGAGTGCCTGTGTGGCCGCTTGCCAAGCGATACTTTCGTGGAACTCCTGGAGCAAAGCACCGCTCTCTGACACATTCTGCCAGCTGTCCTATATTCTCAAGCACGGTGACAAAATAAAACATCTCATTATTTGACTTTTCCCCATGCTAATCCATGCTGCTTGGCCAACCAGTGTGAAACTAAATAGCTGATGGCATTTTTTAGAGGGAAAAAAGCCCAAATCTAGGGGTTTGCAGGACTGTGGAATTACTCCAAAAGGCTTTCTGATGAGTAATTATCCAGCTGTCTGAGGCTTTTAGAAGCAAAGACATTAAAAACATATTACCACTGCACAGCTTTCGCTCCAGGTCCTTGTTCCAGATGATTTTTTTGCCTCTATGTACTGCTATCTACATTCTTTGCAGGATATTTATTCATGTACTGCTAACTACAATCATTGCAGAATATTTATTCACTGACAATTCTTCTTATACCTCAACATTAAAGAGCTGTTGGATGGCCTTGGATGGTGCTGTTTAGAGCATTGGTTGTAAATCTATTATTTCCTCAGACTACATCTGCATCGGCCAAATTTTCCTGCTTGTCTCTTTTTCCACAGATGCCCTGAGGAAAAGTTTCATTCTAGGCAATGACCTACATTAGGGCAGGCTTGCTGCTGCAGCCCCTGGGAGCACCTTTCAGAGCTGTTCTGCCTCCCCACTGCTGAGCTCCAACTCCAGCTTGTTTTTCTTGCAAAGTCTCTTGCTCAGCTTTAGTCTTCTAGGAAATAACCTGAATATCTTAAGGAAAATAATCCACAGGAACTATTCAGAAAGGATTTAATTACTTGACACTAGCTGTCGCTGAAAAAACCCTCTGCTCATGCCAGAGAGATAAAAAAAAAACACCAAGAAAGAACAGGAACACTGAAAGCATCAGGAGAGGTGATTCTTCTCCTCCACTCCGTTCTCATGAGTCCCCGCTTGAGTGCTCAGCTTTGGGGTCCCCAGCATAAGAAGGATATGGACCTCTTAGAGCAAGTCCAGGGGACATCCATGAAGCTGATCATAGCACTGAAGCACCTTTACTATGCAGACAGGAGGCCAAGATAGTTGGGGCTGTTCAGCCTGGAGAAGAGAAGGCTGCAGGGAGACCTTCTAGAGGCCCTGTAGTACCTATAAGGGGGGCAATTTGGAGACCAACATTTTATAAGAACATTTAGTGATGGGGCAAGGGGGAATGCCTTTAAACTGAAAGAGAGTAGCCTTAGATTAGATATTAGGGAGAAATTCTTTACTGTGAGAAGGAAGAGGTACAAGAGGTTGACCAGAGAAATTGTGGATGTCTCATCCCTAAAAGTGTTCAAGGCCAGATTGGGCAGGGCTCTGAACAACCTGGTCTAGTGTAGGGTGTCCCTTCCTGTGGCAGGGGGTTGGAATTAGATTATCTTTAAAGTCCCTTCCAACCCAAAGCATTCTATGATTCTATGTCCTGTTTAGGGTATAACTGCTGAAACTACATCCTCTTGGAACATAGGAAATACCCTCTACACTAGAATATATAGCATAGTAGCAGAGGATATACATATATACACTCTGGCATATATATATATATACATACATATCCACTCTCTGACGTAACTTTAACTATCAAGTTTTGTGTAGCCTGTTGAGAGACTGATGTACCTCCACAGAGAGACTGCTTGCAATCTGTGAGTTGAAGATAAGTAAAAGTAGTTCTCTTGTACTGGTCATAAAGAATGCATAGGACAATCTCATAGGACAATCATCTCATGCTAGTTGCTGAAGTTCAGAAAAACCCCCCAAAGCTATTGGGTGTGGAAAAAATACTGACTAGGAAATGCTTTGACCAAGTGTTACAACTGTAAGTAGCATGTCCTTGAATAACTTACACAAATAAATGGACAATCTCTCTTATTTTGTGTTCAGTACCACAGGGATCTATACTGCCAACAATCCATCAGTATCTATCACAGATACTTCTCTATAAATAAAAATTCTGGGTGAGCACTTAAAAACAATTGGCATTGAGGCATCTCAAGGTTTGAAGTGGTGCTGGTGTTTACTACTCAGCTTCATTGAGTGCACACTGCAACAGAGAAAAACCCAGAAATATCCCTATATGTTAGAATAAACCAATTATCAAAAAAGTATATTTAACAATTTTAAAAGTATATGAAATAATAATTGGCTCATGCTCCAAATAGTATTCAGATAGAGAGACCATGGGGTCCAGACAGTACGATTTGTCCTCAAGCCCTACAAATACAGCCCACAAGGCTTCAATTATAGGATCAGGCATAATATAATTTGTGAAAGAGAAAGAGGAAAAAAAAAGACCCCAACAAACGACAGTTGTTTGGTTTGTGGTAAGTGAAGTTTAAAGATGATTGGCTAGGATTGCTCAGGCAATCTATCTACATCTCCATACTACATCTATCACCATAGCAACTGCAGCCTTGGAAGTGTTTCCAAGACTGTAAGAGTAATTAATTTTACAGGAGATGTAAAACTGGTTCCTTATTCTCTTATAAAGGAGTTAGATTGATCATGCCAAGTACCCCAACAGCCTAAATACAATAGTTATCACAATTTACTTTGTAGGATCATTTACTTACAGTTTAGATTGTTATTTAATGGTGCATTACATGCATGCAGTTTTAGGAAGGTGGAGAAGAAGAACATGCTCAGTCCAGAAGGACTGGAAACCTGTGAGTTAGTCCAAGGCAAACAGGAAGTTCTGGGCAGCAGTCTGGTCACTGCTTGCAGCTGATAGGATATCCAGACAGCAGGCAGTGTCTGCTCCCTGCAGGACATGCAGCAGCACACAGACTGGGAGAGGTCTGTGCTAACACATCTCCTCATCTTCTGAGCTTGTACACAAGCTATCTAAAGAAGCCATTATTCCATGCTATCAAAAGCTAGCTCCACAATTGTATAGCGTCCCTAACACTTTCTCTTATGTGTGGCAGCCAAACAGGAACTGACACCAGTTTTTGCTCTGGTCACTGCTTTAATATCAACTTGTACTGTCTCTACAAAAAATCATACTACTGGAAAAAAACATCTTATTAATCATCCCCCCCACACTGCTAAGTATTTCAGAAATCAACACACAGAGACAAGTGTGTTGAGAGAAACCTGAGATACTGTGATTTAATTGAAAGCTAGAGATTCTTTCTGAACACAAATTCTTTCTTCTAGATAAAAGGTTGAATAAAACAATGATTATAAAATAATTTAAGTACATTTTAAAAGATGCAGTTTTCTAGAAATGGATATTGCATGAAAATCCAAGTACAGAGGAACTCCCTCCTCCTCATCAGCTCCCCTTCTCTAATGGTGCTCTCTGTGTCCCACCTGTGTGTTTATGCATATTATCAAAAAATACATGCTAATACATGCTCTTCATCTCCACCTTGTTTCTGTCTCACAACCACCTAGCTTTGAAACCAGTGTTACCAGTGAAACTTTAGGCAGAATATTGCACTTAAATATTCATTTCCTGAAGTAAAATACAGAGAAAAAGGGCAACATTCTTAAAGTCAACTCATGCATATTTCAGAAGGACAGCTCCCAAAAGTCATGCCACTGGCTGGTCCTGGTAACGTCTGAGCTGGCACCTGCCCAAAAAACTGCTGCTTTTTCCTCAAACTGCCACTCATCAGCAATGGTCTTCCTGCAACCAGGATTTCACATGACAGCTCACCATCATTAGTAGCCTTATTATATTGCTTTCATTACAACTGACTTCTTTTCCTTTCCTGCCTTGTAGTTTTCAGAGCCAAATACTTGGGCAGCTTCTAATTATCATTATTTCCTCTTCACAGACTGGTCCTAAATTTGTCATGGTGTTCCTCAGCTGGTATTCACTTACCCTTTTAATCTCTTGGGCAGGCAGTTATCACCACATACCTACTACTTACCATTATCAGCAATCTTTTCTTAAATGTTATGCATAAATGTGAAAGTATTGGAAAGGTCATAGCAAGCATAAGAAGCAGAGTGGTGGGACTACACTGAAGTAGCAATTAAAAAGCCCACTTCAACTGATTACTTATATTTGAAAAATATTTCTGTTCACCTCAGCTTTTCATCAAGAAGGGATGAGGTTGGAAAAGATTTTGAACCCAAACCTATAGAAAAGTGTCTGAACCAGCTTCTCAGCTGGTTCACAAGGTGGTCAAGGCAGCCCAGATGCAGAAGTCTTCCTGGTCATGGTACAAAACTGTCCCAGCCTTACTTGACAAATTCCAGACTAATCTCACTATGGGTTTAGCTGGAAACTGCATCTCTCTTCTGAAACTTTAATGAGTGTGTGCTAGATTAATTAACTGGAAGAGATTTTCCCAGGAGCAGAGAATGCCCCAGTGACCCGAGATCAGCACAGCAATGCTATTTACATTCATATGAGACAAATCATGTCTCCTTTGGCTGCTCTCACATATACTGCCCAGGCATACTGACAAACTGGGGACAATAGTGTTTACAGCAACGTGGTATCACATTATAAAGCCATTTAACCTGATTTAAACAATTTAAATTAGATTTGGTGTATTAGATTTTTCTACAGTCAAAAGATGTGCTTGTTCACAGTTGTTTTCTTGAAGTAATTTTCATTTCAGAACAAACAAAATTAGCTAATTATTTAAAATAGTTTGACAATTAACCATCCCTATTCACTAAATATACAAATAAATAAATAAAACTCCATAAAAATTCAGAAGACAGAAAAAACTTAGAATTCCTGTGTCACTACAAACCCCCCACCCAATAGAAAACCTGAATGAGGATGTCTGATCTTCCACACTTTAGGTATCTGAATTTGGAGGCTTTCTAAAGAACAGTTTAGTTTAAACTAACCTAAATGTCGTCCAGCAGCTCTTGAGCTCACTGTATGTCACCACAGCATCTCCTAAAATCACTATGGCCCAGGGACAAAAATGAGAGGCAGGCAGCTGAATCTCAGCTTGATGACAATAAGCATTGTTCTTAAGCGAGAAATGCCCAGTTAAATATTAATAAACTTAGTTAACAGACAGTTTGTCATTACAGTAGGGCAAAAGAGCTTGAGTAGGAGCCAATAAAACTTTTCCTGTAAGTAAAATGCTCTGTAATTACTTGAACTAAATTATATTATTAATAGCCTGGGACATGCAGTCACTTCCACTCTTTTTTCAGAGAAAGAACTTGGTCTTCCCTCTTCATCTCTCTCACAAATACATTGTAATCCAATTAACACTTTATCTAACCTTTATCAGCACCTTCTTCAAACAAGTTCTGAAAAGGAAATGAAAAAATATGTTCAGCTGTGTAGAAGGAATTCAAATAGTCCAAAGTACTTTTCTATAATTAGTGAGAAATAATTGAGGGTTTTAAAAGACTATTTCTCTCCAGATACATGCAGGTAGGTACACTGAAGAGAAATATTTGTGTAAATAGTACATGCTCCTCTCTATACAAATAGAAAAACAGTTCTCATGGGAAAACTCCATATTAAAGAACACACAATATTTTTAAACGTAAGTGTTTTGCTCTTCAATTTGCATGGGCTCCAAAGAATGCACCCAGAAAGCCTCATAAAAATTAGTTCTGGATTATAATTATCAAATGTATGCTGTACAGAAATGGGGTCTCTGGGGCTAAGTTTTACACTGATTATCCAAATTTCTGGTGTGCTAATCTTTAAAAATGAATGGAATATGCACTGCAGGGGAACAAGACTACCCACATTTTAACAAAACTATTAATTTCATGCTTAGAAATCTCTTTACCACCAGAAATTAAATCTGCTGCAGCTACTTCTCAGTACTTTTTTTTGATCTGGTGGGTGGCATCCCTGCCCATGGCAGGGGGGTGGAACTGGATGATCTCAAAGATCCCTTCCAACCTATGATTCTATGTTTCTATTTATGTAGCTAAAAACTCTTTACTTTTTTGCTGACTGACTTTCCAGTTTGCAATAATGCTTCACAGGTATCCTTGCTTCCAAAGGTGCAGTTCAGGGTACCATGTCAGGCTGATTTTACTCTTGTGCTTTGAGGCATAGATTTGCTTCAGCAATGGTAGGTTTTTAAATATATCAGGCACATTGCTGTTGTGATCCTCAAACTGCATCAACAATTCAAAGAAATTCAAATAAAAACCTATTTTTGTTTTGGTCAAGTGAAAGGGACAAATTTGAAAAATTTTAAACATGTAATTGCCTCCTGAGTCTGAATACAAAAATTGAAAATTGCCTATGATTGGAAATTACATATTTTTGTCTGTAAATTTTTGCTGTTGAACGAAATCTTTTTTTTCTGTTTGACAAAGTAAAAACTCAAATATTCAGAATACTGTTACAGAAAGCATCTATCACTAAGCTAAAAGAGTGGTGTGCTACTATGATAATTGCTAAATGGAAGAGTAAACAAAATACTCACCCAAAAAGGAAAGATGATTTTTTTTTTTTTCTACCTGGAGTAATGTAATTTACATCTGAATTGAACTTTCATTCTTTTAATTTACTCAAAGTAGTCAAACAATCAAATTTGAAAGATTCCACAATACCATATCAATGCCAACTTGACAACTTTTTCACCCTTGTCTGGAAATCATGATGGTCCATTTTTACATCACTGTTCAAAAGTGCCTCAAAAGTATCTAAGAAATCTGAGAAACATCTGTCTTGATAAATTGAGGACTCTGCAGATGAGACTAAAATCTGTGAATAACCAGGAGGTGAAATACAAAAAATTAATGAAAAAAAAGTATACGCTCAAACATTAACATGCTCTCCAAAAATAACTGCCCAGAGGGTGAGCTTGTGGTCGCAAGCAGGATATATAGAGGAAACAGCTGGAGGAGCTGGAAGACCTCTAAGGCATCTTTACCCTGTGTTTACCCTCTCCAGAATGCCATTTCCATCATTTAAAGGTACAGTGAAGAGAACAGAAGTCTGTTTACTCATTAGATTTCTGGTTGATGAGCAAACAAACCTTTCATATTCACAGTTAGACCCACATGGAGCCTGTGCATAAACCTTTACCTGTAGGCTCTCCCTTCACTTTCAGATATCATGGGTTGCAAAGTGAAGCTGAAATCACCAGCATGCTTCAAATAGCACCGGTTTGCAGCTGTAGGTCTGTAATTAAAAGCTATGTTTGACATCTGATTTTAACTGACACCCCTATATATGGCTTTAGGCTGGTCTCCACTCTCATTGTGGTTTGTGTAACATTAATTGAAATGCTTCCCTTGAAGGGAAACTTTCTGATGGCCAACTGAGTAAACAGCTTGGGTTCCAATTCCCTTCAATCATCCTACTGATGTGATCCAGCAGGAAGTGATTTTAAACCCGAACTGTCACTAAAGATCAAAGCTCAAGGTTAAAATAAGAAAGAAACAGATATCTGAATTTTTTCCATGACCAAAAAAAAAGGTTCAGACACAACTGTGCTTTAGAGATGCCAGCTTGGAAACAGACCAAATGAATAACAGCCTGTATATTACAGAGATGCAAAGAAGTCAGGAAAGCCCAGTCAAATACACCGAGGCAACCTAAAAATCCCTCTAATGCCCTTCTGACCAAACATGTTTATTGAATTATGACTTGTTCTAGTCATGCTGGATTGAAACCACTGTAGATTTGAATAAGAGAGTTTTGGTATTAAACAGATTAGCAAGAGCTCTTGCTTATAAAGTCAGAATTGCACCTATATATTGAAATTCAGTGACTCTTTTCCCAGTTGTTGTTAACTAAGAACAATTCACAAGATGTTTTCCTGGTACTTAACAGCCTTTTGCATTTCACTGCTTTCACTTTTTACTAAGCAAGAATTGAAAAGAATTGGAATATTGCAACTGGTTTCCAAATCAGAAGATAAGATAGTGTTTTGAGCAGAAGACAATTTTAACTAGCCATAGATGAAATGCAAGTGAAAACCCCCT
This sequence comes from Euphonia xanthogaster, assembly GCA_034509185.1. NCBI lineage: Eukaryota > Metazoa > Chordata > Aves > Passeriformes > Fringillidae > Euphonia > Euphonia xanthogaster. Next base: position 77,150,330 of record JAYDZK010000001.1, read on the forward strand.
TTTATTCAAAGTATTACTTTCACTGTAATTAAGAAAAGTGCTTTTTGAGACTATACTTTCTATGCATGATATGCTGTGAAGTAGCTTTTAAAGAAACATACACTTCATGTTGAAAGAATTTCATTAGACAGATATCTCCATCTACATTGAAAGTACTGGAGCAGGTCAACCACCTCTCTTCTTTTTCACACATCAGCAAATCAGCCCTGAAATGCATCTCCCCACAAGCTCACCTACTTGACTGTACTGAAGGATTTAGATCCTAATGACAATTGAGGCCAAGAACAGCAAACACCATTTTTTCCCTTAAATTCTGAATTGAAAAATATCTATAAAATTAAACTAAGCATCCAACTGCACCAACAAAGCACTAATTTTTTTTTTTTCTTTTTAAGATCAGCTTGCACATGTACAAAGACTTGGACAGACACAAGATTTTCCCCAAACAACTGCTGACATGTCTCCTCAGACACCTCCACAGTAAGTGTTTCACTGCACACACAGCTGAAAACACTATTTCCAGCCTTAGGGGACTTTGCAGTAAATCTGACAGTTCTCAGCCTTTAACTTAAAAGTATTGTTCATTTTAACCCTGGAAGAGATTGGTCACAAATCACCAGATTTTGAAATGTCTACAAGGGCTTTTTTTGTTCAAAGTTCTCCTTCATAACTTATAACAAGAAATTTCATCATAGACTACTGGAACCAGAGTACTTAGGGAAGCAGGAAAGTACACAAACATGAGAGAACGGAAACATACTGCTACTTTCTCAAGATTAAATCAATGTTTCTTATTTACTTAGCCTGTAATAAAATTCACAGGCTTCCCAGCATTTGGCTTGAAATTATGGGGACATTGCCTGTTTTGATTTACAAGGTGTTGACTTCTTCAGTGACAACCCCAAGGGGGACCATAAAGAAGCACCTCTTTACTACTCCGTAGGCATTGCCATCTATCTTATCTTAATCACTTTGTGCACTATTTCAGGAACGATCCCTGCCATAAATCAAAAGCCATGCACAAGCACTTCAACCTTTTCAAAACTTAGACATGACTTCAAATGCTTTTTCATTTCAGAACAAAGATTTCTTACTGGGTGAACAAAAAACTTTAGCATTAAGCGAGGGAGGCACAGAGGTACAACCACTGTTCTTTCACCTTACTGACCAAGGAAATAATTACTACTGAGAGCTTATGAAGAGACTATTACAGATGTGACACAAGAGTGAAAATAAGTGATTCATATATACATATATATAAAATAAAAGCTATTTGGTTTACATTTCCAGTTGACAGATCATCTATTTAGAATGGAAGCAAATACAGCCTACAAGAAAAATTGCATAGTAACACACTGTAAAGAATTTGGGTTCAGATGCCTTTCAACGAGTGATTCAGATGAACAATAATAAAAGTTGCTTTTAATTCTTAAGAGCTTCATTCAAGATTTGACAACCAAAAAATTGTCCAAGTTGCACAGTATAGGATGAATGCAGTTACTGGGATGCTTATTTTATATATAATAACAGATGCTTTAGTTTCATAAGTCATTAAAATAAACATATGTCATACTGCAAAGAAAAGAGATGAGAAGCGCTTCCCATTATCTTCTCTCTCATTCCCCTGTTCAATGACAAGATTATTAATTGCAGATGGCAAAGGAAAATGTCTTCTTTTATGTGCACAGCTGCATAGTTATGTGGTAGAGATATTCTATGATTCTATGAACTTCAGATACAAAGTAAAATTCAAAATGTTGTGAAGCAACCTTTCAGTGCTGCATGAACTGATTTTAAACAACAGAAACGAACACAAAACAAAACCCAAAAAAACTTAAAATCATGAATAATTTTCTCTCACTTCAGCACAACATTTGCTGAAATTCCCAGAGTAAATCTCTTGCACTATAAATTTTATTTGTCTTTCCCCTCATCTCCCACCCACGGGAACCCCTAAAACGGAAGCACTGGGAGAAGTGCACTCACTGAAACACTGCCTGAAATAGTAATTTATACATCTGGCTGAAATAGCCAACCACTGGATGTCACTGTTACTCCACACAAAGTAAGCAAATACAACCATGAAATTACCACCACCATAGAGTAGCTGTCTATTGTTAGATACTTCAGAAAACAAAAACAACAATAAAAGCCCTTTCAAAAATACAGTGAATTTAAAATTTAGGAAGAGTTCAAGGGAAAACCACGTCTGGAAAACAATGTCTTAGGGAAGCTTCAGTGCACAGGGTGGTCAATGGTAACCTATGTGACTGTGCCAAATTTTGGCTATGAAAGAAACTAAAGGAAAAGTTGGGTTTTCCTCCAGAATGGGAGAGCAATTTCTTCTTCAAGTGCTTTATATTTCTTGCTTCTGGGACTCCAGGCTGTTTCCAATTGCAAGCAATTACATATAGCCATTGATCTGCAAGTATTTTTCTAGTTGGAAGAAGACTGACTCACATCACTTATTTAGGTAGCACTACAAAGACATACATGCATGTGTTAAAAAAACTCCTGTCAGTCCTCAGCTGAGTAACCTTTTCAGAGAATGGCTTTCAGTTCCATTAATTTCCCATGATCAAATTGTTTTTCTGGTGTAATGCGTTCTACGCTGCTCCACATTGGATTGTGAACAGAAATGTCAATATTTTTACAAAGAAAATAAACCAAGAAGCTTATGTTCTCCCTAGAATGCAAAATCTCCCTTCTCGATCCCAAGTGATTTTCTCTGTATCAGCTTTGAACATGAAACTGCTTCAATCTACTGGATAAGGCAAAAACCTATTTCTTTTTCTTTTGCATATCATGCTTCACCAACAAATTGTTTTATCTTTATTTTAACCTCCTCGCCTGGCTCTCTCTACTATTTCCAGTAGCCCTTGAAAATACAGAAATAACTCAGCTTGCTATTTCCAACATCACCTCCAGAAAGCAAAATGAATCTGAGGCCATAGAATCTGAAAAGAGACCATACTTCAATTTAATGTGTAACTAATTGCACTTAACAAAAAGTATGCTCCTAGTAAATGTGAGGTCTGTATAAAAGCAAAAGTAGCCCTCATTTTTAAGGGGTTATGATTTGTTAATTAATACATTAGTGTTATTTTATTTTTAGAATCACTTCAGCTTCCATTAGAAATTTAATCTGATTTTTCTTAGATACTTTCTTCTTTCAAATTAAATGTGTTAGGAATGAAAATAAAATAAAGAGTTCATAATGAGAGTTTTGAAAGGTGTCTAAAATACTCAATCATAAATAAGGAAATATTGTCTCTAAGTACCAGAATTCATACAGTTTTTTTCACTATAAAATGCAGCATTGATTCCATATTTTTACATGGCAGAAAAGCAAACAAAAAAAGTGTGGGTCAGGAATTAGAGAAGATTGAACAGTCATGTAAAATTTTTGTGAGTTAAAGATGCAGGAAATAAATAGCCACGGTAAAGATATTTCAATCAAGCATAGCTTTTTCAGTGTTTTTCTAGCTCCACATGAGAGAAGATGAGAGTTGGCCTTTGCTGAATAGCACATCAAACCTGGTTTGTCACACATGGCCCCAGCACTTCCCAATGCATACATGGAGCCCTCCACGTGATGACCATGGACTCTGGCCGCCTGTTCTTGTGACCAGGATATTGACCACAGTTTAGTAATGAAATTGAGTTTTGTGGAAGGATTTGTATTGATGAAAATCATTCACTGGAATAATGGACCGTAAAAGGCAGACAACGATATGGCACATCACATGTTCCCCAGCCATAAAATAGATTTTTGCCCATAGTTTACAGTTGTTTTCTCTTTTCACTTACTGACTAGCCAAAGGATATGTGGGTCATTCAAATCTACAGTCAGCAACACAGATTCTGACACCAATCATGCTTTTAACTTCAACAGAAAGGCAGAAATTGGTCAGAGAAGATTCATGAAAGTAAAGAAAAAAACCCTTAAAATGTTTTTTTATTGTCTTTACATTGTTATGATGATGAAGCCTAGGCAATAGGAAAAGGGGCTTGAGGCTAACAGGGGAGGAGAAGCCCTGATTGCTGGAAGACCTCATACAGTATATTACTAGACAGTGGAAAATACTGAAATTCCACAGAAAATACCTTGAGGCATTTCCTGGCGTTAGATAAATTCTAGTTTGAATTTTTCTCCCTTTAATCTTTTCGTACTGACTTTAAACAATTCCCTCTTCCATGGTGGGTGCTTACAGCTCCCGGTGCTGCCTGTCACAGAGGAGCTCTGACATTGAGATGGGATTTTCTTTGATGAACTGTAACAAAATCTGTGTATGAGGCTGCATTCTCTTCACCCTTCATAAAGGGATTGCTCATTAAATGGAAGGTAAACATATTAAGAATGACAATTTCCATCAAATCATTCAATTTAGGAAAGGACAGACGCTCCTTGCAAAGTGAAATAGTATGGCAAGGTTATCCATAATAGGGATCTTACAGTACAGTTGTCAGCATTGAGAGATCATCTGTTTACCGACAGGTATCACTGTCACTGTCCTTGGGCTTTTCCTGGGTCAGGGGAGAAAAGTGACAAATGACAGAAGCATGCACAGGATCTATGGCCTTGTGCATTCAACAGATGTTGATCCTGCAGAGGTGACCACTGCTTTCAGACACACTTTCAGATGCATCCTTTGCTTATGCAAGAGTAAAATAGAAAAGTTCAGTAGCAAAGGTGCCAGAACTGCACAAACATTTAAATACTGTAGGGACTGATCTTGATTTGCTTCTGAGCTTGGTGGTTATTACTGTGAATTACTAAAATTAATGGAAGTACTCAAGCAAATAGTGCTTCTAATGCCTTAAATTTCCTGAGTCTTGAGGTCCACAGGTGCATAAATGTAGATCATTACACCCACATGGAGTCCCCTGACTTTCCCCAAAAAAACCTTCATTTAGGTGAAATCATCTGCCCACACTGTTCTTTTTTTAAGGATTAAAGATGCAGTTTGTGGCATAACACACCAGGCAATTTTTCTGAACTTCAACAAGAAATTCATTGTTTCTCGTTCAGAAAGACAAGAAGAAGCTATTGTAAAGATACAATTTAAGTGCCAAAGTAGAATAAAGATTGAAATAAATGTGCATATAGAGACCGTCCAGAATGGGTTTTGCAGCCATAAAGAATCTCTGATTTTATATAGTCATAAAATCCTCAACAGCAGTTTGCAGAACAGATCTATTTTTTTGAAGGTTTTTCTGCTTTTCATTTGGAAGCTGCATAGTCTCTTGGACATGTTGATGATCACTCACCAACATTTGTCTCCAGCTTCCACTTTACAGAGACAGTAAGCATTGAAAGAGTGAAGACCACAAATTTTTTTTTATACCAGTGTGTCGACATGGTGCTGTTTTGTACACGTGTCCCTGCCCTTCTTCTACCTTCCTGCTCTTTCAGGTTTTAACTAAAGCTTACAGAATTTTCAAAGTAACTAAGCACATGAAAGCTCAGAGAGATGATAACGTGCTAGATCCAATCTTTCTCTTTCAATAGTTCCTAGTGGATATGCAAGTAAAGATTACATCAAACAACTTCTAAGACTCAGTTCCATCATAAAACTAGCCCTAAAAATTCACCATATGATAATATTCTGATTATTTGCAACATAAATTATTATGGATACTGTATTTGGTTAATGGTTTTGCATCCATTTATTTAAAGATTTTTTCATTGTATCAATTAAGTTAGAACTACTTTGAAGACTGTATGCAATATTGGATCTGGTAATAGTTCCCCACCTGGAAAGCAAATTATACTTCCTTATTATAAGCTTATTGGATATTTAATTCTGCATTTACATTAGACACATTAATTGGTACATTGGATTCACTCTGAATCCAAATTTTCTGCTGATTTCTGTAATGTGTGCCGGGCCAATCCATGAATGGACTACCTGCACCAAACTCCACAAGACACAACTCAAATGTAAAACTTTCTGGTAATTACTGAAAGGGCTCCTTTTCTCAAAAGTCCCAACTGCAAAATGAAGGCAACCTGTCACACTCAATTAAGTGCATAATAAATGCACAGGAAGCCTGCTCTCATCTAGACATAAAATATACATGCTCCCAATGGGCTGCTGAGTCTCTGCTGACTTGCAGCTAGGGACCAAGTGTGGGCCCATGGAAGTCCTGACTCCAGCAACACAGAAACCAGCCAACAGCCAACAAAATACTAAAAACCTAGACAATTTTCTCAGGGCATGAAAACATGGAGATCATTCCAGGTTTGTTGAAAAGCAGCTCAGCAGGCAATTAACTAATAACGAGCAGGAGAATTCTCTTGTCAGTTCCTTTTTTATCTCTCTGGTGAGAGAGAGAATGTAACATCACTGTTTCTCCCCATGGAGAAGAAAGGATGTGTTTGTAGGTATGTGCAAATATTTATGACTGACAAGTAATGTATCTTGTAAAATCTTTCATGCAGGAACCATATCCTCTATATTTTGTATCATTTTACAGTATCAAACCATCACAAAAATCTTTCGAAACACCTGACAGCTTATTTTGCACAAAAGAACTGAACATGCATTATTTTTCTAAAAAGTGAAAGAGCTGACTAAGATGAATCTCCAGCAAGCATTCTCATTTTTAATACAAATAGGTATTACTAGGGAAATCCTCATTCTAAAGCTGTGCCAAGATTTGAAAAGGGTAAATGGACTGACTGCATGTCAGTTCACACAGCGACAATCAGGTGCATCAATCACCAGGCAAGAAAAGAACCAATCAGAGCAAAAATTGTATTGGATTTAATTAGTAATTAAAACTTTGGCATTTAAGTAGTCAAATCACCATTATACTATGGACAATGTTATGGAAAATGTTTGGGTTTTTTTAAGAGAAATACCAATTTAGTCATTACCTTAAATTTGGTAGCTGACAAAGGAAAAGAAACTGTGTCCATACATACCATATTTTAACTTGTAAAAGCATCTTACTTGATACTTTACAGAATTTTGACTGAAAAAATTAAGACATATCTCAGTGATATCTCTCCTGGAAAACACCCTAAATGAGAAAAACAGGTACTGGATGAACAGCTTGTAAGAGGAGCAAATTGATACAAAATACCTTAAAACAGTCATGTGGAAACCCAGATATTTAGGGACAAAATGAAAATAAAAATTCTAAAACAAAGATTAACAATCATATAAAATGCAAATTTTTAACAGGACAGAAGGTCAGTGGAGATGAATTCTCAGCGCATAGTGCTTTGGCAAACAGGGCTTACAGTATGGACTTAATAAACCAAAACCAAGAGGAGGTGCCTTTATCTCTCTACACAACACGATCAGGTCAGTGATGGAAAGGTGTTTTCATTTCTGATGCCCATTCTTTTACTTTTGGAAGCTTGGGAATAAGCAGCTGAGGAGCTGGCCAGCATTGCATTTATCTACCCTCTCATCACAGTTCTCTTTGAAAAATGAATATGACATACCTTTGAGGACTGATTCAATGTTCACTGGTCAAAATGGCTGTCTGAGTGGGGTTGTATTGTGTGTCACAATATTGTGTGGGCCCTACACTTAGAGGAAATGTTAGTGATTTTCCCTTTGCCCTCCCCTAAAATCCATGGTGTTATCACCCTATTATAAAAAGGAGGAACTAATGCAAAATTGATAAATAGGCATATCCTTACCAAAAATCTCAAAGAAGTTTGCTGTATGTGGGTAAGGAAATAAATATTCCTAGCAAAAACACTGAAAAACTTTAAAATCAATTCTTCCTTATTTATATAATTATTTTATACAAAATCTGAATGTTAAAAATAGAAATATTTTTTATATTCAATTTTTGCAAAATCTCTAATGTATCATCATGAAGGCACCTCTGGCTTCCAGAATAGGAGTGTAAAGCATTCAGATGTGAAAAAAAATATTTTTGCAACTTATATTAACATGAATTATCGTCATAGGCTATGCCATGAACTCAGAAAATGTTTCTACAATTTATCTCATGCCCACAGAGAAATACTGTCTGACTAAAACTGTTCAAGCCACAGCAGTATCTGCTCAACCAGGAAAAGAGTCCACATCATAGCTTTGCAAGAAATAACTTGATATGACAGAGTATCTGATAAAAATATACCCCTGCAAAAATTCAACAAAATGCTTCAATTTTACCAAATCCCAAAAGGTTGCAAAACCACTAGAAATTGGATATTATTTCTGTTGTCTTATGAGAGAGAAGAAAGCAAGTTGCAATTGGGATATAACCTCTCCATTCTAACAGAAAGAAGTTTTTCAAGATAGATTTTATGCTCCAGAGGACGCAGAAGTCTGGGGAGTGAAAAGAAGGAGCACTGTTGCAGATAATTTTTAAATCATTCTGAATTCAGGGCAAAATGCAGCCTAAACACCACAAAATCAAAAACTCAGGCTCCCCAGTCCATTCCCATCCTAAGGCAAGCATTCATCTCATCAAATCTTGGGATGTCCTTATCATTTGCATTTATCTCCTTTTCATTTTTCTATTATTCTATATTTTCTATACTTTTTTCATTACTTTGACATTATTTCTGTATTTGCAGCACCATCTCTGGTTCTACACTGAAAATATCACCCAAGGTTTCCTTTGTATCCCATAGAGCAAGTCAGAAAAAAAAAATCAATAAAAAATGCAAAAATAAGTTCAGATGTCATTGTTCAAAAAATTTAAAAAGAAAAATAGGTAATTTTGGTCATTCATATAGATCATTCATGATAATAAAAATATAAAATATACTCATTTTGAGTGCTCAGGTATTTCTCACTCTCATAGTTAGCATTAATGTTTTTCAGTAGGGAAGTATAGACAGCAGGGCTAATTCAAATTTTAATTAGCAGTGTAATAAGTAATCGAACAGGATAGAAACACTAATTAAATTCACAGTTTATATTAGATTGAAAGTTTCTGTAATGTTCATGGGATTTGAGATATAGTGCAAAGGAACAATAACTTACCAAGAGCAACCCTTCCCCAGACCTGAGGATTGTTAAGTTCTCAATAACACACACCATATTTTATTAAAATGTCCTCACTCTGATATAAGAGAGTAATATTAAAGACAATACACATGGAGTAAATGTGAAATAAAAGCACGTGCTTTGGAGAAAGCATCTTGGAACACACAAAGTAGGAGATTTTGACGGCACTTCTCCCAGTGTAAGTCCCAAAGAGACTTCGTTGTAGGGATTTAAGGAATGTATAGAGGCACGCTTAGCACAAATTTTTATTAATTAAGAATTTGAGATCTTGGTTATATATTTCTGTACTCATCGAACTGATTGCTTAAACCACACAACTTTGCTGATTATACTCTTGAGAGTATCCTGTGCAGCTTGTAGCTACTCCATGCTGCTAAATGGGAGCAATTTTGGAAGAAATGCACAGAGGTGGTTGAAAGGGTTCATTCATTCATTCATACTTTTTAAAACAAATATAGAAAGGTTGGTGAGGAGAGAACAAAATAAAAAATTCCACATCCAAATATGTATGGAGATAGAAACAGACATAATTAAAAATAACAGGATTCACATTTCTAAAATTAGAACCAGATATTGATAAACTAGGTGGACTAATGCCTTTTCAACCATTAAATTCCTCTTTATTGTCCTACATTTAATTTCAGACATCGTCTAAGAATTAATATTGGCTAATAGACTTGTTATCTTCCTAATTAGTGCTCATTATGCTAAGCTACTCTGCTGTATTGGACAGCTGCCATTCCTATTTTATTTAAATATTGTACTCTAAATATATTTAAGCCATTAACTGTGGCCAAACACTAAAAATAAAAGAAAGAAATCTGGGAAAGAAAATGGAGTTTATATGTCTAAATGAACGCAATCCATTTGATAAAGCATTAGCAAGTAACCAAGAATATTTGACAAAGGAAAATAGCAGGTGGGATCGGTCTTTTATATCATAAATATCTATCAAACTGAGATGATGCTAAATCCATTTTAAAAGGATTTATCCTTTAGAGAGCTTTAGAGGATAAAGTTTAAAATGTATCCCATATCTCACTAGATGCTTAAACGTTTCTATCAAGAAAGAGCTGCAATTATAGCAAGACTGAGTTGTTATTATAGAGAGGTGGTTTGAAATGGGACTGACAATTA
>JAYDZK010000001.1:77167160-77190699 GCA_034509185.1 Euphonia xanthogaster
ATTCCCCTTACTTCAAGGGCACACGCTGTTCCTGAGAGTGATGTTTCAATAATGGGAACAAATGGAAACAAAACTGTTTCTTATTTCTTAACCTTTTCACCCATAATTTTGCCCTCAAGACATCATTCAGACCTTTGGCACACCTGCTCCATCTAACTACTTCACTAAAGAACAGCATGTGAAGGGATTTGAGAATTAATTCTGCTGATCCGAAGTCACCAGGGAATTTGCCAGTGCAGATTAGTCATTTGCCTCATGGGATAACATGCCAGAAAGAAAATAGCAAAAATATATCAGGCAACTTAATGTGTCTGATTCTTTACACAACACATTACAAAAATGAAAGATATTAAGCCTTGATACAGTCACAAAGCAAAGGAAAAAAAAAGAAACAAAACATGACACTTTAAAGAGAGATTTGCTTGGAAGCCCAGTTGCATTTGTGGATAATGAGACTCTACTGCAGCTTTGTCTTCTGTACAGATTTTTCCTTTACATTACAAAATCTGTACAGAAGACAGACATGTTTAAACAACTTTAAGACTGTAAATATCACCTGTGATGTGCAGGAAAAGTGTAGGTTAGTGGTGACAATTTCAACTTCAGATTGTCTCTTTTGGCCTAGATCTCAAGAGAAAAAAATCTATTTGAAGCCTTTTCAGTGCACAGAGAATAGCTGAAACAAGTACCATTTTTAACTTCTATTTTAATTTTGCTCACTTGCCTACTTTGTCTCAGATTTTTGCCTCTAGTCTTCATTACCAAGTTTTGATAATGGCTTCCAGCCCACCAGTTCCCAAGTCTATAAAAAGAGTCATAATGAAAATTATCACAAATATAAAAGAAATTTTAAACAGCCATTTAAACAAACAGACATGTAACCAGTTTTCTTTTTGTGATACATTTTTGTTAGGACAAAGTGTGTGTTGGACTCCTCCAGGCTTAGAGACTAAATTACCTCCTTTTTCACCAGCCTGAATAAAAGAATTAGAGAATTACAGAATATGCTGAGTTGGATGGCACTCACAAGGATCATCAAGTCCAGCTCCTGGCCCTGCACAGCACCATCCCCAAGAATCACACCCTGTGCCTGAGAGCATTGTCCAAATTCTCCTTGAACTCTGTCAGGCAGGCACTGTGGCCACTTCACTGGGGAGAAATATTATCTCCTTCACATTTACACTGCTTGCATGAATTGCAAGGCAAACACTTTTTAGTTACTACTATTATAAACTAAGAAATTTTCAGTTTTCCTTGTTCATGAAAGATTCAAGTATGATTTCTTTAATCCACATCACTTATCAATGATCTGTGAAACTGGAATTTAAAAATCTGTATTTTTAAAGCCAAACCAGAAAATTTAGGGAAGTATTTAAAAAGGCAGAAAAAAATTATGAGAAAAGAAGAAAAGCACCTTATTATTTCATATCTCAGAATTTCTTATGTTTATGTTTTTCATTAGTCTCTCTGATGATAAGAAAATTATATTATCAGACATATGGGCTTGAACCGTGTGCATTGAGCACCTGACTGGATGTAGCAGGGAGCACCTCAGCTAAGCAGGGGACAGATGAGAAATTCCAAGACTGAAACATTTCTGGGGGCTCCTCACAATCCCAGCCATGAGGGAGAGAAAAAGCCATGCAGCCACGTGCAGTAAACCTGCCAGCTGCCACCCCTCAAGCCCTAAGTGCCAGCATGCCTATTCCTCTTCAGTGGCTGGTGTTATTGTAGCTGGCACTGAATCATCGGTGGTCCTGCTGGGGAAGCATGAAAGTTGATAAAAAAGGGCTACAGAAAATGTTTTGTGAGAAGATGTCCCAGTGTGTTATAATCCAACAGCCAGCCCACAGCAGATGCCTCCCCAGCATGGGTGGACTGGGGCTGCTCACGCCAGCCGAGCCCATCTCTCACAGCAGGCAGCACAGGCAGGCAGCAGAGCGGTCTGACACACCAAGACTCAACAGATTTGTTATTTCTTACATCTGAAGGGTAAGGAAGACAACTAATAAACACTGTGTAATGATCCCTAGTGGCAAACTGTAAAAAGATTTATTGATTTTTAGCCATTTGTTTCATGCTCTGAAGCAAGCTGTGTTTTGACACATACAGTACAGCATGGCATGGAAAACACTGAACATATGAAAAAATATATAATTTCATCAAGTTCTGGAGAAACAATGATTTGGTTTACAGGAAAGTACTATGACATGGTTTAAGGATCAAGTTTTAACACTCTTGAAGAGAATACAGAGAATATAAAGTTAGCTGAGCCTGAAACAGGAGAAAGGACACTGTGAGGGAATGGTAAGTGTGACCCAGGGAAGGAAGTTTGCCAATCAGGCACAGCCTTGCTATAAACTGGTATTTAGTACCATTTGTTCTGAATGAGCAATGCCTAGGAGAGGTCAACTGGCTTGGGCTTCACAAGTTAATTCTGCTCCTTGCAGCTGCAATGCTGTTAAGTGCATATTACTAGGCACATAGAAATCCAGGGCACAAAATTATAGTTTAACTGGTCATTGGGAAAAAGTATTTTTTCTATTCACATTTCCCTGCTTACATTCAGTCCTTTCCAAAACTATGCAACAGAAAGACAAAATGTTAACAAAGAGATGACCGCAAGCTCATCCATACCCAGGTTTAAGTACAACCCTGAACTGAACTCAGTTCAGCCCTAAAGATTACCACTACACTAGAGATTTAGTGACTAAAAAATCCTATCACTGAATTCAAATTCTTGAGGCATCATGTCTCACGAAGAGCTATACTTATCATGCACAAGAGTGTTATTGTGAAAGTCAGTGAATGCTTCTACAGATATCTCTGTAGATATGCAACTGTGCTATGAAGTCTCTGTATATCAGATCCCCTACCAAACACAGGAATTCTGTGTAATGTTTTTCTCAACATAAAAATTAATCGTTATTTAAGGACTTTTTACAAGATGTTTATAAACTAAAATATGAAATTTTACATAAAGATCTCAATTTGGATTTTTTTATTAATTTCAAAATTTGTGAACATAAATCCTAAAATTTTCTTATAAATTATATACTAAGTACACTATAGAGATTTGCCATGAAGTCAATGGAGTTCTGTGTTGTTTTCTCATTGAAGGTGCTGTATGTGGCTCAAAACTATTACAAAGATGCTACTCTTACTGTTTGGAGGAGCGCTTTGCAGAAGGATACCTAGTGTTTTAGTGTAGCTTTGTACTGTGAGCAAAACCACAGGAACTTTTAAGAAACATACTGGTGAAACCATTTCTTGTTTTCCTCTATTTGCAATTCTTAATTAAAAATTGCAACTATTTCTAATGGTATATGAAACACAGGAAATAAAGCTGGGTTTTAATTATATTTTGAATGGAATACAGAAGGAAGTAAAACACCATAAGAGAATTTGCAAGGAAGATCTTAAGATCAAATGGGAAGTCAGAGGCAAGAACTGCAACATCACAAAGGCTGAGACATGAAAATCAAATGCCATGATGCCAGCAGTGTTAGAAATTGCTTAAATTTGGATCAATTTTGATCACATGAATGAGAACCAACTTCCTTTCTCCTGCAGTCTGAAATCATCTCCCAGATTAATTTCTTTTTTAGTCTGTTCAGAAGGAGTAATGGAATATCTTGTCCGAGCTGAATTTTTGGAAGGGGCTTGTACAGTTGTACAATATAGAAGAGCTGAGTGAATCCTACATCACAACACCTGAGGCTGTGTGGAGACCTCCCACTTTCCTGCTATGCTCCACTATGACAGCTCTGTAATCTGGAGCCTCACGGGTCTGGCATCTCAGACCACGAGGATCCTATTTACAGTACTTGTTAAAAAATGAAGGTGCAAACACCAATGCTCCAATTGACCATGTTTGCAAAGCACACTTTAGAAGGAAAGCAATAGGGTTTTGTTTTTTTTTAATTCTGAAGGATATCCATTATTGATGGCAAAAACAGATGCTTTGAAAACCCACAGATTTGAATAAAACGTCAAATAGAAAGAAAAGAACTGCTTTGAACAGTATTGGTTGGCAGGGATTTTTAGGTTTTTTCTTTTCAGTTCTTCAAATCTTCAAATTTAGTAGTTCATAAAATTAATAAACAAACAATTGAAAATAGAATTTGATCTAAATGTTGGCCATGGCACAGGCAGATGCTTTTCCAGAACAAAAGCAAACATTGAAACTTTTTCCTATATAGAAAAAAAGTGAAAAATATACTATCTATTAGCTTAGTAAAGCCAAATCTGAACAATCAGAGTCTGCAAAATCAATTTTTTCAAACTTGCCAGTCTTCCTTCTGAAAAGGCTCTTGGTTAGTCATCCTAGTGAAAACTTGAGAGAAAAAAAAAAAAGGAAAGAGGTACCTAATCTACTATGGTAATATGTGAAAATGGGAGATTTAAATCAGAGCCATGGTAAGGCATGAAAATAATGCAAAACAATTGACTTGGGTGTCCTCACACACACCAAATAATTAAAGTTGTCAGTTTTACACCTATGTATTCTTCTAAAACATGTAAAATTGGTTGTGTCACTACTTTCTAGGAGTTACTGTTATTGAAGTGTTACATTAATCTGTTGCTTTACCTTAAGTCTGTTCTGTCTGAAATATGAAAGCACTAATGAAAAAATACCCTTAAAGGTACTGTCTTTATTACATAAAGCACAGATGCATCCTTGATAGGTGCTGAAAAGAAATACATGCAAGAAAAAAACCCATCTATTTCTATTTATGATATATCCACTTACATATCATTGCACTACATACTGTATCTCAGTTTTATAACAAACACTGTTCAGCTGTTCAACTCAAGCACAATAAATAATTTTTACACCATTGATTTGCAAATTTTGCTCACTGAATTGCATTGCTTCAGCCATTTGAAAGGAATGTGATTGTTACCACTAATAATGGTTTCCTTTACCACCACAACACCCTCATTACACCACAAACAAATCATGAAACTGCCCCAGATTCTATAAAATAAATCTGTCCTTTTATCAGAAAGGAAGTATTGCTGAGTCCCTTTAGCATTAGCTGCATCTGAAAATTTTAAACCAAGAGGCAGAAGGACTTTTCTTTATGAAAGACTCATGTAGTACATAGATTTCAGTGTGCATGAAAATTAAAAATTGATTTTTCATATGCACAAAAAGCCAAATTATTTTTATTAGATCCATAATAACTGTGCTGTTGTTTGTTCTGAGCTAATGACTTCCTTTTCTTTTCATTGCTTATGTCCTCACAAATTGTTATATACATTATATACACCTACTGTTGTTCCAATTGTTTTTGCTATGTAAGAGATATTATTTCACACCAATAAAGGAGATTTTAGGATTATATGTATTATATAAATGATAAAAATATTTTTTTTGCACAACAATTTTTAATTTTTGTATGTGAAAAAAAATAAGCAAAGTTCCACATCAAATCTTCTACCTCTGTTTTATGTTTCAAGCCAAAAAAAAAAAAATAGGATCAGAAAGAATTTAATGAATCAGTGATTAAGAACTGAACAAAACTTTTCATATTTCACATGTGTATAGTCTCCCTTATGGTCTGAGTTTTAACAAGAAGCTCTTGTTAAGGAAAATTAAAATATAATCACAGCCACTGTCAGTGCTACATCAGGAGCACTCTTCAGTCATGTTTTGAGCTAAAAATGCAGCACTCTTAGAAATAAATTACTGTGTTTCCCTTGCATGGCTGCATGTACAAAACCAGGTATGTCACTCCTAAAATCATGCTAATTAGAACATAGACACAAAAAATTTGAAAATACTAGTAGGGCTTCCTAGAGCTAGTGCAGAAAGCTCTCGGTATGTGATATGTGCCATCTATGGTAATGTAGCACTGTCAGCCCTGGCAGCAGTATTATGATTCTTTGGAAGGGGAGTAAAAAGCAAAATGAGCTCTTTGCAGCCTCTGTGGCTGATGGCAGACAGAGGTCACTTGTGCACCTGTCCTCTCAGAAACAGCTTGGGCTACAAGGACCCACATCCTGAGACCTCAATGTCTGGAAATGCACCACAGCAGGTACCCCACGGGACAGCACAGAGGAGCAGTAACCTGCCTGCACATTCCCTTGTGGCTCCTGTCCTGTATCACCCTCCTGGATCAAGGTCTCAGCAAAACAGGTGCTCTGCAAACATGATCACAGACTCTTTACAGGTTGGTTAGGTTAACCCCTGTGCCCACACCTAGGCCCTACATGCTGACTGTTTTGCAAGAATAATGAGTATTGGCACATCTTTATAAGAGGCAGAAATCTCCCTGGCATCTATCCCTGTCTCCTGGGACTGCTCTGAGGAGAAAAAAAACAGAATCAGAAAGCTCAGGAAACAGCCAAGGTGGCATCACTTTGACACAGGAGGTCTTAAATTGCACACTAATACAGCTCCTGGCTAATTACCATAGAATGAATAAATAGCAGCAATGTTTTCTTTCAAGAGCAAAAAGCCCAGGAAGCTGTTGCTGAGCTGAGAAACTGCACAACTCACCTCTTGAACCTGCAATTTAAATCTTGATATTGAATTCTGTACCTACAAAGTATGACAAATATCATTGCACCATCAAGGAGTGGTATCTAGCATGATGCCAGCTGTTGGCTGTTACCCAAGATACAGGATACTGCTGTTGCTGAGATTACAATTTGGGGGAGCACAAAAAAAGAAAAACTTCACAGAGGTACAGCAGACATGGATGTGGCCTTAAAAAATCTTTAAATACTGCCTTTACTCTGCCTGCTTCATGCTGTGTAGTTAGTAAGGGCACAGCAGACAGCAGAAACATTGAAACAGGCTCCACAGAGAAGGGTCATATCAGAATAAATTCCATCTAGCCCTGTAACACTGGCCAGCAATCAAAATTATATTAATGTAGAGAGAGAAAAAAAAAAAAAAACAAAAAACAAACCCAAACAATGATGGGATGAGTAACCAAACCTACAGAAACAACAAAACAGAAAACCTATGATTTTCTATTTTTATAGAAAATCACTGTGACTACCTTCTTTAAAAAAGGGGGAAAAAAAGCGCCTAAACTCATAAATCATATTCATGTATGTTCCTAGTGCACTGGTGGCCTATATGAAATAAAATGCTTGTGCCCATTGCATACCCTCCTTTCTTATAAGAGCAATAACAACAGTGTTTGCATGTGATACAAGGGAGATGGAGTAGGGTGGAGGCAGATCTCTTTCAGCGAAGAAGAACAATGTTTTAACATGAATACATTTCTTTACAGAAGTCTTAGAAGATATTGGGCACTATCTTTGTGACTTACACAAACTGGATGATTAGTTCTGGATAAAGGATACAGCGCTATTATAATTTAGTTCTGGACTTTAAATTGTGTAATTTCCATATTTTCAATTAAATGTTTAAATAAGTTTGCTATACACAATGGAGGAAGAGTTTGGGAATTTAGCATGCTGAGCTACACAGACAGCCACAACCTCTATATAATTTGTTTCTTTCACAGTGACTACAATTACAATATAGTGCTCTGCCAAAAAAACACACCAAAACCTTCAAAATAATTAGCTATTGCTGTAGTTTGTGCTATTTTTTGTAGTTTTTGGCTTAATTAAAATCTTAAATTTATCACTCAACACAATGAACATGCAGCCCATATGAACTGAGTTCACAAGGCTATCAAGAAAGCATTACCACCATGACACTAAGTAATTTTGTGTGACAAGAACCATACTTTAGCACATAAGGAATTTGTATTCCAAACAAAAGTAAAAGTGACACCAGATTTATCACTCAACAAAAGACTCACAGTGTAGAAAGAACTGCCTGCCCTAGGATAGACACTCAAATTATGGTATAATTCAGAGAGTTTAAGTATCTGGACAATAGCTTCTGAAAAATTAAGCACTAATTCAGTCTAGTTATCTTCAGTAAAATATCACCTAATCTGTGTCTGAATAGAGAACAATTGGCTCAGTAGTAATTCTACACTCCAAAAATACTGGGGTCTAGAACATCCCCTCCAGCAAACAAAATCAAGGTAAACTTATGCTCTACAATTAAGTTGAAGAAAGTCATCACACTTATTTAAATACTCTTTCAGTCATAAATTCTTGAACCTGGTCCATGAAAACTGCTGAATATTATTTTATTTTGAAGGAAGTAAGGTTAGAGATGAGTGTCTTCATCGCCAGTCTCTATTAGTCAGAGGATGCAGACTTGTCTTCCAATGGTAATAGTTGTATTCCATGCCAGTGCCTACATAATTTCACTTCTTGAAGCTTTATACTTGCACACTATTAAAGCAAGCTAAAAACATCAAGAAAACTCATAGCATTGGATTACCTCAAATATTTTCTAACCTACTTGTGGTAATGGAAGAAAACTGGTGCAGTAGGTTTATGTGGCTCCAAAACCTTTGACTGAAGAAGATCTTTGGCTATTTATCTTTTATTACATGCATGCAAAATTCAAGCATCTCCTATTTTGTTCTGAAATGTTTTGGTCAATGTAAAATAAAAGTTCAAATACTCATGCTTTTATTTTTGGTGTTGTGGAAGCTTCTTAAGTCTTGAAGTCATAAACATCCGATTGCTTCCTAATCTCTGTAATATTTCTAAAGTATACTTTACCTTCACAGCAAGCTCAAAGGTTGTGCCCTACTGCACAGCCATGCCATATTAAACTGCCCTCAAAAAATTTATAGGCATTAAAACTATTTCTAGTCTTTGCTAGAAAATAAGTCAGAGGGGAATGAAGAAGTGGTGCACAAAGCAAGCTTAAACTGAAGCTTCTCAGGAAGACACATTTTAGAGTGCAATAAAAAGTCACATGAGATTTCACAGAAAAAGATCCTCAAGGAATATATAGTTCCGTTATTACTCTTATACAGCATGCTAGTGGAATCTCCTGGAACATAGTTTACTTCTTACTTGTGATAAAATTTCCCTTATTGACAACTGATGTTTTGAAAGGTTTTTTTGAAGATGTGAAAAAATGAGAGTATGCAGCACTTAAAATTTCACCCATGACTTCAGTGAAATATTTTTCTAATCTTAACACAGGTTATTAAAATTGTTTTCCTGAGGTTTTCTAACTTTTTCCCTTTCAGTAGCGTGAAATATTGTACTAGTGGTAGGATTATTATGCCATTTCTGAACTGCCATCTGGTCATCATGCTATTCCCTTTCTGAATGTTGTTTGTTCCTTACAGTAAAAAGCAACTCAAACTAAAATGCACTCAGTACAAAATAAAGCAAACCCACTGGAAATCTTGAAGAAACTATAAACTATCCCTAATCACAGAAGATTAAATAAACAAAAATATAAATTTACTCTTAAAGAGCTTGCTGGACAATCAAATGTTTTTATTGTCTCTCACTTCATAAAAATACCGCCTCTCAAGAATATATTAAAGCTTCTCAGAGCTCACAATCAAACTAATGCCAGAAAAACTAAGCTGTAAGCCACAGCAATAAATGTACTTTTTTTTCAAAGTGTTAGAAGTCCAACTACTTTTGAGTCCTTTTATGTGGTACCTCATTTTCTGTGATAACCTCATTACACCAGAAAATAGGCAAATGTTTCATCATTCTGTTTAATGAGATAGGAAGTGGAACTTTCAAAAGTATTCACTCTTATCTGGGCTTTGCTCCAGTTGAATTTAGTGGGAGTTTTATCTGAAATGAATATATTTATGTTTGGGCCATTGGAGCTGCTGGAGGAGGTTATGAGCTACCAATGTTGTAGCTACAAACCTGTGCTGCTGATCCATGAGATTTCAACCAGGCACAGCAGACACACATTACTTTTTCTTTGAGCTCTGCTGGACATCAAATGAAGGCCATTGCATGCATTGTTTTCTGTGAAATAATTTAGACTACATAGTTTCATTTCATTTTGTTCTCTCAAGGATAAAAACAAAGGACTAGACCTCCATGGAAAAAAGGACCGCACTGAAGACTAAAGACTACTTAGAACATTTGAGAGTAAAGATTTTTCTGTGCTCATTTTTAGCTTTGCTCACTCAAATGAAAATGAACATTGACTATGACTCTAGCTTTGGACAAACAAGAAACTAGCAAAACAATCACTAGGAACTACTGAGAAAAGCAAATTAAAAATGACAGGAATTGGACAAAATATTATTAGAAGGATTTTCTATGCTCCATGCTGCTTACTGGATTTAACTTCTATTTTGAATCATTCCTACTTCCCTTCCTAAATTCTTCTTTTTGTATGTGATGATTCAAAATAAAGCTCTAAGATGTATTTTGTAAGGATTGGGATAAGAAATTTGGGGATTGATACTAGTGCTGTAGCTACCTCTCTGCAGATATCCACAGCACTAGGTTTTGTTTATTGACTAAATTCAACAGTTTCTGTTTCATGTAGCAAATGACTGCTTTTAAGATAGAGTGTATAAATTTTACCAATATATTGGGTTGTAATGAAAATATTCTTGGAGGATAAAATTGGGGATAGAGAGAGAAGAAGAGGATCAGTGGAGGAGGGGACATAAGCCTTAAGGACCAGAAGGCCAAAAGAAGAACAACGGGGGCATGTTCTGGTTTTGGAGCACGAGTTAAGTTCCATGTCTGATAGATCAGTTCAACACTAGCCCACACACAATCAGATAATCATAGAAAATCCTTATTTGGAAGAGACCCACAGGGATTGCCTGGGTCTAACTCCAGGCATCTCACAGGACCGTCTTGAAGAGCCACACCACATGCCTTAGAGTCCAAAGGCTTCTTCATAGCCTTGTTTCCATTTGTTCTACAATTTGTAACAATTTTTAACTTATTAGCATGTGTCACATGAAAATGGAAGTATTAAAGGAAATTAACCCAAACCTTATAGTACCAAATACTTTTAAAAGATCCCACTAAGTTTTTTTAGTGCTCTGAAGCAGACCTTCAAATACCATGAACACATGATGAAACATTTTCTAGGGATTTACATCAGAAAAAGATTTTTCAAAATTGATTAATTTCTACATTTAAAAATGTTAAGCTGAAAGCACACCTAAGAAAGTAATACCATGGAAAAGATTTTTCGACAGTATGTGAAGAGAAAGGGGAGAACAAAGGAAAAGCTATATTACAGACTAATATGACTTCATTGATGCTATAGATATCATTTGAGTTTACATAATAAACCTGTATTGTGCAGGTAAAATTCACAAACTACCTTTCCAATTTCAACATGAAAAAGTAAGGTATATATTTATTCACATATTTTCACGTCATTTACTTCCAGTAACATTTGTTTCTATGATCTTTTTATTCATAGGTTGTTCTCATTTCAAAGCAATCTCTGCAGCAATTTCTGTTTTGTTTACATATATGAGGTCTCAGGTGCACTAGTCTGCTTCCCACATTCTGGTAATTGTCTTGAAGAGCCCCTCAGAGCTGGGTGTTAGAAAAATGCATTCTTATTACCATCTTACATTTCCAAGTTAACTGGAAAATTTCCATTACAGTATTTTTTTGGTTAAGGCATTATTTTTTAATTAAGGTTTTTTACTAAGGTAGCCAGCATCATACTGCTTTCTAGGTGGTACAGTATACCCTGAAGGCATTATCTCAGAAAGGTCTTTTTCTTTTCCCTGACCACTGCTACAGCAGTGTTCCTTTGAACAACAATGAAAAGGATTATACATAATGAAAAATCCTTTTGGTCAAGTTTACCAATTCCACCTGTGTATATATATATATATATATATATATATAATTCTATTACAGAAGACTGCATTTATCCTTGGCTCTGACATTCTTTTGGTTTAAAAGTTTAGCCACTCCTCATGTGAATTCCATTTCCTTTCCAAAATGAAGCAGTAGTCTTAAGGAAGAAAAGTAGAAAATTGGATGCTATGTTACACACGTGCTTTTCTTGGAAAACCTTTGTAGCTGGGTTTGGCATAATACTCACTGATTTTAACCCCCCTCAGAAATGTTGTTTGCAGTGTAATACTCCATTGCACTAAGTATTTTTACTGCAGGAATACTGCAGAGTGGATTTTCTCCACAGTACAGGGCTTTTAATTAGGCTCTAATATTGACTTAAAAAAAAAACTACAAAAAAACCCCCAAAAAACTTAAGGGGTATTTCTGATTTCATTACCTTTTTAGAAATTTGTTAAGCAAGGTAGGGACCAAAAGAAAAAAAAAATAAAAAGAAAACACTCCTATAGGAGTCCTATACTCCTCTTTGCTCCTCAATACTCCTATGTTTTTTATGGCAAAAAGCATAAGTTGGCTTTGAATATGTTAATACTACTTTGACTACCAGGCCATTTTAGGACATTTTAGTGTCTTCTAGACCACTAGAAGACACTATTTTTCAACATAAAATTAGTTAAACATCTGAAGCTCTTCTTTGAATAAAGGGAGTGACATACTCAAAATAGTTTCATATCCCCTGACATACAGCATTTGAAAACACAGAAAGGGGAAAAATTATCCAAATTATTATAAGAGGATTCAAATAAGTAATGTTGAGATGCATTCTTGAAGCCCAAAGTGAAATGCATATAATACACTATGTACATGGTGAACTACACTTAAGAAAAGCATTCAAGGAGATATAATAAGCTCCCTAGGGCCAGAAGCTCTGACAAGAGAGGACAGGTCTCTTGCAGTGCCACACTAACACCTAGCTATCTATGTTGCTTAATTTTTTCAGAATCTTAGAAAAAAATAGTGGTTTAATTCTAAAATAATATTTTTTGTTGTATTAGCTTTATTGCACAGATTAGCTAGAAAGACATTTTAATATAAAGATGAGGAAATAAAAGCATCCTTTAAGTTTCCACCTTAAATCTTTCATTATTACATTATTTTAAGATTAAAGAGAAACTACTAAGTACATCTCATCAAAAAGAAAAAAGCCTGTTCAAGTTTATTGAACTAACACCTCTCAAATATAAAACCTTTGCAAGTTATGTCACAAAATTAAGTACAGAGGTTGTCTGAATAAAATATATAGCTATATATATATTATATATAGCTAAACAGCTATTTACGTTTCAAATTACCTTTGATGCTACCAAGGAATAGGTGCCAAGTCTAAAGAAGTTTTAACAGAATATGGCCTAGAATGCTTTTCATCTCATTGCATTTCACTTAATTGCTACCCATGAAATATGGATTTTATATTTTTAAATGATGTGATTTTGAAATCATTATGTTTTATTCAATGTGTATGCTAAATCTGACATCTGAAATTATAAGTTATGTTTAATCTGTTCAATAATGCTTTTTTTACTATTCTCTACTGCAGAAGTTGCACCTTGCAGACTACAAGAGAGTCCTATTTAGGGAAACTTTTCCATGATTCAGTAGAAAATACCAAAAGCTGTACATGGGCTGCTTTGTCTTCATCTACAGCATAGCTGGAAGATATCCATGGTCAAGACCAAATGAGCCAGATCAAGTTGTGAAAATTAAATTTTATCAGCATAGTGATAAGGTAGATCAATATGAAATTCCTCTCGAAGAAATTACAACTTAGTACCTGTGTTCAGGTAATCCAGTTAGCTAACAAAACAGGCTTGAGGGAAGTAATAGTTATCAGAAATAGAAAATAAAAAAGAGAAGACAAAAAGCTCACTTTTAGACAGCTACTTTGAACATGAGGTTCTAGCCCCCAGCAAACAAATTGTATGAAAAAGATGTATTTTCACTGTTCTGCCACTGTTCACCATTTTGTTAAAATGATAGGACTTTTACTGGATCTACTGAAGACACATTTCTGGAGACAGCATGTGGATGTACAATGCAATTTTGCCATGGTTTAGTGACAGAAATCAGGGTATTCCACACTGCAGACTACATCAGGCTTGCTGCAGAAATAATTTCACAGTTTGGTTAAATTCACTCTACTATAAAGTTACCTCAAATCATTTGAATCTGTCAATAATTTCTGTAGACATTTCCCACATGATAGAAGGCTTTGTGACTACATTCAAACCACATGCTATGGTGCTATGTTGAATTTATTATGACTTTCAAAATCAAGAAAGCTTTCCAGGTCTTACAAATCACAGAGTGATACCAAGTTGACATTAACAGAAAGATACTACTAACAATCTTGAGCATAGCTAGAGAACACCCTGCTCTCTACCAGTGATGGGAGCTGAGCCAGAAACCTTTAGAAAAAGCATCAGGCCATGAAGTGCCAAATAAAATTCCTTTTTACATTCAGAGACAAAGGAAAAACAGTACAGCACTAACTTAACAAATAGAACTTGACAAAAAAAGAAAGAAAATGCAGGCATTTCACAACATTTCTTGCTCTGACAAAGAGAAGAAAGTGAAGAAAAGGAGGTTTTTTCAACTTCTTAGAAAAAAAATTACATATGAACAAACCTATTTACAGAACTTCTTAAGTCCATCTCTGTCACAAAAAATATGACTTAGTCTAATTATAAATATATGAGCTAACACACCCCTTCATGCATATAAAAAATAAGAGCCTTTTTAAATGAACTTGTATGTATGAAGTTCTCTCTTTTTTATTATCTAGAACTTTTACTACAAATTATGGGAAGATTTCAGCATTATCTCCATTCCTAAAAATCTTGAAAATTTGGTTGAGTATTTGTTTCAGTTGTCTGCATTTCTGGACTATTTACTTTGTTAAAAACATAATTGCCTCAATGAATTTAGAGCATCTCTTTCAATGTAATTTTAAATTTTATTTAATACCTTGAATGCCTAGAGTGTTACAATTCCTTTACATCAGCAATATCTATGTTAACAGTTAACCTGTGAAGTTATTTTTTGACTTTTCAGTTAAACAACTAAACAGCATTTTCTTTATATTTCCCTGAGTAATGTTTTATTGTTCAAATGTTTTAATGAATCCTCTACCACTATAGACTCCCACAAAAACAAGTCTGTGAAAGGCATGAGGATAACAAGGTTACAGTGCAATATTTAAGACCAGGATTGCGGAGCTCCATTCTCTGTTTCTGAGTTTGATGTATCTACAAACAAACAAAACTGAGCATGCTTCATCATAACTAATAAAATCTTTGATCTGCTAGAATAAAACGTCATTTAGTGTGAATGTTGCATCTTCTCTGCCTCTAACATGGCCCATGTCCCTGCACTTCCTATTTGAGTAACTCAAACAATTTCAAGAGACGCTATGTACACCATGGCTAATTTCTGACCATATTCACTAGTGAGACTCTTTTCATACAGTGAGACTGTTTTCACATGATTGTCAGAGTTTGAAGTGAACCTAATATAATTTGCCTGTGGATCACCTAATCCTAATCCTTTCCCATGTCTCTTTCTTTCTCAATGCCATACTTGCACATCCAAATCTGTGAGTTGGACAAAGTAGTTTAGATACTACCTCACTATTCCTCATATTCCATCTATACAGCAGTCACCTCCACATGATAATCCCTGAAAATAAAAAAAATCAGTTGACCTATCTTCTGCTCTAATTGTGTCAATTGAAAAAAAGTGACTTTCACAGTTCTGAGCACCAGGCAGAACACTGATACTTGTCGAAGATGACAGTGAATGTTCTGTAAGTATTAAGGGAAATACCAATTTTATCTTCTATTCTGTTTTCAAATGCTATTCTTCAGCCACCTTCAATAGTCAGATGAATGGTAAATGGGTGATAGAATTGCCTCAGCTGATGCTTCCTGAAGTTGTCACTTTCAATGCCTGAAAGGCTGATTCCTTCATCTCCTTTGCTGCTGGTGCCAATAGATACTTGAAAGTGAAGAGACAAGGGCACACTCCTCATCTTCAAATGTCAAGAAGAAAATAGTCAACTCAGTCCCCCTCAAGAACAACTAAATGTTGAAACAGAATATTAAATGCTGCATCTTCCTATGTTGCCCTAACCCTTAAGAGAAGTTCTCCAGAGAAAAAAGGGGTGGGGGAGGGGAAGAGGAAAGTACAAGGTTGAAAGCAGGCTGAAATTAAAAATGTAGTTCTACTAAAAGCATTTGTTAGTATATCATAGATATCAGCATTTGTTAGATATCACACTGAATAAAATGAAGGAATTCTCCCTGATATATTCTGTTCAAGAACCTGAAAGAGAATGATGCTTATACAAATCCTTCCAGTACCTACTGAAGTAGAGACCAATAGCTTCAGACCCCACTGGAACAAATGGAAAAATTTCTACCAAATCTAAAAGTTATTCTATGCCATTGTAAAAACAAAAGTAACTCTACAGAGATTGCACTTCCAGATGGTTCTGTATTAATTATACTTTACTCTTAGTCTGACTAGACTATCCTCTCATTATCGCACCAACATGTATTTTGCACTTCCCTTGGCAGGAAACATCCAAACCCATCCTGGGGTAAAGAAAAAAATACCAAAAAGAATTTTGGAATGTCGTTAATCCTACACAGGTCTTCTTTTTTCTTTTGTTTTTATTTCTTTTTCTTTTTTTTTTTTTTTTTTAATAAAACCATACTTATCCAGGAATACATAACACTGGGGAGAGAAATAGCAATCCTTGGGAAATAGGTTAAAAAAGAATCTTATACTTCTACCTATTCCTAACATAATCTAAGCTGCTTTTAAGATCTTTTCCTAATATTATTCTCTTTCCTGATGATCTGGGCTGTGCTAAGTTTTGGCCTGTAGCCTGAACAGCAATGTGAAAGGGTATAACTGCTTAGGGGACATTAGTCACAACACTGAAGTCACAGGCTGGCCAAGAGGGACATGAAAAAGAGAACATATTATGCTTTTGAAATGTTGTCTATATTTTGTTTTGTGCCTGTGGCATAAAACCCTTTCTCTCTCTTTTTAAAATTCACCAGCTGTTAGGCAATTCTGCAATAAGTAAACAATTCCATGGTGAATTAGGCAATCACATCGCTTTTGTGGAAAACTTTGGGTCTTTAGCTCTGTACCTCTGTGGAGTCACAAAGTACAGGTATTTAATTTTCATGTTGAAGCATTGTTTTCAGTTTTGCAGAGAAAATCACACTGAAGATTAAGTAATGCCATGTAAATATCTGGTAATGCTAAAAAACCTTGTCAGTCTGTTAATAAGCCAAAGCCTTCCATAACATGACGTGCTACTGGAAAAAAGAAAGAAAAAGAAGGAATTGAGCCTTCAGGTTTTTGTTTCACTTACTCAAAGTACAAGGTTTTCCTACATTATACTTTCTATTAAGCCCAAGTATTCATGGTTTTCCAGGTAGGGGCATCATGTCACTTTTTATTACAAATGTTTAGTGACAAATACATCAGGAGTAGAGAATGTAGAGACGAGTCACATTTGAATTCAAACACAATGGGGTGACTTGTCTGCTCACCCCTCCTCCAACGTTTTTTTCTGCAGTAAAATTCAGGTTTTACTGCTGATTTTTCTTCACATTTACGATTCCTTGTGAGACACCCTCAGGGAGAGCAAATATGTCCCCAAGGCTGTATTTGTAGTCTGCTAAAAAAAATGAATCCTTGTCAAATCAACAAGAATCAGTCAAGAGAGCTTCTCATCTGACAGTGAATAGAATATGCTGAATAAGCACTGCACAACAAACTCACCACTTTAAACCTTCCAAGAGGGATTTCTGAAAATACTCTGTTATGCCAACCCCAATATCTATGAGATCAGCGACTGTAATTAGCATCAGAACTAGGCTGACTTGGTACTCTGAAAAACTTCAGATCCCTTCAGTATTCAGGCAGTACTTTAGACATTTAAAATTGGAATTTTGAATTACACTAAGCTGTGGACAGAAAACGTTCTACCATTGCTAGGAGTTATTCTGATGCCGTGCCACAAGTAGTGCCTAGTCAAGCAACGAGAAAGAACCTCAGACTTTCCTTTGGGATGTCTGTTTCCACCTACAACTGCCTCTGACTGAATGGTGTGCCAGAGGAGAAGTCAGGAAAGAGGAAAATCCTATTCAACTCCTGGCCCTGTATGGGAACAAAGATTTATGATATTTGTCTAAATGAGCATAATGGGCATGTAAGATCATGTACTATCCACAGGAATACATCAAAGAATACTGTTAGGGAAAGCTGCCAGCAGGCAAAGAGGAAGATTGAGGAATTTGACAAACCAAGAGTGAAATCTAGACTTGATGTTAGCTAACTATGTACAAGTTGCTGGATACTTGCTTTCCTAGTCAGTTTTGTATAGATACAAATATCAGCGTTAACACACTTATTTAAGTTGTAAATGAACTGTAATCAACAAATAGTTGGTTACAAATTTACCAAAAGGGAAACAAAATGTGGTCCACAGTTCTCCTTTCTGAAGCTCAGTTCCCCAGGAAGGCTTCAGCAATAATCCCAGCCTTTTCTGTGGACATATTTGCCCACACATTGTCATAGGTCTGCAAAGCTGCACCCAAGATCTTGTCCCTGGCCACAGAAAATTCCATGTGGAAGGGTGGTGGGAGCAGCCCTGTCCCCTGCAGCATGTAGACATAAGAGAGAGGACTGTGAACACCCTCGGGCAGGTCCCAGATTAACAAGCTCTGCCAACATGTGGGAGGCAAGGTAAGGGGTCATTAGTCAGGACATGCAGAATCAGCATTTCTAAAGGAATACCCAGATGGCCAAGCTTGCATAAAGGATCCAGCCCATGGCTAAAGCTGCCTTAGAAACTGAAATATCCCTATTTTTTTCACAGGGCATGCGGGAAGATTATAGGGGATATAAATTTATCACTCACTAGGCTTAGCTACACATTTGCCTGTTCAAATGAAAAAATGAATACACCGCAACAATAAAATAAATGTGTATGATGGCAATGTGAAAGAAGGCCCTTAAAAATTCAGAATAATAAGAAACCTGTTACAAAAATGTAATGGATATTGTCTATAAATCAGTCATCAAATGCATCTATGGCTCTTGTCAACATCTGATGTTTACAGAACTCTATCTTTTATACAAAGCCCTGTTGTATAGAGTTGCACACTACAATAATATTTTTAATGTATCATCCTTCCTTTGGAGCCTAATTATAAGGACCACACATGATACAGAATTATGTTGTAAAGATATTATGATAATTTAATACAGAGATACTTGTGCCCACACCATCCCATTATAGGGATGACCTATGAGGGGTACCTTAGAAAGTTCTCTGATATTATAGGATACTTGCATAATTTTCTTTAATTACCTAGGTAAATACCATTCTTATCTTTTGTCTTCATATTATCACATATAAACTGAATATTCTTATAAAGTTATTTAAAAATTTTAGAGAATTTTTTTAAAAAATTACAGAATATGCATTTCACTATTTCATTTCTGCAAGGTAATGTGGATTTTTTTTCTCACATAATGAAAGCAAGTTTTTGTTTCAGCATCTGACTGAAGTAATTCTTCAGACAAAGAAAAATATTTTTTGGAAAACAGACTAAATATCTAAAAGCTCTCAGTTAGTTTCTATTCATCTATCTATCTAGACACACACCTTTTCGAAACAGCCCTGAATAACAGAAGATGCATTAACCATGCAGTTACAGAAGTGATAGCACCACATGTGTCTAAGTGTTCTGCTCCACAGAAAGTTGGGGCTTTTTCTTACCTACACCTCTTGACAATGCAATAGGAAGTCTTCTCTACCCTGTAAGAACCCCACTTATTATGAAATGGATTCAAACTTACCATAAAATCCTCCCAAAATTGTCTTTAATATTTTCAATATTTATTAACCAATAATGGAAAGAAGTAGTAGGAGTTTGTTTTGGAAATATTTTTTTGATAATTGTCTAAAATTTGAGAGATTCCAAGTCCTTGGTAGCCTCCTTCCTAACTTGGATGCAATGAATGAGTAAGATTAAACAGTAATGAATGGAAAATTAGAAATTTCAAATGTGATCCTTTTTGCTTGGAAGTGACAATTAGAAGGGAAGTAAGAGAACAGAAGGCAAGAGTGATATACAATAGAGAGTGAGATGCATTCAACATTTAGGATCATTAACAACACCAAATTCCTGAGAGCAACAAAGCAGAGAATAAAGAAACATCCAGAATAGTGTAGTTGTATTTATGCAACAAAACAAACATTGGCCAAAAATGCAGGGATGTTACCACCAGAGACAGAACTGCCAGAAGCAGAAATTTGACAGACTTGATTAAGCTGCTGGTCCATCAAGCCTGGCTCAGCCTTCAGCTGTGACCATTGCACAACAGCTCAGAGACAAATCTCCTTCAGAGCAACTGCACTATATGATGCTCTACGTTGGGGAAAGCATTCCTTTTGGTCCCTGTGGCAGTCATCCTACTTCCTGAAGCATGAGATGAGATTACCTCATTTTAGCATACCTACCTACAGTTACTATTCCTTGTCATACAATTATTGAAAAATATCCAGCTGCAGCTTCAGACTCTGTGATCTCCCATACTTTGCCAAGCTTGGAAGTGCAATTTTTATTCTTGGGGCATTTATATACATTCCAGGGAGAGAGAACACATATAGTAAGAGATTTTTTTGCACAGGGATATGAGAAATATATATGAGAAAGGAAAATGAAAAATTTTAGCAAATATGAAACTGTTTTTACAGATAAAAATTCAACTAGATCATGGATACTGTAGACATTAATGAGCCAATCAGGACATACATATTTGGTTTAAGTGTCAAGAAACAGTGCTGCAAGTTTGTGGGTGCGAAAAACTCAGAAAGGTCATAATCAACATAAGCATGAGACTTGAACAATAGTGATATCATCCTAAACATTTCTACAATGATAATATCATTATAAGGTTTTCTGCAATACTGTTCTGCTCCACTGTGCTATTTATCCACTTTCTTATATCCCTTCTTATCACAGTCTCCTCATGTCAGCCTCCTTCCATTCATCTCTTCCCTTCTCACTTCTCTCCTGCCTTATCAAACTCTCATGTGTCTCTGCATGCCTCCTTTTTTTACCTTATCTTGTGTGTGAAAGCATTGGCTTCAGCACATTCAATCAAAAATGTGCTGAAAACCTAACCCACTGAAGAAAAGTCATGGACTTAGTATGTATTTTGTACCCCTTTTCTACTACATGTTGTAGCAGAGACATTTGACACTCTTTTGTCCAATATAGCAGGGCTATGTTATCAGTTTTTACTTAAGTGCCACCACGGAATAAATACATTCATTAGCAATTCTCTGTACTTATTTTTGGAAGGCAACCTGAGAGATAAATTATCTACCTCCAAAAACAGATATAAGCAAGCATAAATCATGCAGATGTTTTCCTCCTCCCTGTCAGTGTATTTCAACTACTGGAACATGCTGAACTTGTTTACCTTTTGAGAGATGCAGCCCATTTTACAGAGGAACACAGCCCTGAAACACGCTGTATCCCTCTCAAAAAAACATTTTTCAATATGAAGCAAATATAGGTCACTTTCTAACTGATCCCAAATTGAATAAAACATAACTGGAAATATGAAAAATGGTATACATAGGTAAGGAAGCACTTTCTTGTATGCCCTTGAAATAAGGAGTTTTGCATAAGGTCTGTGCCTTTACACCTTTAAAATGTCATATAGTCAGTTTTCAAAAGTCATTATCAGGAGCTGTGATTTTCAAATAATTAAAAATACCCATTTTCCTCTTTCCAAAGTGAGGCAGAATGCTTCCAAAATCCAGATAATGACAAGTGAAATAAGGTCCTATCCTTTTTAGAGTAAAGTCTATGCGGGAAGATAAATGTGTAGGAGCAGGTTGAGACCCTAAAGCATAAGTCTGACATAAGAAAGAAAATAATGTTTTCTATTGATCACAATATGATGAGACAATCCATCCTGCTGTGCTTACATTTACAAAACTACAGATACCTCAAGAACAGTGAGATTTACCCTTTTCTGATATTTAGTATACTTTTGACCACTAGAAACAAAAGCCTACATCTTATCACAGAGCAAGCTTTCTTTGTTACTTTTTCTCTAAGCAGATATATTCCTGACTATTTCTACAATACTTAGCAAGGTGGAGAATGATCCAAAGGTGGAGAATGACCAAACCATAAGTCAACTACTGTTGCAACAACGTCCTGATGTCAACATTAACCCCTTTTGGATTATGCTTGTAAAAAACTTAAAATTTTAAAACATCACATTTCCTCTTTGGTTTTGTCTAGTCTAAACTCCCTTCTGCTTTGTTTATTATAAAGTTTTATGCACCTTTGAACCTTCAAAGTACTGCACATGATAAGCTTTGCTATTCCAAAGCATAAAGTGACGCTCTATGAAAAGCTAGACATAATTTATTTTTCATTTGACTTTGAATTGAATATTAGAAATACAGACTACTTCAGTTCTCACTCTTTTCCAGGCTTCACTGAAGGTGCTCCTATGTTCTTCCTTGAGGCTGAATTTTGTTCTCCTCAGAGAGGTCAATTATGTGGGCTTAAAGAAGTGGCAGAAATACCGGCATCGGGAAGCCGCTGAAATGTCAGGAGAAATCCTCAAAGGCTTTTTTTTTTTTCAGGTGAGAGTTGCTTGAGAACAAATACACTGCTCAGCAACAGATATTGATGTTCTCTCTTTCATGAAGGCTGTGGCACAGACTGATATCTTACTGCAACAGAAACGCTGCCCCAACCAACACCCTTCCAACACCCTCAACACTGTGTACTGTGGCAGATCAAAAAAACAAACCCCCACCTCACAAGAAGATTATTCTGTTAAGTGAGCAGTGCAACATTCCTAATTCTGAAATATTTTACAAAAAGTTGGTAAAACCTCCAGAAATGCAGCCATGTCTCTCCAGTACTTTCTACATCTTTCCAGTGAGGTTCCCACTACCCCATACCCAGAAGAGGACCTCTGGAGCCACAGTGAACAATGGTGGAACAGGGCACCAGGGAGGTCAGGCCTGGCCTTGCAGGCTCAGTCGTCTTTTAAAGCATCAGTCTTACTAAGAAACCATGCAGTGAATTCCTATGACTTTGATACCTGCTGCTGGACAATAGCACAGGTGTACTCTTTCCTCTTTGCTTTAGTTCACATCTCTGGTCTCAGAAAAGTTTTAGAAGAAATGGTGAAAGAGGAAGCACAAAGAAGAAAACACAAGCAGGTTAAGATGTTCTAGACAGGATTTTTCTTTGTCTAAATTTTGGATTTTCCTTTTTCTTTTACTCTCTTTTACCCACCAAAGACAAGTAATACAGCGACAAACTGCTCCTATGATGAAAAAGGGAACCAGTAGCCCATCCAAACACTCCCAGATATATCAAATAATTCTGGAGAAAAATCCATTGATGTAAACCCAGAAGACTCTCCTATCCTCCTCACAGGAAAATAGGAGTCATAAAATGGACTAACATATTAAGTTTTACCTCTGAATTTATCCTGCTAAGATAGCAGGAAATCCTAGAAGCAAAACTAAACCTGCAGCCCCCTGGAAGCTGAACTAATGAACCACTTGCAAAGGGAGTTGATCAAAATTAACATCAAACCCAATGAAAGCTTCTGCCAAGTACTGCACTGCCATCTCCTTGCTGCAGGCAATACCTGCTCCCCATGGAGTATCCCTGCAGCTGTGCTCCCTTATTCAGTGCATGGAGCCAGTTTCATTGCTTTTGATTTTGACAAG
>JAYDZK010000001.1:77190743-77223278 GCA_034509185.1 Euphonia xanthogaster
GGAAGAAAGGAATAAGGCATAATTTTTGACTTTAGCACATGAAGTCCATAACTATAATTTTAAAAATCTTGCTAGTAACTGAGATGGCTCTTTGTGGAAAAATCCAGATTCTCCAACTAGCTTTCACAGTTATTTAGTCAGTCACAAATATTAAATTATTCACAGTTCATTAAGCCATCTAAAATTAATTTCAACTCACCTTAATAATTCTCATTGCTCACTGACATACATATAGAACTGGAAAGCTACCAGTAGGTAAATATATCCTATTTACTAGATACATATCGATATACAGATATAAGTGTGTGTATCCATAAATATACACACACTGAGAAATAAAGTTGGACACAGCAAACCAAAGCTTCAAAATAGGTGAGTTTAATGGATAGTCTTTAAGTGAGATAACCCTTAAAAGAACAAGGAAAAACACAACATGAAAAGGCTCTTGTTCTCATACTTCATATGACAGAAAATAATTAATTATGGTATTACAATATTAAATTTAAATCCGTAGAAAAAAACAGGTTATGGTTTTGTAAAAAAAAAATTGGAACATTTCTCTCAGGAATTTTGCAAAACCCTGTCAAAATCCAAAGATTATTCTCCTCCTTTATTTGACAAGACTTTGATAATGTATGTTAGAGGCTCTGGCTCAATCAATTCTCAAAGGACAGAATAAAAACCTCAAGTGCTGCAGCAGGCAAAATAGGTATGAAAAGCTCCTGAGATTGATCTCCCTACACAATTTGCTATCTTCCTGTTTCTGTTCCAAGAAATACTGATATAGCACACTTATATGAAGTTTCTGCACATTTTTCTAGTTCTAATTCTGAGAAATAGTTGAAAAAATCTTAAATATGGCAGAACAAAGGGGGAAAAAATGATCGACTCTCAAACTGATGTAAACAACCATTAAAAAAAGGATTAAAAAAAAAACAATGGAAATTTTCATTTGACAATCTTTTTGTAAAACTAGTCTGTCACTGTACCTTTGTTTTCTTCTAAGAGCACACAGCAGCTTCACACATAATGCCATTCCTGTCAGTGCTGTTGCTTAATTAGTCAATGTGACGTGAACCTTATAATAAAGATAATTGAGTTGGGGCCTTCAGTCTCTGAAGAGAGGCACCAACATGTAGGGTATTCTCACAAGATAAAGCTTTCATATAGTGTGGATATGAGTGTGGTGGGAAGAAGGGACACTGAGCTATTGTGCAGAGAAGGGCTATACAGAACTTCAGTCTCAAACTAAGTCTACTTAGTCTACAGGGCATGCTTACTTTTTTCCAAATCTTTATGGGAAATTAGTAATAAATATAAATATATGTACATTTTAACTAGCATTCCCATTGTTCAGCAGCTTTATCAGTGATGGCAGTTGGCATATGAAACTTAGAAAACTTTTTTCTCCCATTCTCTCCTAAATAGCCCAGAGAAAAACATATGACATGTAATACAGAACTTCTGCATTTAGGTGCAACAGATACACAGATGTGAAAAATAGTCAGAGTCCACCAAGACAGTAATGCTTTGTCATTTTATATTCAAATGAATTAGTCTTTAAGGTGAAAGCAGGCAATTGCTGAGACAAAACCAGTGATGTCAGTACATTAATATGAAACAAACAAACCTGTATTACAGCACTGGTGTATTGAAACCAATACCTTTAAATTTTTGATCAAATGTTATTTTTTTTCTTCTTGAAAAAAGTGCAAGTTGAAAATAATTTTGTAGACATAACGAAGTCTTCCGCTGTTTTATAATGTGTCAATTTGTAATTTAATGGGCCACTCATCTTTCATTCTCTGCACAAGGAAGAGTAACCAGTACATTATAAAAACACTCCTTGCCTCACTCAACTTCATATAACTTGAATCATTTCCAGAATAATTCATAAAAACAGTGCCTACTACAACTTGTACAAGTGTGGTCCCCCTGCAAAATTAACCATCAGGAAACAGCACATCTTCTGAAATTTGTATTTCTTTCTGGGGGACTGAGAACGCGCTTCAGGAACAGTGGTGGGCAAGAATGTACTCTTCACTGTTCCAACACATTAAAAAAATGCTCTTCATGCAATGATCCAGAAATTACCTCCCCCCACAATGCAATGGAACTGGAAAGTCAGTAATTCATTTTCTCTAATAGCACTAAGTTTTTTCTTCAGGTTTTCTTCCTTCTGATAGCAAATATTGCATGTTTTCCTGTGATAGAATTTTTATTTTGAACAGATGTAAAAAAATGTAGACAATACTGCTTGAATTTCCAGCAGGCATTTTATGAGGAGGAATTTTCTCTTTGTCTTGACATTGGCATTCAAGATTAGTTCCATTTTTTCTTCCTAATTAGCTTTTGCAAGACAATTGTGTGTTTGAAACAAACAGAATACTTTCCCTCAGGGCATCAGAAACTTAATCATTCCAATTTCCTTTCAAAATGGACATTGGAAACAAAGCAGTGTATTGTAACTCAGTTGGGAATTAAGAACCATGTGACGCAAAAAATGGAAAAAGCACTATGTAAATAAATTTAACATAGATGTCAATAAAAATATAGTAATGAAAAATCCTTTAAGCCACCTTGTTAATACCTGACAGAACTGCCTGTTCACATTAAAGGCTGTCCGCCTTTCAAAGGAAGTTAAGACCCTAAATTTATACAAAACTAAGGAATTTTATATTCCCAATACACTGAGTGATTAGCATCATTTGAAATATCATAAACAATCTGAAGTTTTCCATTCACTTTAACCAGCAGTCTTCTTTGTGACTCAAAAAACTTTTTTTAAACTTTGATCATTCTACAGAGGTAACACTCCCTCCTTATATCTGATATCAAAAAATCAGTAACGCTAAGCATGCAGTTACAAGATTATTGTGATAAACCATAAGGCTGTTAATAACCTTTTAGATGGAAGTTGCACTCATAAATCTTATCAATAAAAATAATGGTTGGAGCAGTTTTTGGATTCTGATCAACAAATCTCTAAGAAAATAATTGCAGGTTCTTATTTAAAAATTTTGAAGAATTGAATTGAAAATTATAATCTTTGTGGCAGATGGCACTCTGCCATGACAGCCTGCCAGGAAAAGAGCTCTATGGTGTGTTTTTTTAGGATTGCTAACACTCAGACTTTCATACGTAGCACACAGTAATTTCTACTGTGTCCCATTTACAGATAATGCTACACACAAGCACGGTGTGTGCAACATACACAGACATTACAGAACTTCTCAAAAGTGGACATGTGTCTCATTCCTGTGTAGACTTCAACTTCATCTGTGCCTCCTAAACAGAGTCCAGCAAGGTACTTACTGATGTGTAGAGGAAACCTTCTCCATTTAGGGCTATATACAACCCAGTCTTTACACCCTGGATAGCGACAACTCGAAGTCCCACTGGTATAAGGTTGAATAAAGCTGTGAAGAAAACACACATCCAGATATAAATATGCTACAGTTAATACTAGTTAATACTAGTTAATAGTCTAATAAACAACATTAGCAGAAAAGAAAGAAAAATAGTTCCTGCATAATTTTTTTCTATGCTTTTAAAATTAGACTAACTCAGAAAATCTTGCTTTGATTCTGGCAAGTAGCTCTTTATTTTCCGGGGCATTTTTAAGGTGTTCAACCAGAAGGTGCCCTCATCAAACACTGATGTCAAGGGATCTGTGATTTCAATTTTTTTTTTTCTTTTTTGAATGTTATATTTGATACAAGCAGTATCAAACGGTGTCAGGCAATGACAGAGGCTTATCATAGTTCATAAAAGCACTAAAATATGTGCTTGATTCTAAACTGGCATAAATTTTATTGAACAAAATACAGAACTTGAGGTAATAATTAGAAAATAATCAGAAAATCACCTAATAACAAATATGCTAGAAATACTATATAGCTCTGTAGTAATCCAAACAGCCACAACTTTGATCACTGTCTGAAAAAAGACCAGTGTGAAGAGTGGGAGTTTACCAGCCTCACCAGAGAAAAACACAAGTTGTATAAGTAGGTGGCATGAACCATTTCTTCTGAAACTTATGCCAGCACACACCTATATTACATTTACTGACTCATGCTAGAAAATTAGATGCAAATCACACATCATTTTTGGAAGAAAAAAACAGGATGAGACAGAATTTATGCTAAATGTTTTTCCACTGTGGATAAGCCAAGGACTCCCAAGTCTTTGGATGAAAACCAAAAGCACAACCTGTCTATCCAACATATGCAGTGGGGACTATGTTTCTACCAAGTCAGGTGTCAGTAATACAGTAACACCTACAGAGAATTCCTCAAAAATTAAGAAGGACATCCATAGGTGTGACCAAAAAGTGTACTGGATGAGGCTATCTGTAATCAGAATACACCATAGCTAAAGCCCAAACCAAGAGAAAAAGGATCATGTAACTGCAGTGGGTAAATACATTTCTCAAGGTGTGAAAGTTCCTGTTTGGTCAAAGAAAAAAATCCATCCAGTTTGTTTATGATGAATATGATCAAGTCTTTACAACTGAGAAAAAAAAAAAACAGCACAGGTAGACTACTAGAAATATAGACATATATAAAAAAAGAGACACCTTTCCTTTGGCATTGTTGTGCAGAAAAATATTGTGTAACATCAGATAATTTTAGGAATACACAAAGCCAATTAAAAGCTAGGAATTGCATCAGAGTTCTTCCTAGAGCAGTACAAAGAAAATTATATTGAAAAGAGCTCTAGAAGAACTGAAAGCAATTTGGCAGGTTTACAAAGAAAATAAAAGAGATTACAAAAATTAGCACAAATAAATTTTAATTTCTGTCATTTCCAAAATTCTCCATTATGATAGGATATTACAGTGCTGTTTACTCAAAAAAAATATTTGGTACAGATAAGGTTCCCTCTCAAATAAATATAAAACTATGAAATATGGCACTCACAGAAAAGACATCCCAAGAGCATACAGGCTAAAGACTGTATGGCTTGAGGACTTTTAGTTCAATGTAATTTGGAAGTGAAAAATTAGTTATAAACTCCTCATTGTCCATTCATTTCATTATCCTCAAATGGAACAATGTCAAAACCAGCAAAATCACTGTTGTGGGCTGTGGAGGGGGAGTCTGTCATGGCAAAACAAAGTATCAGACAGCAATTGAGTTTGGATTTTTTCCTAGAAAAAAAGAAATTGCAGGAGCAAACCATGCTAAAGGGACTGAAGAAACAATTGAAGGGACACAAGGAAGGAAAAACAAACAATACTTATATAAAGAAAAGAGGAGAACACAAAAGACAAGTCAGCCATGAGAAGTAAGTCAGCTAATGAAAAATAACTCATAGTCATAGTAGTTCAGTCAAAAATTCTGAAATGTAGATACTATTTAGCATATTATCAATAAAAATAAAGCATCAAAGCTAGAAAAAAAAAATCCAACCACCACTGAACAAGAATTAGCACTGAACAAGAGGCCTGTAACACAGCAGTGTTTTGTGCAGCCTATAAAGTTACTAAAGTGGCTTATAGTTTCTGGTGAATTGAGAAAGCACTGTGGAAGGCATGTAACGCATCTTTTACTGCCACCAAATTTTAATTGGAGATTTTCAGAGATCCTGTAATTAGTCTAAACCCTTAAAATTTTAGAGTGTGACCTGAAATGCTGCAATTCCGCACAGTCAGAATATTCAATAAGCTTCACAAAATCCTTCAGACCCGAGGGAAACTAGGGCGGCCAGTCTACATTCAGCTATTGATTGACAAATGTTCAGCAATGTGTTTCTAACTGGGGACAGCAAAACACGCACCAGTAAGGCACAACATGTGGTTTCAATGCACTTTGAAGCAGGCCAAAAGAAATTTGATTTCCCCCAGACCCTGACTGGGCAGAACTCTTCACTGAGCAAGACTTTTTTGTTCAATTACACATTTCAAACATGCCTAGGATTCACCTGTGGCATGCCTCACTCTAGTAAAAACCTTCTCTGAGAAAAGCAGAAAGCCTTCTAGAGTCTGCTGGCATTCCAGTTCTGCACAGCCAAACATATGTTCTTATCTGAGGGGGTTGCTAAAATGAGCCATGTCCCCTGCTTCCTTCTCTCTTTAAGAAAATGATCTGAAACCAAAACCTGAGGAGTGAGGTCCCTGAACATCTTTATGTGCCTAAAGTCAGTTCAGTGAGTCCACAGATGAGTTGAGAGGGGGCACAGCCCCCAACAGCCCCGGAAATACAGCCTGGTGCTCAGTGTTCCCATGCTGCACGCTTAAGTAGAAAGCCTGGCAATTCCAAATGTAAGTAAGATGTGAGAGCATCAGGGAAGACAAGGGAACTGATTGGCAAAAATGGTGCAAGTAAAACCCTTTCCCCCTGTCAGTGCTAAGAGTGCACACTCCCTTAGCTTTGCTTTGTAGTCTATCTAAACCACAGCGATAAAACATTTGGGTTCTCTGCCTTTTGCTAAGCCTGCAAGCCTACTCCCACAATAAAAAAGATGAGAAAATGGGGGTGGGGACAGTTAGCAGGAGCAACTGGCATGAAAAAGGGTTATTTCTTTAGGTTTCATGGAGGAGACTTGCAGGAACTCCAAGTCTGAGTTGGATTCTAATGGTTAAAAAGTTTTAGCAAAAGTTTGGGTCCACTTTTTTAATAAGTAATCACTCTATTCTTGAGCAAAACACAAAACCACCATATAACTCTTTCCTTGTTTTATGTTATACCAACACAGTCCATTAGCTTGAAATCTGAAATGCCTGAAATCAGATATTTTCATATACTTATGGAAGTCTATTTAGGTAAAATTTACTTGTAGCTGCAAGAAAATTGCTGTTATAGATCCCTGTTTTCCTCAGGAATCTTGCTACAGACTGACTGCTTAAGAGTTCTGAACTTGCAGCCTCTTCTGCATGCACACTGCACTCGTGGCAGTTAACAAAACTTTCTACAGTACTAAAACTCCAATCAGATCAAGGGAACTACTTCTTCAATTTATTTTCATCTGCAGGCCCACAGGCAAAAATGACAACTCCATCAAAACGTCTTTCAGATTGGCAATGACTGCAAGGAATTAGGTGTTTCGAGATTTGTCCCTCCATTTCTTATGGAACAAACCAATTCTAGCTGCTCTATCTTACAGAAGACATAATTAAAACTTTTTTTTGAGTATGACTGAACATTTACCTGTCAAACTAAGATTATGCCAGTGAGAGAAACAGGCTTACCTAACTCCCAGAGGTGGTGTAAATAGATGAGTAAATGTCTGTATAATTCTTTGAAGACAAACTTCAGTAAAAACCAGTGCAAGCATCAGGCTGCAGACATTTCAGTGCAGTAATCCAAAATTAACATTCATTAATCAAAATTTAACAGCACTGCAGGTGGTTTTTTCCTAATCTTTATGTGCTTTATTTCTATCTAATTATCTCCTTTACTTTACAAGGGTGCTGTAAAGGTTATTTTATGAGTACCTTCAAATGAAAATATGATAGTGGTAGGTATTTTGTAAAGACATTAAAAAGTTAATACTTCCACATTTAATTTGGAAGATATAAATAGAAGTATGCATTAAAAGATGAAAATAAAGGAATGTTAAATGGTTGCAGGATTTCTTGAAGAGCAACTCTACCAGGTACCAAGCACCACAAAGGAAGTAAAGCATGTTGCAGCATTATAAAAGATGTGCACAGCACAACCAAGTAAAATTTTCTTGGATAATATTCACTTTTTCATTTATCAGTTTATGAAAGAAGACTACCAATAGGTAATGCTCTTTTAATCAGAGAATATTATGAACATGTTTTAAACACAACTGTAATTTCATAAGGGGTACAAATTGCAACATTTGAGAGTTACAATCAGGTCGGTCAACTATAAAGGAAAGTATCCTCATTTACGTTGCATTTTTTCAGTGGTCATTGGCTGAGATACACTAGGTGAATTTAAAAAAAAAACTATAGATCTGAAAGATTCAGGGTTTTCAATCTCAAAAATTAAAAAGTTGGAACTGTCTGTTTCTCAAATTCATTAGTCTTCCTGCTAAACCTACCCTTCATTCATGAGACAAAACTTTGAAGATAGACCAAAGCCTAAAACTGAGCTGGTTTAGGTGGGGAGAACAGGAGAAGAATGCAATGATTGTTACTACAAGCACACATGGAAATAATTTCTATCTCTTTTATGATTTCTGTGCAGGAGCTTGTTTTTCCTAATTAATAATGATGAGGCCAGTGAAGCAAGCTGCATTTGCACCTGTAAAGTACAGGAACATTAGAGTGAGTGTGACAGCTGCACTGAGTAGGACCTCAGTAACCAAAGCTACAGCTTTAACCACAGCCACTCCTGCTTTTGCTACAAGCAAGACACAAAAGCAAACCAGAAACTGAAAGGTATTAGAGAAATTAAATTTAAAAAAAAAAAAAAAAACAAAACAAAACAACAGCTAAAACAAGATATCACTGAGACTGGGGCAAAAAAAAAAAACAAAACCGACTGTACACACAAGATTGTTTGGCTAACAACCTTAATTTGGGGAAGTGATTTAAGGAAACTCAGCACCATTAACCAATGGGTGCATTAATTACCATTGTTTCATGAAACATGATTATCTTGGAAAAGTTATAAAAAAAAGTTACTACAAACAACTGAAACCTATTGGTCTGTTTAGGTTGGATTCTAATATCATGGCCATCGACATGAATAGACAAAAGTACATTCACGCA
The DNA here is from genome assembly GCA_034509185.1 of Euphonia xanthogaster. NCBI lineage: Eukaryota > Metazoa > Chordata > Aves > Passeriformes > Fringillidae > Euphonia > Euphonia xanthogaster. Next base: position 77,199,433 of record JAYDZK010000001.1, read on the forward strand.
ACTGCACATCACATCTTCCTTCCTTTTTCATGCAAGTTTTTGCACGCAGTGATACACTAAAAATCTTGTCATCTCTCTCTGCAGTCTCTAGCCTTTACTCAAACTGGGACAATGAGCAGCTGATAAAAACAGCTGGTACAACTCATTTTGACTTCAGATAGAAGCAAATTTTAATCTTAATTTGAGATACCTTTCTATAACACTGTGACTCCAAAAGTGTGTACAGTTATTACAGTTATGTTTACTGACATACATGTAAAATGAGTATAAAATTATATAGGTACTTGAGGGAATTTTAACTTCAAGTACTTTTTTAACTGCTTGACACAGAATACATGACAACAGCACAAAAAGTAGCAGCATGACTAAGCTTCAAACAGTTTCCTTGCTGAAGACAAAAAAGAAACTGCATCTTTTTTCTCTCCCTTGCTCCTCGCTCCCTCTGGCTTCTCTGACACCCAGTTACTCAGTGGGCTCTCTTCAGGGACAGTGAAGACAGGTGGAAGGCTGGCAGAGAGGTACACCCTTTGGCAGTCTGTATTTTCTTTTTTTTTATGAAACACACTTTGAATGGAAGTCATCCTCACTATCCAGGTAAGTATTCTATCTGTCCTGCAGACAGCTGATACATGCCCATCCCTTCACCCACTGGGCACATTTAATGGGCAGCCTGCAAGCACCACAGTCAGAAGCAGGATTTTCTCCCTTGGGCAGCTGCCAAAAATTATTCACTTGTAAGCCTCAGACAGAAATTATCATCCTAAGGAGCTCAAAAAATAAAATATCAAAACACTAAAAATTCTATCCATGAGAAAATTATTGTTTTAAAGTGAAAGAGAGAGGAAAAACAACATATGCTGCAATAAAAAAAAGTGGTAGGAAAAAACGTTCAACAGGAAATGAAAGGCAACAAAGTGGAAAGGGAAAAAAATAAGACTGGTAGCACAAAAGAAACAAACATATATTCATACAATAATAAATCTAGCAAATGGATAAATCTTTTCAGCTCTTAATATAGTATTGATACATATATACCAACAAAATTTCAGATGTAGACTGTAGGCCTTCCTGGCAAACACATTAATTTTGCATTCTTCTGTTCTAAACTGTCTTTACAAAAAATATTGGAAAATTGGAGTAGTTAAGAAAAAATTAATCCCACCAGTTAAAGACAGAAAAAAATTACTCTGTAGAAAAAAAAAAAGCCACAAGTTTTAAGCCAAAAAAATAATTTTGGAGTAAAACAAAATAACAATATTTATCCAAAATACACAATATTTCTATATGATATTTGGTTGAGTTTTGAGAAGTTCAATATTTCAGAATATTCATAATATAGAACATTTATTCTGTGTTTTGGAAAAAGAAGAATAAGGGAGATGAGCAGAGAGCTGGAAAATCAGAAATGCACAGAAGTGGGGAAAGAGTAAAAAAAAAAAGGACAATTTGTAAAGATGACAATATCAAAAAGAAAAAAGTAAGGCCACTGTGATCTATCTTTGAAAAGACTCCATAGAGATCTTAGAGTTACAAAACCTCTCAGAAATAACAATAAAACATTACAAAATTTTTGCAGTCCTACACATCTTCTCGCTGAAGCTGAGAATAAGAGAGATGGGCAGAGGACAGAGATCTGCACTTATACCCTTAGACCTCATCTAGGCAAAGCTTCTATAAAATTGAGAATAATCTTGTCTTTTTTAAGGTCTTAGTATGTACTCCAGTACAGAAGTGGGCATAAGAGATGGACACATGGAGGGAAGAAAAGAAACAAGGATGGGGGTGGGATGGGGAGGACATGGAAAGAGAACAAAACCACTTGGAAAACAAGCAGAGATACACATTAAAATATATTAAACAACTTTTCTCTATTAAAAAACTCCAAACCAAACAATAAAAGATGATCATGCTATCTGCAGATGAAAGGTGTTAAAAATGACAGCTGTGCATCAACTAAAATAGGAACCTTACCACTATAAGGCAGAAACCTCAAATACTTTCATTTCTGCAGCCTAATTTCAACATTTTTAAGGAAACAAAGGGGTTATTTATAGATGCATAATAAGAAAATAAACCTTGTGTATTAAAAGCGCTTAAAATAAAATTCAAGATGACACAGAAATGTTACTTAAATATGTCATGATAATTAAAATAAGCAAAACACAAATCAACTGTTTCTAGAATAAGAATAGGTTTGTTTAATTACCATTTGCAGCTGAAGTTATCAAACACATATATATGCTCATTGAATGAAAAGACGTACCAGTGTCATAGGAAAAGCACACCAAAGCAGCAACCCACACAGCCTTTCAAGACCTCTTTTGTTTGAAACATTTTTAATAACTGCCACTTTTGACATCTCTACAGTGGCAAAAAAATCTCTTAACATCATCGGAATTCTGGCTGGTGTAGGATTTTTAGCCCCAGAATTTTTTAGTACCTTCAGCAAGGTAATTTAGCATCTGTTATGAAGGTCTTTGATAGTTTAGCATACATTTATTTGCTTGTAAATTCAGATTTTTCTGGGAAATTTAGTTTCTGTGTCTTGTTGTTTCTTTGTTATTTATTGGAAGATTAGAAATTTTTGTCAGATAAAGATTTCTTATTAAAAAATTCTTTTAATATAATTTTACCACTTTTATAAAATTACCAGAAGACATTCATTGGCCTAAATATTTCCCTCCTAAGGTCCGTGAGCTCTTAACGCCTTCCCCTTCAGAGGCAACACATTTAGGCCAATGTCCTGCACGAGCCATGCTGGTGGTCACCAGGCTTGGAAGGGACGGAACCCTCCTCCTTGGGACAAAACACATTCAGAAACCCTCCAAAGGCAGGCAGGCAGGCAGGCAGGCAGGCAGGCATTCCCACGGTGCCTGTGCATACACATTCGAGCGATGCGGTCTGCGTGTGCGATTAAGACATTCCCCTGGGGCAGTCACTTACTAGAATTACTGCTGTCATCCTTGGTTCCATCGAGACTTCCATCGGGGTGCATTTGCAAGTAGTAGCCTTGCCTGCAATATAACCTGGTCACTATACCCTTGAGCTGGGGATCTGAAAGACAAACATATTTTGTCACTAGCCTCAAAACTTTTTCCAAGAGTTATCCCTACTTCTCTCACTGTAGGAGGATGTTTGGTGAAGCAGCAATGCTGTCTTAAAAGTAAGTACTACAACAGGATGCGTGCTGATGGAGATGGAGAAAAATCTCTCTGCAGAGTGTTGTTAGGTCAATTCTATGTCCTGCTCTCTACCTCCAACATCCTTCATTATAATTAATACAGGTAAAACAGAGAAAAAGAAGAACACCCAAAATACCCACAGACAAATACTTAAACCATATTAAGCCCTGCAAAAAATTGTAGACTTCAGCAACAAGTTTTATAGAAACTAACAAAACATTTGATACCCTACTGGTTTGATATATGTTAGCAACTTTCTGTATTGCACATAAGTTTTAAGGAAACTGGGAAGAAAAGGTCTGTTTCCTTTCCTGTCAACAGTGGTAAACTTATCAGGTGCAATTTGTAACAGTACCATCTGAAGTTCCCAGAATATTTTAACCAAGCTAGAAGTAGATCCAATTCACCTGCCCTCTCCCTCCCCCCAGAGAATTACACTCACAATCAGGGCAAGACATAACCTTTGTTCAGCAGAAAGAAAAAGCTGAAAAAGCTCTCAGTAAGATAAAGCTACAGGAAATCCAGGTAGCTTGGAACACTGAAGGTTCTCCATTTAATGCTCTGCATTTATGAAAACTGCCAAGAATTTGGCAGGGAGTGCCGAGCCACAAACTCTTTGATTCACAGCATGGATGTTGCCTTATCAAACCACAAACTGAGCTCTTACAAAATTGTTTCAGAGAAAGAAGGCATCACATCTTGAAAAAATTCAACAGAACTACCTCTACATGATATCAGTATTAATATTGTTAAACATTAACTATTAGGCCAAGTTCCAGGCAGCCACTACATCAATTTGTGGGAAAATTGGCATTAAAATATCTATATCATATCATGCTTAGCTGTGCAATAATAAATTAAACTCATAAATACTTTGATACAGATATATAGTAAAATAAACATGTGAACTTCAAAGGAAGACAGAAAGTATTTTCATGCAAGCCTGTGGGCAGAATACAAAATTTGTGTATAATTGCTCTCACAATTAATCATGCTGGGTTACTTAGAGTATCCTAAGGGCATGTGAAAACAAACAGTGATAAACAAAACTGCCTCTAAATGGTATGTACTGAAATTTCTGTAGAGGCTCAGTCCTGTGAAATTATCCTGCTAATGCTTTTATTGAATATCCAAATTACAAAGTCATATTAAACAATAAGCCCATCTGAATTAAAAATACAAGTTAAACTGTAAATATAATAAAAAACTGTTACTATAAATAGTAACATTGTAAGATTTCCAAGGCATGGAAATAAATAATATGGACAATCAATGATCAACATATATGAATATTGCAACTTAAATTTTTAAAATTTATTTAAACTGGAAATTTTGCTTTCTTTTAATTTTTACTTTATCAAAAGTTTGTCTTTATATATGAATACTCATAAACAAATATTTTAAGAAATTTAAACATGTTAAACTGTAATTCATTTGAATATACTGTCTGCACCAATTTCATCAAGTGATTCAAAAGTATTTTCATAATTTAAAAATGAAAACTGAGATCCTTTTACACAGGCACTATTCTTGTCAATGTATGCTTTCAATGTGTACTTCAAATTGACAATTTTAAACATGCTTGCGTACCACTCATTAAAAAGACATCTTTAAATAAAAGTATAATTAAAAAGTATCAGCATTTTGAAAAACACTTTCTATACCCAAGGAGTCATGAAAAAATTATTTTTATCAACATTTTCTAGTGCAAAGTTTCATAGGAAGGGAAAGTACAGTCAACTCACTGTCATCAGCTGTTTACATCTATTGCTTCAAGGAAAAAATGTCAAACTTAGAAGTCACTTTCAAAGTTGTTTTTCATACTCATTCTATTCATTTTTCTAAATTGAAAAATTAAATGTCGTTTCTAATAATCATTCATCTGTTTTCATCAAAAGCATTATTTAAAATTAACCCTGCTTTACCAGCTATCCAAAATTACATCTGAATGAAAGTGCAATGACACATCAGTCTTGATGCAAGTCATAATAAGAAATAGTCACAAAGACTTCTCCATACAGCTTCAAGGCAAATATCTCCAAGATGAAGCAGACAAGCCTGTCAGGCAAGAAGTCTTATCTCTTCTCCTTACAGAAAGAAAAATTACCCTTTCACGTCCTTTTTGAGACATCTGAGCAGCAAGCAGAGAAGAGAAATCTGCTAGTCCCTGTATTTCTGTACCACTTTATCTACCCTTTGTCTCTTCATAATATTACAGGAACAGTCAGCTTCAGATGATTTGCAAATGAGTTTCTCAAACCCTTGTTGACCACACTTAATTTTTTTTTAATTTTATTTTTTGCTCTCTGCTAGTCAGCAGGTGTGAGCAACAATGCTCAGAAACAACAGCAGAAGACTGGTGCTGCCTGTCCACAGGTGTACTGGGTGTGTCACCTTTTATAACTCACCAGAGTGACAAAGACAGACAGATCAGCATTTATTCTTACCCTTAAATCCCCACACTTGCTTTTATCTTCCCACATGTAAAAGAAAGAGAATGTTAAGAAAATAAGAAAAAATAAGCAAAACAGTAAACCAGAAACAGGATGAGAGCAGACAACCTCACCAAAGAGCTCCTAGTTCTCATGATTTTATCATTGAAATTTTGTTACTAGTTCACTTCATGTCATAGCTGCCACAGTGAGGTTATTTTGTGAACAATATAATTTGTATTTAATTTCAAACACATTGATTTCAGGGCAAATGAAACTAAAAAAAAAGTAAACTTCACCATGCATCAAAAATTATAGAACAGTTTGACATCTCCTAATGATTTTTATCAATTGTTTTTTGTACCTTGATTTCTGAGGTTGAACAGTTCAGCATGACATGTCAGCAATGCCCTACACTGGGAAAAATTATTCTGACTTGTCATTATTAGAGGTTGTCTCTTAAAATTCAAAGCTGTACTGAATGGACAAAGGAACAGCTCCTTCAGCCTCTCTTTCACAGCAATCTGTGTGACAGCAGCCACTTGCAGCCCACTTTTCTTGCTTTTTTTCCTTGTCAGTGGTGATGGCAGGATGCATGATTGCAGTTAGCATGAACACTCTGTCAGTAGCTTTTCTGATGTTCTCAGCAAAGGCAGAGTTTAATTAAGATGTCTTCTCTCTCAAATAGTGGCTACAAAAATGGCTTTGCATTAACTCATGATAGGCTGAGTGCAGCTCTTGCTCTAGCACAATTATGACACTTCATGTTTTGAATTGTGAATATTTTTTGTTCAAAGAGAGAATGGCTTTCACATGTACTTCCCCACTCCAACACACTGCCAAGAGAGATGCATTTAGAAACTTTATAGATTTAAAATAAACTAGGGAAAAAAAAAATATGAGTGTTAAAGCATAGATTAATTTAAAATGCTAAAAGAACAGTGGTGAATATGCCTATTGTATATTTTAAAAATTAGTCCTTTAGCATCCAATGGAGTTTTAATTTTTAGTTTTTGCCAGAGCAAAGATTTTTTTTTTACTGTCATTATTTATTTCCTCCCTCTTCTGTGCAAAGGTACTAAATAAAAGTCTGCTGACAAGCAAATGCCTAATGGGAGGGGTAGTCTCATATCAACTCACAGTCTTATGGAGAATAAACTGCACTATGCAGTCAGCCACCAGTCTGCCACAAAATGAGTCACTCAGTGAGCCAAGTAAAAGCCAGTATTTAGAGGTACATTCTGCTCAGATATCAGAGCATCAAACTCATGATAACAGCTCCAGGTAATTCACATTTTACTCGTCCTTTAATCTCTGCCCTTCTGTCCAGCAGTTTTCACTTGTGGATATTTTAGTACTAAAAGTACCACTCATATTGATCCAGAAATTAAAAAAAAAAACCAAAAACCAGAGCATTTTTTATTAAAGTTTATGGTACTCTGATAGTCACAATGACCTGGCTGTCACATCTTGCTCGCTGATGCTATGGTCAGCATTTGTTAGGAATCTTCTCTCTCACCTATTGAACTTTATTGAAATATAATAGAACTCCATTATAGTCTGTATACAGATTTTTTTAAAAAGTCAACCCCCCAAAATCCTTCACCACAAAATTCCTTTTGTACCTGGGAAGTAAAATACCCACCCAAAGCCAGTGTCTCATCCACTCCAGGCACATCTCCCTATTATTTTGTAAGGCCTGGGAAGAGCAAAAAGCCCCTTTTCTTGATTTCTCACACAAGAGTACTCTAACAGTAGTGTGTGTGTAGGCTGTGTCAGACTGGAATTCTTGCCATCTCTTGCTGAAGTGTCTCTACTTTGTAGAATTATTAATTACCCCCCTGCAGGCAGGTTAGACCCCATCCATTATACCACAGTTCAAGAAATCTTCAACCCCTCACCAATTTCTTCACAGAAACTTACTGTTGCTTTAGATTAATGTCTGGATACTTTTTAAAACTTAAAACATGTCTGTGTAGTGTTTAGTATTTTAGAAACTTTCCACTAAGCAATTTAGTGCTGGAAGCAGGGAAAAAATTCCACGTAAAAATTAAATTTTCTTTTTCGGATTCTCATTTCAGGTATTTTTGTTCCTGCTGTAATACTTTTCCCAGTTTTTAAAAGTCATCTTCTTCTCAAGTGTACTGCTTCTGCTATATTGCAACAGTACACAAACAGGTACAGTCATTACAGATGATCACATTTCATTTTGCCTTGTTTATGCCAGGCTTTGCATTGTCATTCCAGCACATAAAAGTGCAGGGTCCTCTGAAATGTGTGTTACACAATCGTAACGGCAAGCTTCCTGAAGCAAGTACATTGCCAATGGGGAATTCAAAACGCAGAACTTTGTACTTCATTTAAAGGTGATAAAATTCTAAATAGGTATCTAAAACCATCCTTCATTATTAAAGTCTTCAGCTGTTCCAGTGATACAGCTCTTGCAATCAAAAGCTTTATGCACTCCTAACTTCTTTATTAGACTGTCCTATCACCTGGTGTCTCAATGTTTCCAAGTTTCTGATTGTTTTTTTACTTTCTCTCATTGTTAACAGGAAATAATAAAATCTGGACATTTATTTTATGTGCTAGTGCTCTCTGATTTTAATAATATTTTTTTCAATATCTCACAATATACATTAGAAAACTAAACTTTAATTAAAAACTTAAAAGAAAAATATTTTTGAAAGTTTTGCTCTATTCAGGGCAAAAGGGAAAAGCACATAATGTGAACTCAGAAAAGCAATAGCTCCCATTATTCCCTGTTCCCATAAGTAATAATAGTACTTGTTCTGAAACGAGGTGGCTTTCTCTTTGCTCACTTATTTTTCCGTTCTCATGATGATTACAGGGCACTCAACTTTGGTGTTTATTTTTAACTCTACTTTTTGTCCATTTATGTCTCACATCACAAGCTCATCTCCTGCAGAACCCCGCTTTGAGAGTGCGGTTAAGAGACAGAGAGTCCTCCCACGTTCCTGTGCTGCCATTGTCATTGGCATTCCGCAGCGTTTATGAAATTTCCTGGTAAACTATGAAAGCAGGCTGGAGTTCTGCAAAATGGTTGCTTTTCTTAAAAGGCCCCTTTGTGCTGGCATCCTTGTCTTTGTGTTGCAAATGTTTTTATGTTAACAGCAAAATGTGCTCCCTTTCCATTTGTGGGTGCTGACATTTTGTCTCTGGGTCTCACAGTGCATTTCAAACTACATAAGCCTTGTTTCTTCCTATATGGCTTTACTCAAGCAAATTTGATCACCAACAGAATTGTAGGAACTTGGCTGCTAGCTGGGATAATTTATATCTTTTAGAGATTTACAAGTTGATTGGATTCAATAGACTTGCCTACAGCGTAACAATTAATAGCCTCCTTTACCAGATGCATTATTTTGGAGGGTATTTGTGGGAAAGGAAAGAAGATTAGATTGTTCAGAAAACACTTTGTTCCAAAATCAAAATTTTACACAAGCATGGTAGCTGAATTTTAGTAAATTCATTTAATAATTTACATTTCTCTTCCTACTGGACTATACTGTATAAATCTGATGGTTCTGATCTTGCAACACATGGATTTGTGGGAAAATTCCTGCCTAAACACTGCCTTCCACCTTTGACCCATGTTTCTTCTACTACATTACAATTCCAAGACCTCCAGTTCCTTAATATCTAAATGATATCTTAGTTTATGTTATACACAAGACTATTGAGAAGAAGCTGGTCTCTGCTTCCAAGCTTGCTTACATAGCGCCAGTCACCCTTTAATATATTTAAGTAAAAAGCATCATCTTCCACTAATGAAAAAGCCCCATCTCAGCAACTATATTCACTTTCTCAATTCACTCTCTCAACACTAAAATTTCTACTGTCTAAATTCCATGTTAGAGAAGTCTTGCTATTACAGTTTTTATTTGTTTTTTTCATTTAACATAAGCCTTAAAAATACCCAATAAGGCCTTACTGAACCTTATTAATGTAGATAAAATAACATTCTAGTATTATGTTTTGAAGCTGTTCCTGTACCTGACCATCTTAGCTCTACCTGGCATATTCTTGATTCTACATTCTAACAGCAAAACATTAACATTAATAAAAATACTGCTTAATGTTTCTCCTGAAAAGAAAAAAGCATCAAGCAATAGATCCCAGAAATAAGTAATTTGTGTCTTCAATTTGCAATAATTTTTACTTTAAGTTTCCATGAAAAGCCTTTGTCAAACACTAAATGTAATTTTGCTCACATTCAAAAAATATCAAAGCACAATAACATGACAGCTTCTATTACCATTTAACCAATGTATAAAATTTGACTAATGCACTGCCCCTGGAATCAGTAAATAAATGGGATTTAAGAAAGAGATTTCTCTAAAGATGTCACTGAATTTTGAAAGCACAATAGGATGGGCATAGATGACCTTTACATATGCAACTGAATTTATTTCACATAGCACCTAACTCACCACAGAATGAATTTGATACTCCCCTTCCTAAATAATTTTTGGTTTTAGAAGTCAATGTTTAAACATTGCACTTATTTTCACAAGCTTTACTACTTATCTCCTTCCTTGCATGCTGCATTACTAAGGAATGAAATACCTGAAGTCAGCTTCTATTTCTTTCACCAACTGACTTAGAAATAAGTCAAAGTGCCCAAACAGTCTATTTTACAAGTATTCAAAGCTATCAGGGTAATTGTTAATGGAGAGAGGATAACAGGATAATTTCAATGCAAAGTATTGAATCCTACATGACATTCCATTTCAGGAAACTTCCATAACACTAAGTGTCAGGGTTCTTTAACTTGTTATTAACTTAATTTAATTCTTTACAGAGTACATAAAAGTCCACAAAATTAAGTATATACCCTCTGCTAAGATATGCAAAACCATCACATCTGAAATATGCTTTCCAAGAACACAATGTATTATATTTAGTTTTATGTTCTTGCCAATGGCGCAAAATATTGAAATTACCAATTCACACTACAATCAAGTAATTTTAGTTTACCAACTAGTCTTAAAATTGGAGAAAAACAGAAGATGCACTGCCAATTAACTGGGACAAAGATTTTTCCTAGTTAGCAAGTGAAAATTTGAAATTGCAAAATATAGAATCATACACTCATTTCGTTTGGAAATACCTTTTAGATGTTAAGTCTTACTGTTAACCCAGCATGGTCATCTCCACCACCATGTTCCTTACTGCCAAGGCTATACGTCTTTTATATACTTCCAGGGATGAAGACTCTTCCTGGAGCAGCCTGTTTCAATGCTTTCACCTTTCCAGTGAAGAACTTTTTTTCTAATATCCAACCTAAACCGTTCCTGATACGACTTGAGGCCATTTCCTCTTGTCCTGCCACTCCTTACCTGGGAGAAGCGGCTGATCCCCATCTGGCTAGAGCTCCTTTCAGGCAGTTGTAGGGAGTGATAAGGTGCCCCCTGAGCCTCCATTTCTCCAGTCTGAACAACCCCTGCTCCCTCAACCACTTTTTAGCTTCCTATAAGATTTTTTCTCATAAGATGTGTCAGAGACACATTGCAGAGCAAAGATTCAATTTTCTTCGACAGCTGAAGAACTTAAAAGCTTTCCTGATATCAGGTGCAGCAGATTTCAAATATCTCCTAATGCACCAGTCTCATTTTTTACTGCCACCACAGATGCATTACATTTACATTTTATAAAATTTCAATAATCAAAAGTTGTCATTTCCACATGACATTTTGTTGAGTTGAGTAAAATGAGCTGAGATTTGTGCAGGTTTAAATATATAAATGAGAAAGGCAAAAGAAACAGGAATTATTCTTTTTCATCAGTATTAACAATTTAGTGCACAAATGTAAACTCCTGATTAACAAAATAAAATCATTAAGTAGTAACGAAAGATAAATCTGATTCAAATTTTTAAAAACTCATTTAAAAGAAAAGAAAGGTGCTGATAAAACAGTTACATTTTAATTTAGCATTCAATAATGTACAAAACGAAAAGATTTCTTCTTTATATCAGACAGGAAAACATTTACTGTAAAAAAATTTGGATCAATAAACTAACTTACAACTTTTAAAAAAGTAGCGTAGAAAGTAAGAATTTTACATAGTAGAACACTATGTATATTTATAAATTATTATTTAATCCTTATGCTCTAACATAAATGCTCATTGTCAAACCATGTCATTCCCCAACACTGGCTGAACAGATTTCTTTACTAAGACAAAATTTGTTTACAAAGAAATCACAGCAAAGTGAGATCTGTTAAGTGCAAATTTCATTTCATACCTCTTCATGAAGAAGCAATATTACTGGAGATGCAGGAATCCAAAGAAATATTGCTTGAGAAATTATTAATCCCAGTGTGAAAAGGAAATAAATATATTTCCATATTTGTTATTAGTTAAGACCATTATTGTTTCTGTATAAAGCAAGATTACAGCAGTTCCATCAGACAAGGGGAAATTTGTGCTGTTAGTATGAATACAATGCCTTATTTACTTAGGAAAAATATTTATTTGTCTAGGAAAGCACAAATGCACTGGCATTAATTCTTATATAAGAGCTACAAAAGAGCTGTATCATTACGCATACAGTGTCATTAGCAAATTTTTAACAATTTAAATAGCATTACATTCCTCTTTCACAAAGGGTTGCTGTTTTCACTGATAAACTCCTAAACCACCAAGAGCAACAGCAGTGAAAAGGAGGCAGCATTACCAAAAAAAGTATAATAGAGGGTGTTCTAATTTATTTATTTATTTATTTATTTATTAAGAAATTATATACCCAAGAAATGCGATGAGTTACCAGAAGCGGATTAGTAAGAAATATTTGAACCAGAAATAGCAAGTCATATTAAAGACGAAGTTCTTTCTTTTTTTTGCAGTGTAACTAATTGTTGCCTGGGAATGCTCTTTAACCAGGCAAAAAATAGCAGACTATTTCTCATATTTTATTCTACTATTTGCACAAGAACTTGCATGTTTTCTTTGTGAGATGGAGAGACAGAGAGAGAAGCAATGCATGGCTGCTCTCATTTCCTGAGATAATTTTTTTCCAAAATCTCCCTGTGAGAAAGAGAAAAGTCCATTCAGCCTGCAGATTGCAAGGCTTTGTAATCTGTGGTATTAAACACCATTCAGAAATCCTAAGAGCAGCAGCTTGAAAAACTGATTTTCAAACTGAGACATGAAAATAATCCCCTGCACTTGAAGAACACAGTCTGAATCTTTTTGAATTCTGAATAAGAGAGTAATTTCTTCTATCATTGGTATGACAAAACTATGCCTCTCCACTGAAACTATTCTCTGATTATTTTTTGAGTTTGAGGTTAACTTGGGCCACACCTTCAAGGCTTTTTTTGTCTTCTCCTCATCTGTGCTACCCAAGAAAACTTGGAATACAAAGAAAGAAAACAAACTATTGTGAAGTTACATGACCTCAGGATCTGGGCTTTAAGGAAATCAGCAGGATTTGACACTAATGATACAGGACAATCACAGGAAACTGTGACAGGCAGTCACTCAGCTCAAACCTCTTTGAGGGACTTGAGCACAAACAACTTTGCTTCTCTGGAACTTCTCTTTTTTCAAGATTGACTCTAGCAAAAACAAAAAGGCATGGCTAAAACTGGCAAATTCCATTTATTTTACCTAATGCTCCTGGAGGTAAAAAATACAAACCAAAAAAACCCAAACAAAATCAAACTGTTTATCCCACTTAGATTACCCTGACTGTTTTGGAAACACTGTTTAGCTTCTAACCAGAAAATAATCAGAACTTTACTCATAGCATCTATGAGAAAATGTGCAGAATCAGTTCAGATCAACTTGATTATTCAGTAATAAGGAATAAATCTTCCAGTTCGAATATTTTGATATTGTAGTGGGGACACACTGAGCAGAGACTACCCAGCCACTCACTGCCACCTACAGAAAATAAAAGTATTCTATAATGTATCACAAGATTAAAAATACCTGCTAGTATTTGGAGGAGCTCAAAGTTGGTTCATATTTTGATGATGCCCAAAAATACCTCAAAAACACTGATAGGTCCTTCAATCTCTAAATCTAAATTTTATTACAACACAGACCAGAACATATTGCTTTTAAACATATAACCTGAAAATGAAATAAAAAATAAGAGCTTTATAAGGAATCTCCCATCCTATCTAGTGAAATTCTGCAGTGGTTTAGTGATCTGGTTTTTTTACATCCTGCTTTGCCTCCAGTGCAGCTCTCCCACGATGGACAACTGGCTATGCATCTACCACACATACTTTCTGTGTTCAGATTGCAAGCCCTTCTTCCACTGTTTCTCACATCCTGACTTTTACTCCCTAGCTACTGTCCTCTCATTCCTTTATTGTTTCCCACCTTAATTCTTGTTCAGGTATTGTTTTCCAACTGCGCATGCACAACAATAGTGACTATCCAAGAAGACACAAGAAGTTAACCCTCTACCCTGCTGCCCAATCACATCTAATCTTCAGTTACAAAATAAATTTGTAAGCTTAAACAAATGAAACAAATTTTCCTTCAGTCACATATGTCCATCTTTATAAATTTATAGAAACAAATTTTCTTCAGGCTGTGAACTTAACAGAAGATACAAACTCCACCTTGTAGATACCAGGAAATTCAGTGCAGTCTATAATTTGAGGTTGTACCACAGAAGTATATCAGCACAAAGATCCAAACCCACCAGCAACTTCCTCAACCATCCAGCCATCAAGTGCATTTTGCAGAGTAGCGAGTCAGACTGAAGAACCATGGCAGTTTCAAATGTGTATTTTCTCTCAAGATGTGCAATACAAAACTGACAAAAAACCCCAAACCAAAATATATTCTTCAAAGCTGCTGAGCCACAACACTTCCATAACTGTGCCTTCTTTCTTCACTGCCTGCTTGGCTAAAAGAGTTAAAAGCATCATCATTCCTTGTCGAGTCTGGCATCATATCTTAATTTCTTACAGATGTCCAATTATGTGTGAAGATACTAAACGAGGCAAATTCCAAACCTCCTTTTTTGGTGTCTCTCAATAAAGTAACAGGTGACATTCCGCTAACCACACATGAATACCTCCCCTGTGCTAGTGATCTTTAACTCTTTCAAGATGGAGTAATGAGAAACACGTAGCTCATTCTGAAGGACAGGCCAAAAATGCTCTGAATTAAGTACACCTGAGAGAGCTTTCTTATGCACCCAAAACATCTATCATGTGCTCTTCACACCTGTTCACACTGTGGAGACACTAATGCTCTCTACACTTTGGACAAGTCTTTCCCTCCAAGACTCAACTGCAGCCCCGTCAGACTATTCTGGTTGGACTAGAATTATGGAGAATTATGGGCAGCACCAGACAGCTGCTCATTCACTCAGGCTGTGTTAGGAAACCTACCTATACCACAAACATACAACCACATGGGCACAACTAAATTTAAACTAGCTTGCTCAGCAGCCTCAATCATCAGCTGAGGAATTTTCTCACACCAGGGCTTCCACTCCACTCTTCAATTTGAATATGGTCCTGAAAACCACATTACAGAACACACAAGTTTATATAGCATGTTTTAAACAGAAATCAAATGCAATTTCATTCTCCAGATCCATGTGCTACTGTAACAATAAGTTGTGAGACCCAGTCAAGACTGAGGTGTCTTTCACCAGCATTCAGGAGAGCCAATGGGTATGCTTCTAGAGAAAAAATTACAACATTTTCTGAGTATTAATATTAAACCCACTTTAAATCTCTTATATTTCCTGCACATTTATTATACCGACAACTTAAATGCTATTAGAAGCTGAAAGATTACAGATATTGAAAAGTAGGAAATTTGTCCCTGGGATTTCCACAGCAACTTGTGCCTGTGCCTGGTGGTGCTGCAGTGACAGCTCTGCCATCAGCCCAGAGCACGGAGCAGTTGCAACAAGGGCCACAAATTTTGCTCTGTGATAATGTCCTAAAGGCAGCTCTCAACTGAATTCTTCAGATTTCTTTAGCTTCCCAGTGCTGGGCCTGGGCTTCCTGTCCTTCTTGAATTTTATAACTCTCACATGCCCTTCCTTACTCAGGCTGTCCAACGAGCAGTCCAAGGACTGATCCTCTGTACCATAAGCAGAGGTGTTGCTGGTGCTTCACCTGTAATACAGCAGGTGAAATATCATGTGCCTTCGTATCCTAACACATCTCCAGTACAGATTTACACACACTTCAAGAACAACAAAGCATAGCTGAAAAACCTAGCACTCCTATTTTTATTGGGACATAAATTCAAGCTTCTCCAGCTCCCATGGGCAGTCAGGAAGAAGAAAGAAACAGGACATTACTAATTTAGAAAACAATCTGAAATTAATCTACTTCCTTTTCAATGAAGCTCAGTTTGTAGCAGAAGTTTTGCTTGTTTTTCAGAGACCTTTGAAAAAGTTATCCGTTTCTCAACTCAAATACAGCAGAAACATCCAAGATAACCCCTCAGATTTGACACACAAGCCCAACTTCTTTCTCTACACAAAGTGAGGATTAGCCTTCATTATGCCTTATTAGGTTCTTCACTAAAATCTGTGGCAGCAGCCTCATCAAGTGGATGACATTTGAAGTTTCTAATTATTTCTATCTGTATGCAAAGTGTGGATTTACCAGAGAAGGAAGAGGAAGAAAACGGGAAAGAGAAAGTAAAAGCTCCCAGGACTCTGACTCATGCGCTTGTCAGCTTTGTGCTGCCACAAAACCCACCTACCATATTTTTCTCTGTGTATTTTGCCGAAAAACATACCTGGTTACACAAAAAAAAAATTAAAATATCACCATAAACTCAAACTTTAAATCCTTTGTTTCCTTACAAACGAAATAGCTTGTTCAATATAAAAAACATTAAAACCATGAAGTTCAACAGATTGACAACATGAAAAAAAGACCTGCTTCAAAACTGAGGAAAAAATCAAAATTGAGAATATCTCTCTGAGAACACAAGCTTTACTCCAGATTGTTCCCAGGTTCACACCTTTTCCCTACAAGGAGAAATGTGGTTAAAATCTGTGAAGATTATTTCATTGGTTTGAGTTCTGCATTGCAAAGAAAAGTACTTTGAAACACATACCAAATAATCTAGCTAAACCAGAGGCACATAAATCTTTTCCAGCTGAGTCAATGGGATTGATTCTGAGGCTTCTGCTTCCAGTCTAGTTCAGATGTATATGAAAGGACCTGAAATCTAAAGAACTTGTGATAGGTAAATGCCCAATTTGGAAACAGACACCAAGGAAGCAGAGTATCACTGCCAGATTCAGATTCTCATAAGAGTAGGACCTATACCCTCTCACTGGGAAAGTGTTGTGTCTTGAGAGAGGACAAGTGCCTTCCACAGAATTTGCCTGGCTGCCTTCTGAAATCTCCAGATGTCCAGCTCTAATGCATAGAAAACCAAAGCTAGTTTTTCATTTCTGCCTAAAACTGCATCAAAAGTTGCCTCTGTGTTTCTATTTAGCATTCTTTAATTTCAGAACACGGTTAGCCCTGACTATTTTGAAATATAAATTTTAAAGGCCAGAGAGTTATTAATTTAAATTATTGTTCAAGTTCAAAGACAAGCTTCTTCCATGATATTTAGGTTAAAAAACTCTGTAGTTTCTACAAGATTTTTAATGTGCCTTATTAATTACAACATTCTGTGGACTCCAGTGACTATGTTACTTGGACTCCAGCAGCATGAAGATGGTGAGGATAGCACTGTAGGCAAAGCACAGAGGGCTCACTCAGGAGCGGAGTGAGATCAGGCTCCACCTTGGAGGGGACTGGGCTGGTCCAGAGCACAGGGGCATGTTTCTGGAGGACCATAAGCACTGGCTTCATATGTAAAGTCACAGTAAAAAGACTCTGCTGCCAGCAGATTTCTAGGCCAAACCTAAGCACAAGGGATTAGAATCACCCTCACTTTACAGACAACAAAATAAAAGAACTAAGAGGATGAACAGTTTGTCCAATGGAGCAGTACAAATGTGGTTTTCTGCTCCCTAGTCCAGTAGGTAGATATCCCTGCCAGGCTACACAGAAGGACTTAATAGGACTGGAAAAGACACAATTAATAACTGGGTAGACAGAAAGCACTATTTACAAGCATGTCAGAGGCCCCGAGTTAAACATTGCTTGTGTTTGTTTCTGCAAAGCAGTATTAATCCCACTGTTGAGAGAAAGGATTTTAAAAAAGAGGAGTTTAAACTGGGGGGAAGTGAAGGAGAAAAGGCTAGCCACTCTTAATAAAATAAAAAGATGTCAGTACAAATAGACATCATTTATTAGAAACCTCCTATTTGAGTTACAAAATGTCATCTACTGATGAATGCAAGCGGAAGGGGGGAAAAAATAAAAAGAAATCCTTGTCAACAATTTCCAAACAATTTCAAATCAAACAATTTGCTTCTAAAATTATGTTTTGGTTAATTCATGTTAACTACTGGATATGAGTTGTTCAGAATACATAATTTCTCATGGGAATTGCGTCCTCTGAAAAGTCACAAATTCTTTCAATGGTAGTTTTTGCAAACCACAAATAGTTCTAAGACTTTTCTAAAAGTCCTGAAACATTTCATAGAATGGCTTGGATTAGAAAGGAATTTAAAGATCATGTAGTTCCAATTCCACTGCCATAAGCAGGGGACACCTTCTATTATACCAGGTTGCTCAAAACTCCATCCAACCTGGCCTTGAACAGTGCCAGGGATGGGCCACCCACAATTTTTCTGGGCAACCTAAATTTAAAGCTAAGTAAATCGGAAATTTGTATCAAATTACTTTACATATTGTTGGGACAACAGCAAAAATCTAAAATGTTGAAGTTCTCAGAATCTCCTAAATAACCAAACATTACTAAATGCTTCTGGTTTATATCACAGAACTGTCTATACTCCAGGCATGATAAAAGACAAATTTTAGTGACAAGAGCTACAATTAAGATAATCAGAATATTTTGGATTATAGAAATGGAAGGGGGACAACCCCAGGTAAATGGTAGGAAATTTTAGATTTCAAAATATATTTATTGCACCCTAAAATACTCCTTGTTCTTAAAAAATCTGACTTCTCTGTGAGGGAAGAATCCTGTTGTCTCCTCAGCTCTTCTGCCACTGCAGCGCAAGAGAAGGCTCCCAAAGGTTCAGGCTCCCAGCTCCACCAGGCAGTCTGCTGTCTGTCCAGGCACTGAAAACTGGGAGGCTGTCAAGAGGAATATAGCTTTGTTTTGGGATCTACAGTAAGTATTGTGGGTCTCAGCTCTCCTCAGACCTGTTGTGCAGCATTTCAGGAAGTGGAAAAAGACTACTTCTAGAGCAGACTCCATGACTTGAGTCATTAGGACTTTGACATCTGAAGATGCAGTCCTCCTTGGCTCCCATCACAGCTAGCGGACCCATCTATTTCAGGGTGTCATGAATTACTTCCTAGAAATAAATATTTTTAATTAATTGCATGTCTGTCAAAATATGAACCTACAAGTTACCCAAGTTTTGGTGTCTCCATAGCAAGAATCTTCATTCAATTAGGTGAACCTAATCCCAAGGGTCTGGAGTAGATCCATGGCCACCTATTCACTGGTTGGAAAACATACTTTGTTTTTCCTGGAATTTCAGCAGAGTCAAAATATCCTAGAAGAACATTCAGATTCAATGATTCAACAAATAATCAATGATGTAATAGATGATTGCAAAGAAACTTGTCTGAGAAAGGTTGTGAGTCATCTGAATCCAGCCAATATGGAAATCCTTTTATACGTCATCCTTAAGGCGGAACTTTTCCAAACTGAACTTAACAGGAAATTATTTCCTAGCAGGAAGAACAGGAAAAGGTGCTAAACAATTGTTTCTCTCCAAATAAATTAAAATGACTACCTTAAAGTCAGGATTCCACACAAATATGTGATAATGGTTAAACCTCCCCTGAATGACACACCTGAAAGGCAACAGCCCCTCTGCCTTTGTAACACTCACCCACAGCATTCCAGAAGTTATATTACTTCCCATTCTACTTGACACCTGTCTTATGCAGCCCCTTGAGGAAACAAGTTTGAGATCTTTCAACAGAAAAACACATACTGCATAAAGCAAACACATCTAGTATCCTCTCATCACATACAGGTAACAATAGTGAACATGTACCACAAGTATTAAAATAATCAACTGGTGTCTAAAGTCAGCATGTGGATGTGGGAAAATGCATAAACCAACCTCAAGGGGGTTAAAGTTTATGTCTTTGTTTAACAGAAAAATGGTTCTAAGACATTGAAGCAATTATTTTTTGCTTTATCTGCCTAAAACTACCATTGCTCCACATCACCAAACCATCTCCGATTGTGTCCTGGCATTTGTAATAAACATCAGCCACCTGTTATCTACGTCAATGTATTTTGAAAAAGCTTTCCAGACCGAACTAATCAGAAAATAATGTTCCCATTGTAAAATACTCTTTTAGGATCAAGCCCATAATAAAAAGTGAGTAGGAACTCAAGACTTGAAATGTCCACATGACAGAAAAGTGTTCAAGCTGCAGATTTGCTTTTTATGCCCAGGGGTTTGAAAAAAAATTCTCCAGCCTTCAGACTGTTTTCTAGAAGAAATTTTAACAAAGTTCTCCTGTTTTGATGGAAGTTTGGCATTTGGCTTAACCTGACAGAACAGTAAAATAGTTTCAGGCAAAACCAAAATATCAGTCCAAAAATCTCTACCAGAAGACCAGAAAAAGAATGCGGCTCATTTTTTTAGGAAGAAGGATTATGTGTGACAATTTCACTTTACTTGCTCACCATAAAATATCTGGTTAATTCTTTTCTCCTTTCCTTGATGATGATATAGAGCCCTAAAGAACTGCTCTATTTTTGTGGTTTTTTGAGTTTTTTGTTTTGTTTTGTTTTTTAGAAAAAAGCAATTATAGTTACAAGCATAAAAAACAAAGCAAAATGCAAAGCTAAACATAGTGCAACAGAAGGTCACTTGAAAAAGTCACAAAATAAATTACCCAGATCTCATATTCATTAGGGCAGAGTTTCATTACTGCTACAACAGCAGTAGACAATCTCAAAATTAGCACAAACATGTGTGCACATTCTACCCCCTCTAGCACAGGTGACTTACCGCCGTCATCACTCCTTTGTCACTATGTGAAAGCACAAACCCTTACAAAGCTTATGTTTGGCTGCTAAAAATAAAGGCTAGCTAAATGAAGCTAATGACTTAAAACGTACTCTTTTATCCCAGTTCGCTAAACCAAGGACCATACACATCTCTGCTTCCCTAGAATGATGACTGGAACTTTCTTACCTACACAGCTCCTGATATTAAACCGCACATGTTGCTGAACTTTCATAGCTGAAGTTTGGCAGGTTTGATTACATTTGATAGTGCAGCTCCCCTAAGAATACAGTCTAGGAGACCAATGCCATGTATCAAAACCTATCTGGATGTCAAACATGACTCATTTTAGTAAGTACTCAGTAAAATTTCCATCAACAAAATAATTTTAGTTATATTTTAAACCAATTCTGATTCTTTATGAGGCAAATAATAGCTTGATCCTTGTTTTGGCTTGGGGATGGGAGGAGGGTTGTTTTTTTTTAAAGCTTCCATTCAATTAAAATCTTTAAATGAAACAGCATTTATTTCTAATAGGCCACAGCAGTTTAATGAATCCACAGAAATATTTCCTTATATTCAAAATGGACATGAACATAAAGGAAGATATTTTTTTACTAATATATGTACTACTTCTAGGACTACTTCTGATGGATTTATTGTCTGGTCTCACAGTCTTGCTTGCTAGTTGCAGTGGTAAACTCAGAATGAGGAGCAACTTCTGCAGCTTCATGTGCTAAAATTATAAACTCAGTGTTGAAAGATATATATAACTTCTGCACTTACAGAAATTAGTGAAATGGAATCAAAATGTCTGAATTTTGTTTACCAAAACCTGTACAAAGTTTGATTGTGGTCATTAGCAGATTCCAAAATTGCAGTCCCAGAACAAACCGGTTGTATTTTATTTTCCCTTTACATAATTTAAATTTAAATGCCTATTATAGTAACAGAAAGCTTTAAGAAAAATAAAATCAGTGATATCTACTGGGGATACAGGGATATGCCTGAAGTTCAGCCACAGTACAGCTTGACTTTAACCCCACTGCACTGACTGAAATTACATTAACTGCTGTCAGGTAGCTGGTTGTCACAAAACAACTGTTACTCCCCTTGGTCGCATTTTAATGCATGAAACTGAAGGATCAGGGCAGATAGGAGGCATTACAGAACCAATGAAATAAAAGTTAAAGCCTGAATAATTCATATAACTACTCTTTGAACAGGACTGGTATATATGCCATAGTTTTTTAGATGGAACAAGATATGAATGGCACATTTGCCAGAGTTTTCCCCCCATACCATCCCCCTCCTTGAGTAATCAGGTGTTTTACCAATATGGTAAGTCAGGATGTGTCTGTCAAAACAGGCTTTGACTGGAAATACTGTTCTGACAAAACAGAAAACACAGCATGCTTTGCAGTGAAAAACTCCACAAGCCTAAATGCCAGTTTGCTTTCCCAGATGACAGAATAGTCATTTTCTGAACAGCTTTGTTTAATAAATTGTTGGTATTGCTACTACTCTGATTTTCAAGCCGAAGCTTTTCAGAAGCCAGAACAGTTTCCAATGCACTACGTCCTTCTGTTTGGAGCTTCTTAGGGAGAAGACCACAAAGGACTACTACTCTATTTTTGGGTTTTGAGTAGTCGCAAGGTGTGGACTTAAGGCATCATACCCTTTAGTGGTCTAAGCTTTGTCACAGCATAGATAACAATAACTGTGGCCTTGTCTACATCACAGTGTCATGTTCTTCTATTCAAGAGTCCAAGTGGTCATGGAAACAACTTACCACCTTACCTCTATGTCACAGCAGACACATAAATACCCAGAGCATTAATACCCAGCAACCTTAACATTTAATAGCATAACTCATCTGCATGTGTGCTGCATCTGCAGCTCCATCCTACTGCTAGGATAGTCAAAAGAAGTTCTTCTCTTTTCCTGTTTTTTTACTAATTTAATTTGAGGGCACATAGTTACCCAAGTGGCATATAAGCTCTAGGGTATTTGTTTCACTGCTCCCCTTGGAACAAGATGTGAGATCCAGTGCTGATTGATTTTACTTTAATGACTGAGCAACAGCCTCATGGCAAACCTTATTTCAGCCTTATCTCTGCAATGAAGAAGGGTGTCAACACAGTCCCTGGGAGTCCGAATGGCAGGACTGTGAAACTACATGTTGGGATGGTTGGAAAACAATCCTGTTCTGTTTCAAAAGCATGTCTGCTGAAGCTTAGAGGCAAAGGCGGTAGCAAAGGGCTTTCAGAGCTATAGAAATTCATATTTCTTCTTCCTCTGCAGGAATGCAAATAGGAAAATTTCTATCTTGCTCTAAATACAGCCTGAATGACCCCAATTAAGAAAATCTATTCAATTTTTTCATCTTCCTCTAAACAGAAGCTTGGATACAAGTCTACACCAACATAAAAACTAGTGACATTCAAAATCAGCTCACTGATGACCTGCCTCACAGTAGTTTATAAAACACAGATCCAATGCCTCCCTACAAAGAGAGAATAAACATAACTACCCATACGATCAAAATGTAGAAAGCTCAACTGCATCCTGTGTACAAAAAGGCCAAGGTCCAATTCATCATGAAAATATTCTCTCAAAGCTCAACAAAGGATACAAAAAATAATAATACTGGTATTTCAACAGTTTTCCACCAAAGATACTTTTCTGTTTCCATGGCAGTAGCCAGTAGAGTCCAAAACGGCATAATTTTCATGTTACTTAAAAAAAAGGAAAAGTAAAAAAAAAAAAGAAAAAAGCCTTCTCAGAGATAAAATTTCAACCCAATAACCAAATGGAGGCACTCAGGACTCACAGAGCTGTCAGCATACTAAAGCCACTGTGCAAGACATTGCTGATATTACGGCAGAAGTGAAGAAATATTTTTTCACTTCCTACACAGCTATGACATATCCCTAAAAAAGAACTCAGTATGCCACAATCTATTGGACTCAGGATGTGATTTGTGCCATTAGTCCTCTGGTGTCACATCTGAACAGCCCTGGAAAATCAACAGCAAACACCTAAATTGTCCCTATGTAATAACACACATCTATCTGGAAACGAGTTGGAACAAACACCATTATGCATGTAAATATTACACAATCAAAA
>JAYDZK010000001.1:77236674-77274956 GCA_034509185.1 Euphonia xanthogaster
TTTTGGTGGTTTTTTTTTTTTTTTTTTTTTTGGCTTGGAAGTGTAAATATGAATTCAGAAATATTCACTGTTTTGCAATACAGAACCTAGTATGCAAGAATAGGTTCTTGTTTCAGCAGAGGCTTCAGCTTCTTTGATATTGACCATTTTTCCCCCTAAATCCTTTAATCTACAAAGCGCTATTTTTATACAGAGGGCAAAAGTGTATGGTGGGAACTCCAGTATACAGGGATTTTGTATTAATACTAGACCAACTAGGAACAGAACATGCACAATCGGATCTGGATAATACATTTTAATTCTATTTAAAAGTGTCTCTAAAGAGATTCAACTAAGACTCATTGGATTTTCTATCTGGCAATTTTTACAGAGCAGCAATTTCCTTACAACGGTTACAATTGCCTTAACTAATGCAATTAGACAGAGAGGTTGTTATTAAAAAAATAATTACATTTCAATGTAGTATTTTTGCATACTGCTTTCTTTTCCCTCCCTCCTCAAAAGTGCACAAGACACGGAGTGGCATTCCTTAAGACCCCTCAAGAGGGAAGCGCTCCTCTGAGTGCTGCCCCAGTGGGCCTCCCGCTGCCCGGACCCTGTCCCGCCCCGGCCTCGGTCCCTGTTCCGTCTGTCCGTCCGTTTCTGCCTGCAGCACCACGGACAGCGGAGCAGCGTCCGGCCGCACACGGCTGGGGGACACCCCAGCCCCACCGCGGGGAGCTGGCAGGACACAGCCCAAAGTCAGCTCGACTTGGCTGCTGGCTCCAAACAAAGGAATGAATGAGAGGGAGTAGAGTGAAATAGAGGCCAACCGCACACTATCTCTCAGGAATGCAGAGGTATAATAGAAGCTAACATTTGCATGAGAAACTCTATCCAAAAGGGTGTGGGTCCCAAGTTCCTCTTTATAGCATCAGATGATGCTATGCATCATATACTATCTACTACTATTGTTCCTTTCTATATTTTCCTTCAAATCCTGGGTCTTTGCCAAAACACTCTGACATTTCTCAACCACGCGAAGCTCAGGGTGATGGAAAAGAAAAGCAAGAGAGAGGGGGAAAATGGGCGGTATGCCCATAGACAAAGAGAAAATGTGTTTCTTACTCCAGAGGGAAAAAAAATAAAAAGAAAAGCCTTGTACTCACATCTCAGAAATGCAGAGCAGTTGTTTACATCTTGGGGTTTTACAAAGAAAACTCAAGAGAGCCATCTGGTGTCCTAACCTGTGATAAAATGTGTGCAATTCTAGTCAAAGCGAAGGTTCTGCTAACATCGATTGCACAAGTATGAACATATCAGATACCTTAAAAACTGGGAACTGCATGAGTATATGCATTTAGGACAAATGGATATATCTTAGTTATGACTTTTTTTACATTAAATAGAGTTTTATTTCTGATTAACAAAACTCTGGATATGAAAACAAAGTATTAAAAGGCAAAGAGGGGGAGAAAAGGTTTTCAGTGCTTTCTACTCTCCCATCTATTCATTTCTAACTGGTATTTTATTATGGATTTCAGAAGTTTTCTAAACAAAAACATTATAGAATCTATAAAATTGCTTTCTTTGATGAATTTTAAAGTAAAAATTTCAATGCATATAAAGTATAGTAAAAAATTCAATGTATATAAATACTTGCTTTATTATATGTTACGGGATGAAACATAATTATTCCTTTTTTTTTAATGTATTACTGGGAAGAAACCATATTCCATTTCACCTAATTTAACATGTAAGTTTCAATGTCACCTTTTCAGGCATGAAAGTTCAATATTAAAATATGCACCATTGTTATTTGCATATGTGCATGTACTAGAGATATATAAAATGCTTTTATAAGAAATTCAGTTAGGAAAAATGGTATTCAATGCTTTATAGTCTATTCTGCCTAGATCCATAAGCTACAAAATGTATAGAATTTAAAATGTCATCTTTACACATTATGGGCTTTGGGTTTTTTCTTTTTTATTCATTTATTTTAACTCATTATATGTTTTACAATAACTTGGATAATGTTACAAGCTGCAGTTCAATGCAGCCATGAAAACTCTACAGAGATTTTCCTTTCATAAACCATTTCAATATAAACAAAAATATCTTCTACAGGTATGCAGTCATGTGCACACACTCCACCCAAATTTTCTCCTCCCAGATATCCTGAGACCACTCTTGATATCAAAACCGAAACAAAATAAATCCCAAATTTCTTACAAGCATATATTTTCTACAAGTGCAAAATGTCAGATTATTACATTACTACTAAACATGTTTAAGTTTCATGAGCTCTGGTGAAGTTTTTATTGAACTTTCTTGCAAAGAGTAGGGCACACAGAGCTCTCTTGTCCAGTTAAATACACTAGAAGATGATGAGGTAAAGTCAGCTTACATTCTAGAAGTCATTAATAAAGTATAGTGAATCTAGATGTTCTTTCAGATGCTACAGAGTTGAAGATTGTTCTGTGTCTTTGCAAATGTTTGTTCTTTTCCTTTGGAAGGTGTTGTGTTCTATAGCAGCAAAAGTATTAGCACCTTTCTCCTCATACCATTCAAAATAGGATGGTCTAGGCATAAAAGTACCAATTTAGGCCTAACAATTGAAGGGCATGCATAAAATTACATCTAGACCACTGGGAAAATTTATTATTCCAAGAAGAGACATTTCAGGAATGGAGAAATTACTTGTTTCTAAATAGTGATGGATTTATTTAATCACCCTTGTGGTGCTTCTGATCAGACTGATTGCCAAAGTACTGTTTCCAGCTGAAGTTGTAATTCTGATTTGTTGCTTCTGACAAAAACAAATTATTGAAGGTTGCTGGCAGTTTAGGTGGACCATAATTAAAGTGTCCAAATTCAATAAATATACTAAGACCCCTCCAGTCCCCCAAATATCATAAGAAAATGTGATACAGTCCTACAAACAGAATTATTCGGGTAATTGCAAACTGATAACTTCCCAAGGCACACAGTGTGTATGTATAGGGAGGATGGGTGCTGGTAAGCAACAGTAACTTACAATTCTTGACTTAAATGTCTTGGGGGAAAAAGATGGAGCAAGAGAAATAAAGACTTGAACAAGGTGAAGCATAATCTACTGCTTACTCTATAGATTGTTAATTGTTTAATTGTACAAAACTGAAAAACATAGAAAAACATTTGTCAGCTTAAATGATCACCTCTTTCATTAACAGACCAGTATGAACGTATTAAAACATAGATAAGAATTCCCTTTTCAGATAGCTTATGTGCATTCCATGTTTAGAAGACTAGTACAGCATGTTTGTGCATTGAGCTGTTAACAGTTTAAATTAGGTCAGTTTTATATGTTCTTGTCTATTAATCTGGATATAATTCTCCTTATACGTAATTGTTAATTTCCCAAAAGGCAGTGTACTATGAAGCAGTGAAATTTAAAATCCTTAACACCCTGAACACTTGCTTGATAAGACTTTGATATGACTTTGAAGATGACTCATTGATAAGACTTTGAAGAACATTTAAAAACAAAATTTGTTTAACATGATAATAAGCTTCACAGAATTTGGATTTCTATCCTTTCACACTTCTTTGTGTCAAAAGCACTCAACTTTCAGTCTTAGCATTCACAATGTACTCAAGGAGCCAAAATCATACCTATTAAAATTTACTAAATACAGAGAAGGTCCTATGGAGTCACTTGTTTAAATAGATCAGGTGAATCCGTTTAATTAAGACAAAAGTAAGCTTCCAATATATTGTTCAAAGGACTGTGCAAATTTTAGGCAGCTTCTTCACAGGATTTGGCTTCTGTATCCAACTCATAAGAAAAAACATTAAAACATAATTCCTGTATATGCAAGAATAAATTAATGCAAGCGAGTCTAGTATTAGATGACTGGTTATGCAGAGAACTATCAAAACATTCTATTCAAATACATAACACTATCCAAATAGATAACACCTGCAATGCTGCCTATAGCAGCTCAGAAGCAATATTTCTTCTGCATTGACCATTCACTTCTTTCACATATTAGATTCATTTCTTTCTCATATTTCCTGAGATACATCCATAACTCAAAGGACTAAGTACCTCTACACTAGATATTGACTTACTCTTTAGATATTATATGATTCTTAGATTTCTTTTGCTTTCGCTTTTTTTTACTTTGCTGTCCCCCTTTCCTTTCCAATGCTAAATTGCATGGATTATCCTGCAGTAATGAGTCTTATGAATAGTCCTGTGTCAAGTAAAATACCTGCTTTAATTCAGAGTTTCATTTTTTATTCCATGGGCTAACTCTTCATCCTTCACCAGGGGAAAAAGGTGGATGAAGATTCTTAACACTATTTTTAATGATTGATCTTTTGGCCAGATAAGATGTATGATTACAGCTGCTAACTTTTAGCAAAGCTCCTGTGACATCTTTCGTGACTCTTTCTGTTTTTCACTCTGTCTTTCCTCTACTTCTGATACCACTTCTTTGAGACCAGGTGAACAAAAGAAACCAGCTGGGTGGACAGGAATATCTGTACAGCACAGAGATCATGTAAGGATCACCAAAATAGCTCACCGAGGCCCAAAACGTAAACCCAGTAAGTCTCTTTTAAACAGTTAAAAACAGCAGTGAAGGAAGAAAAAAAATTAAAAAGAATCAAGACCACATTCAGTATATAATCCAAAAAAGTAATTAAAAATTAAATACTTTGTGGTTTCTGCAGTGACATATATAATATTTTATCTTTAAAAATGAAATAATCTCTTTAAAGAGAGGTTCCTAATAACTAATAACAGATACACATTACCATTACTTTTGTTCTTACTAAAACTAATAGCAGATCTGCCATAAGACTGCTTCAAACAAGGCTCTGGTGACACAAGCCAGAAAAAGGACTTTCATTAAAGAAAAACAATCACAAACACCACCCCCCCCACCCCCATCTTTAGTCCACACAGCTGCAGAGAGCAGTTTAAGATTTAGAGGCCTAAAAACAGCATGGAGAGCTTCTTCATTAATATGCACAGCTTAAGCCAACATCTGTTGTGTTTACTTATCTAGCCACAGCAGGACTTGTCCGCTTGGCCTGACTTCTGGAACATGCAACAGACTTTGCTGTTATTCTCTCAAGCAACTGAAAGTCCCTGTAAGGTGAGTCTGCTTAATTTTGCTGTACAGAAACAAAGGAAACACTGTCCCTAAGAAATTCAGTCTCTACAGTGAATTTGCTCTGGAGTCAGTACAGCTGGCAGAGCATATAAGCTGCTCTACCTGTTTCATGCTACTCACCAGTGAGGATTTCCTGCACCTAGAACGTATTTACAAATGGATTTCTCTCTTTCCTTGGAACCAGTATGAAAACACATGAGAATATGAGAAAAAAATGTGCAGTATTTCTGAACCCTTAGAACAAGGAATATGTTGGATATTGACCATCTCACAGAGATCCAGGAGAAAAAGCACTTTATATGCATTAAAATAAAATACTGAACAGAAAAGATAGTATGAGCAGGGATGTACATAAATTGCTATCTTGAGAAGCAGAAGAATGATTCCCCTCAAAATGCATCTAATAATCTTTTAAGTATAAAAAGTGATTTTTACCAGTGACAGGAAGAACTGCAGCATGTCTGCCCATGAGCATGAATGCACACATGCACACACAAAATCATCCACAACAACACTTTGTTCCTTGGAAGAAAGCATGAAAAATACTCCCTGCCAAATAATCTAGGAAAAAATGGTCTTATTTTCTGCTATGTGACCTAAAATTGACAGTGCAATTAATTTCACAAAATAACTTTCAGATAGTCATCTTTGTTTGCAATTGTTCTACTTTTGATTAACTTTGAATAACTTTTGATTTGCAATCCCTTTGATACTATTTTAATGACATTTACAAGATTAAAAAACAAAACAAACAAAAAAAAAAAACCAAAAAAAACAAAACTAGCATCCTGTTCTTGTTCAAGAGGGAAGGTCATACAGTATTTCTCTGGGTACTGAAGGGAGAAAATGCAGATATACAATTCTGGCTAATGCCACATTCATCCAAAGGGTAAGCCTTGATTCCCTCTCAAGTCTAATGAAACAGACATGACCCTTCCTTTGAGGTTCAGACACAACCAATATCCTCTGAAAAAAGTCCCATGCTCTGTTCCCCTGTTCCTCTTTCCAAACAAACAGAAAATTCAGTGCATTGTCTAATACTTCCACTGAATGCAATAAATCTCTGAAAAACAAGTATGGCTAGCTTCTTTTCAGTTAATCTAGATTTTTAGAAGTATTTGACAAGCTAGTATAGTTTATATTACCATAGGAACAGATTTTTCCTTTCTCCCCCTCAATGTTTCTTTCATTCCATAATATTTTCTTTGACTGAAAGATTTTCTTTGCATTGACACACTATTGTTAAGCAAAAGATGCAAGCAAATATTATCTATTGCAAAACAAAAAATGCCAGGAGGAAACTTTTTAGATATCACCCTTCTATTTTCTCTTTGATAATCTGTTTAATTTGGCTCTAGCTTCATCAATATCAGTGGTACTTGCTCTATCAGCATTTCCATTTTACTTCTTCCAAAACAGAAACAATGATTTCTTCTACACTTTTTTATGTCTTTAAAAAAAACTAACAAAATCAGTAATGAAAGCTTTGACCTAAGAAGAAAAAAAAGAATTTAAGAACTTCTGCTTACCCATCTTGTTACTTATATGATCTAAAACATCAAGACAAATTTCACAGACTTTTGCTATCTTTTTATTTATTTTGTAGACATGCTAGATAAAATATAATGAATACTGGAATTATTTTTAAATCCTGAAAAAATTGGAGTGCCAGCTTATGTTACTGTGGTGAGATTCCTGGCTATTAGTTCAAATACCATAGTATTTATCATTAGTGGTAATAGCATGAATTCTTCTAATATAGTGA
This sequence comes from Euphonia xanthogaster, assembly GCA_034509185.1. Lineage (NCBI taxonomy): Eukaryota > Metazoa > Chordata > Aves > Passeriformes > Fringillidae > Euphonia > Euphonia xanthogaster. The sequence goes on from JAYDZK010000001.1 coordinate 77,243,587, forward strand.
CCTGATTTCACAACCCAGTCCTACAAAGTAACACAAAATATCTGACATTTAAGACTTAACTCATCAAAACCTTTCAATATCATATCTCTCTAAAGTGCAGTGCAATTATCTGATTTGCCAGCAGTGGACACTGTTTGTCTAGTTATTCAGAGATATATTGACAGAGGAATATCTTGCAACACATAGTGGCATATTTTTCTTGAATTATTTGCACTGCAAGTAATTAAAGAAAAAAAAAAAAAGGAGTTATTTGTACCAGACATTAGCTGAGTAAAAATTGTGTGGTAGAAATATTTTTCAACATCTGTGTAATAGCATACTGCACCTTTAAAAAAAAGAAAAACATGAAGCAACTTTAGGAAAAATAAATATCGACTTATTCACATGGGGTTGATTTCTACATTAATCATAATAATTTCAAGTTGCAGAAGATGTTCTGATGTAAAAAATAAACAATTATTTGCTTGTATTTTTCATAGAGTGATGTTTATGAGACTGAAACTGTACAGGCTTTGCATTTTTCTATTAAAATTCTGGCAAATAATGACATAAGCAAGCTAAAAATTCTAAGGAGAATATTTACTTCAGTTTCCTTAACCATTTGTTGAATAACACAATTGTTCAAGATCTGCAAAGTATATGCTTTACCTACTGATATTTTTACTGGGGCTTTGACATTAAGCTGAAAAGTAGGATTTTTCTAGGATGAAAGAATAGATAGCTATAAGACCAACACAAAGAGTTGCAAAAGGTTTAGTAGAAATCAGCCTAGCTGGTTGGAAGACAGTTTCCATTCATCTTAAAAATAGAAAGTTAGTCCTAGCATTTTAAAAAATCCATGCACAGGTTTAATCATGTATAATATTATCTTAGGCACTATTTAAAAAGTTACAGCAATCACCTACTTATCTCAGTATTCAAATGATTCATTTAGGCTCCTCCTAAAATGTCTATCAGTCTAGCACTTAAATAAATGCAGTTCTCATGTAAGAATGTCCAGTATCTTAATAGAATAATTAGCTCATTTTCTGCCTAATGGAGCTGAAACCTCATGAACAGGGCCCAACAGTCGGCTGCCAGTATGTGCACACAGGACACCCACAGAGGCTATCAGAACTATGCTTTTTGTCATATGAAAAGTCAATTGTATTCAGTGGCAGTGATGCCTTAAGTTTTAGCCTTCATGTTTTCCAGATTCTGTACTGCAGTAGTGTATAACTCTGAACTTCATATGAAGAGTTAGGACGTTCTCTTCACAGTTTAGTTACACAAAATAATCCATTTCCAGCCTGAGAAGCAAGGACACCCCTGCAGCTTCAGGCCCAAAAAGTACAAACAACAGTGAACTGCAGAGAGCAATCTGGTAGGATGGGACTTCATAACCTCAAGCTATAATTGGACAATTTACCCCAATATGTAAATGCATCAAAGCCTATAAAAGTGTGAAAACTTCTGACCCAGCATCCGTCTTGGGTGGAGCCACAGCTGGGCCCTTGTACTGCCCAAGTTGTATCCTCTGAAGGCCTTTTAATAAATACCTACTTTATTCCTTTAGGTCGGTCTAGCCTCTGTTCTAAGTAGCCTCTCAAGGCATCAGTAGGATCATTTGAGATCTGCCTAAGGCTGTTGTGAAATTGCCTCCCAGAAAGCTGGGAACTTCAGACATCGGTGTGAGATTTAGTTTCTAGCAGGCTGCATTCCAGTCTCTGAGAACTTGGTCAATGACTTTTTCAGTCTTTTATTTTAGGTATAAAAGTGACTTAGAAGCCATCAGTGCATGAACAGGCAACACAGAATACTTGGACTAGACTCAGACACTGCTAAAACTTCCTTCCAGTCCCCTCAGCTCTTCAACCTGCTCAGTCTTTGACACCAGTAAGCAGAACACTGTCCCTTCCCAAGCCCCACTTTTCCCAAGCCATCCACCTTAAAACTGAACTCGCTACTGGTGGACTAGATTTCTCTTCAAACTCAATCCCCTGGGGCACATTTCTTACCAAAAATCTGTAAGCATCCCTTGCATTGCCCTCCTATGTTCAGGTAGGTCTTGTATTTTCAGTGACAAGCTTAAATTAAAATTTATCTCCCCAAGCCTTGGGGCTTTTTTACTTATTTCCAGGCTTAGTTTAAACTCTATGGAAACTTGATTTAGCTACAGATGCAGGAAGGAAGAGCTAAATTAATACTAGGAAACAGCTTGATGAGTGGAAGCTCTCTTTGATGCAATCCAAACTGTGCTCTGTAAATAATAAGTGAGAGGTTCTGGCTATGCTAGACTGACAAGGAAGAACAGAAGTCATTAGAAACAGAACAATCTGGCAGCCAGATTGCTCTGAACCTTAGCTTCTTTGCTAATATTCTCTCTCTAGAGACAAAGACATCCTTTCTGGGCCTTAAAGCTCAAAGACAAACAATGTACATAAAATAATTTTTAGTGAAGAAAAGAGGAAAGTTTAAAGTTATGGTTGCAGTTTTACACATATGGAATAGGGTACTATACCACTCTCTAAGCATCAGTCATATAAGTAAGTTTTTGGTGATTTTGTTTACTATTGTGTCATACAAAATTATAGTGCTTTGATGCCACTCACAACTTTTAAATTAACTACTAAAACCTTGGATACAGACAGATCAAATTTGCATTGAATCAATTTTTAAAATAAACATCCTCATTAAAAAAAAAAATATTACCAACAGCAGGAGACCTGGATCTCAACAGCATACAGATATTTCTAAATCCAATGGTTTTCTTTTTCTCAAGACAGAAAAACACTTCTGTTTCACAACAACTGAAAATGTATGCAAAAAAAGGATTAAAAATATTTTATCTGATTAGTTGCCTGAGCACAATTTATTTCTGAAATTATTTATGATTATAAGTCAGCACATTTAAACATGTGGAGCTGTTGGCAATTTAAACCTTGACTGCTTCTTACATGCTTCACAAGACATGGGATTTTCTGAAGCACAGATAAACTTTACCACTTCCAGTATATTTTCAAAATATTATTTTCTGATGCCCTTGATTTATGCCCCATAACATTCAAACTTGCCCTCTACAAGAAGTTAATCTATCAATGGTGTACACAGGCTCAAATATGAATATTTGACAAAGCTTAAGCAATTTAGCTCTCAGACTCAAAAAGTTTCTCCAAGGATCATCACAGGACATAATTTCTTATATTTTTACTTAAAAATACTTATTTAATAAGTATGCTTTAGAAATACCTAGATTTATACATGAAATTAAACACACAGCAACACATAATTTGCCGAGTGCCAAAGGTGAAATGTAAGACTAAGTCTAGAAAACAAAATTTCAGAGAGCCTGTCAGGAATGAATCTAAATGAAAAAATAGGTACAAGATGGAAGGGCATAAGAAAATGTGTCTTTAAAAGTCCTCAGAATTTTTTTACAAGGATAAAGGAACTAAGGATTTACACGCACGCTGACACATGTGAAAACACTCAAATGAGAGAGATACTAGAAAATAATATAAATAAAGATGTTGTTCAAAGAAATCTGTGACCAATAGTGATTTAAGCAAATTTCAAATCTATCATTACTAAATTAAGACTATTTTCTTTTTTCCAAGTATTCAAGAAAACAAATGAAGCTACAGAAAAGCCTTTTTGAGCTGAAAGAACAGATCTCTTTTGCAGGCTGAAAAATAAATTGTCCATTTTTTTATATAAAAATAATAGTAAATGACAAAAAATTCAGAAAATTTCTACTTACTTATTTAAAAAAAGGAAAATAAAAACAGGTTGAAGAGTATCATACTCTTACCAATCAACAAACCTGATCTTACTGAAATGGAAATCTATATCATAACTTATGATATAAAGCAAAGTTAGAGAAAATATTTTAACAATTTCAGTCATCACTAACTACTTGGCAATAGACAGGAAAGAATAGTATAATATCTAAGAAAAGACAGAGTGATTATTCATGGAGAAGCTTTGCTGTGCCCTATTCTGATTCTCTCCAAACAAAAACAAGGACCTTTTGTTCTCATACAAAAATTAAAGCAGACCAGAGGATTTGCTGGGAAAATCCCCTTCATAAGACAGTTACCTTAACATGAATTGTCTCAGAGTTTCAGTTAACAGTGGTATTCAGCACCCTGAATGTAGAGGCATTTTTCCAACACAGATTCTAAGCTGCTGAATGCAAGACTCCATTCCTCTTCCACTGGCCTTAAAAGTAGCTTTTAGATTTAGATTCTTAAGCCTAATTCTGCCCCTCTGAAATATATCTCTGATGCTTCAAACACAATGAAGTTTTTAAGTTCCTATAGGGGTTTATACCAACAAAAATGTTTTAGATATACTTTTTAGAAAAGAAACTTTCAAAGTTATTTTAAAAGTTATCAATTTTCTGTAGTTAATAAGTGGCTGTTTGAAATAGGCTTTCTGTATTCCAGCATAAGCTGAAATATCCTGGATTTCCTTTTTTTCCTGCTTATAGTGCTCATGCCCATCAGAAATCTTTAGGCCATTTAAATTTTCTCACAAAAGCCAGCAAGGGTGGTAATTAAAAGATTATGTAAAGCAGTTATCATTTCAGGCACTGTAACAATATAAATTATCAGGGATTAGCCCCTTTCATGCATTCAGTTATACATGCTGGAACTTTAATATTTTGTATTGTAGCTCTGATCATTTCTCCTGGTTATTCAGTGATGCCTGAACACATGCCATGACAGATCTTCTTTCTCTTCTGACTATACTTAATCAACATTCTAACATATTTAAAAAATCTGGTATACATTCCCTTTTTTTGCACACAGGGGCTCCAATAGTGACCTTAAAGCTGAGAGGAAAGTTACTGCAGATTTATTATCTAGCTAGCAGAAATTAATAGCACTGTGAGCATCTATTGTCTTTGATAAGAGCTGGCTATCTCCTCACTATTTCTCTGCAGATAAGTTGCAAGATACTTGTAAATGCTTCCAGCTTTTGGGCTGGAAGTGAGGACATAAAATGAAAGCATGAGATGAAACTCTGGGATGCTCTATGTTGTAAAGCCCTCCCAGCTTCCAATACATATTCAGAAAAAAAAGAAAAGCATCAGCAATTTTCACAAACACTGAGTTTGAAAGAAAATTTCCATTTTAAAGCTTCTTCCATTAAAATACTATATAATCCATTGGCCTTTTTTATGAGCTTAATGTAATTTTGTTCATTGAACTAAGTCAGCTATTAAAAAAATATTCTTAATGCAGTTCTGCCATAAAACTAAACACTATACCTTATTTAGCTAGGACACAATACACAAGTTTACTCATTCTAACCATTAGCACATGTTGACATTGCTTTGGGAAAATTAATTTTAACTTCATTTGAATTTAAAGGCAGGCTAGAGATACTGCCCTGCTCTGGGTTGCTCTGCTCCAGATAAACACAGAAGTACAAGTCAAAAAAGCCCCTCTATTTTTCCAAGATCTCCTTGTGAATACTCAATATTCAAATGTATATTAATGATAACAAACTGACTTTTCCTCAAATGTACTTTCTCTGTCCCTTTTCTCTATTTGGTTGATAGCACCAGTAATCCTCTTGTTTCTCTGTTCCTTTACTTTGGCTTTGTTAACTTTATATTGCCACCAAAGAACCACAACCTTTGCACATTGCTGAGATTCAGTCTGTGCTATTTTTGAATTGTTAATTACTTTGGTTTAGCTTCCTTATAGTCAAATCTTATTCTCTTCTTTGTGGCAGAGCTTTCCTTTGGAAACCACGGAAGTACCCCCATAGTGTTACACTGCTCTGTATATGTGGTATCTCCTGTAAGGACTGAGTCTCTGTGACAGCTGGGACAAGACAAATCCTACAGCCCACTGGTGATCTCCATATGCTAAACATTTCTGCTTTCATCACCTATCCTTCCCACTAATGGCTTTCTCCCACAATACAAAATATAAGAGGAAATCAGTGCTGCTGACAGCATCAGAATATTTGTAAAGTTTTGATGTAGAGCACAAAGCTGTACAACCTTTAATATAAATTAAACTATACAGACTACTTAATTTTAGTATAAATATGGCCATATTCTCAGTGTTGTCCATGTAGTCTTAGTTTTGTGGTAATTACAATTTTTAGTACAGGAAAGGAAATGAACTCTGAAGAACAATAGGTGGATTTTAAAAGACAAACAGGTTTTTTTCTGTGATAAACTCAATATTACTGTCAATTAGAGGCAATTTCCTTGCTCATCCTCTCCCCACATAACATGGCAAATAAAGCAACAAACACCCTAAACCACACATGTAGAAAATTAAAATTTTATGAGTAAAAAAGAAAAAAAAAAGAAACCAGTATGTATTCTTTAAAAGCAAAGATCATAGAGGCTCGGAACAGTCTAATTCACTTGTAATGTTGCCTTAACTGATAACTTGACAATTGAAATTACTTGTTTTTTTATGACAAATAAACACAAAAGCCAGGTAATACAATCTCATTGAGAAGCTGAACATTAGAGTGAGAGAAATGTTGCCCTATTCCCCTTTGCCTACTCTCTAACCAGCAGGCGGCACAAGGAGCAACGATAGTGCTTAAGCTCACCCAAAACACATTATTATGTACTAAAGTTTCCTCACTATAAGATCAAAGACAATTCCTTTATTTTTTGTGTAATACTGATTCAACTCAAGCTCCAAAAAAAGCTAATATTACTCAAATTTCTGAAAACGCCCTCATATTTATTATGACCCCTTAAGAAATTTTCAGCTAATCAAAGAAACATTACTAAGACAACGCTATGGGAATATGGAGTGGGAGATTATGCAGATATGTCTATATAACACATACAAGCATTAAGAACTCTTCGAGGATTCAGATTTGCAGTTGATACAGATTTACACTAACAGAAGATGAAAATAACTAGACTGAGGTCACCTGAACATCACTAGAAGTTTGAAACTTAGGCTCCCTCTACATGGATCAACTTGTCCAAAGGAGACAAACACTCACTGAGACTTTGGAAAAATCTCACCACCCTCTACTGATTATAAATAAATCTGTGCTCCTAAGAATTAGTTGAAATGAGAGAGGGAAGCATTCAACAGTTTTGGTACAATAGGAACTATTTTTGCTTCCAGCTTCTTAAAAGGAGCTCTCTGGTCTCGATTTAGGTTCAATATCTGTCCCTTTTTCATTGTCCACATCAAGACTTTACAAGTCTATTTTGTCCAACCTGCAGATAGGTTATCTTCACTCTTTTAATCCTGTATTTTGCTAACTATTCCTTCTCTTCTTTTCTGGAGATCTGTCTCTCTCCCTAGGTGTGAGAGAGATACTTCAGAAGCTGTTCTTTCTCTGCTGAAGACCAGGTTCAGACCAGAATCAGAGAAGACATGAATCAGGTTGAAGTTGCTTTGCCTTGGAGCACTCATGTTGTGTCAAGCTGCAGTTGGCAGAGTGCCATTTGTGTGCTGAATCATAGAACTGCTCGGGTTGGAAAAGACTTTTAAGACCATCAAGCTGGTATGAAACAAGAGAGGGGACATTGGTTTGTTTAGCACAGTCGACTTGTCTTGGTGTTTATATGGTCACAAATGTCATAACTTTCTGTAGATACAGTATGAAGATATTCAAATGAAAAATGCACAGAGAAATGAAAATTCAGTAGCTGCATCTATTTTGGCTAAATAATTTCCCATGGAAATAATTGCATTCAAATCTTGCAAGAGTCATTTTCAGTAGAACATCTGGACATGGTAGATATATTGTAAGAAGATCTCAGGGATTAAGGGACAATACTAATGATTTATTAAATTTTCTTTTCTTTTACTATCCTGAGCAGTAAGAATGATAAACAACCTCTGAGGATTATTATGCTCTTGATTAATTCAGTAATACTTTTTTAATAACCTGAGTTATTAATCTTTGTGAATCACATGCCATCAGACATGCTTCCAGTACTTAAGAGTGGCAGAAATTATTGAATGTGTCTCACTACCTTCTGCCTCAATTTTTTTCTCTCTCTTGCTTTTTCCCTCCACCCACAATCTTTGCCTTTCCCTTCAGAATTCCAAATTGTGTAAGTTATTCACCTATCTTCTAAGGGATTTTTAGACTAAACACTCTAGGGTAAAGAACTGCCCTACCAGTAGGAAATGAAAGCCAGGAAACCTCTCTTTCTTTTGTTACAAGGCTACCAAATTACCTGCTGCCTCCTTCTCTTAGAAGGTATTTGCTGCACAGGGCTACAGTCTGAACAGAAGAGAGAGATTGTCCCTTCTCATTGCCTGGTTTGTAGACTGCCATTCCCAAACCCCTCTTGTTTGTAAAAGATCTGTAGCTAAGATCGCTTTATCAATACAAACATCTATATATTTCTACCTATAGTCCAAATCAAGTAAATCTATAACTGAAGAGGCTATTTTAAAAATTATCATAATTTTATTCCATGCTAGCTGTGTACCACGGCAGAAGAAATTAAATAAATCTTATGTTTAACATAACCAAGAAAGTTCTGAGCCCAGTCTCCAGAAAAGGCTCTGGCTGTAAATACCAAGTGAACAAAACCAAACCATTTCAGAGTAGTTTATAGCACTACTGAAAAAAAGAAGTAAAATTTTATTTTGTTAGTAGAGACAAGGAACTACAGATAAAACAGATTTTAGTCACAATTTTTTTTGCTTGACAGGGATACTGCCTTTGCACTTAAATACCAGTAAAATTTCATGTTTAAAAGTTGCATGAAAAAAATAGAGTATATTAATTTCAGTTAAACAAACAAGAATTAAAAGAAAAAATGCTTGAAAGTAACTAATGCTCAGGGGTGACAACTATGCAACCTATTACAGGTGGAGTTGGCATGGCTTTGAAACTAATTTTAAATTAGATTACACAAAAATCAAGGGATCTCATTTGCTGGTCATTTGTGAAAATCTCAACTGTCCATAATACCTATAAAAAGTTTGCAATATCAGCCACTATTTTGAATATCCTAAGGTAAATATCTACAATATTCTTGGTTGCAGAAGGAATTGTCTTTTGACATTATTTCCTTGTTGTTGTGGAAAAATGATGTTTCTCTGGTTCAAACAAAATTTTATCTGAATGCAGAGTTTAACATGTTAGCATACAAAGGATTATATTCTAATAAGCAGAAAACTGGCAATTTTTTTTCTTTTCTTGACATAGCCTGAAAGCAAAAGGTGTAAATTCAAGGAATACTGTCAGATGCCTGTGTTAGAAGCCATTTAATGAGAAAGATTCACAGCAGGTGTCTTAACCATTAACAAACTCAAGAGCTAAAAATTAAATGTTGACAGGCAATTTGGGAACATCTAGCCATTCCTCACTTCTTGCATATAATGGTGCAGTAGAAGCAAAATTAATTGCCATGTCGATGTCAGCAAGATGCATAATAGAAATGTCAATGATTAGTCAGTGAATGTTCCCACCAAGACACTGAATATGTTCAGACAACTTCTCCCCTCCTATGCAACTTATCTTCAGCTTTGAAATTCTGGAAGGGGCAATAAATGGAGCTCAGCAATGAAGAGCCAAAAATAGGGATCCATTTCTTGTTTTGAAAGTGATTAGAGGCATAGAAATGCAACTTCCTGGTCACAGAGGATATGGTCATTCTGTGGAGATGAAAGGTCTTGACCAAGAGCACATTTCTCTTTGCACTTGCTCTCTGTCTGTTTAGATAGATAACTGAACAAAATGCAGTTTCATTTTACATTGATTTATCCACTAGTCTCCAGCTCCCTTAGGTGAGCACTGCTTCCCTCTTCTAGTGACCAACAGCTTTAGGGGGAGTAAGAGCAGCTCACACATCCAATAGAAAAAATGGCATTAGTTTTAGCAGGTTAACCAGCTGGATATTCATGCCAATCCTGCTCCCCGTGTAGTCCCAGTTCTGGAGGGCAGAGAAGAAGAATGTGAGACCACAAAGAACCTAAGTCCTTCCAGATTAATGGCTTTATAAAAGCTTGGCGTATTTGCTTAAAACACACCAAAAATACACCAGAATTCTCAGAGCTCTGTAAAAGGTGGTTCCCTTGCATGCCTGAACTTCTGAAGTTAGTCTGGCAACCGTTAGCAGAATTGTTACTGCTACTGGAAGTCTATGACTGTTATATTCCATGACAAGGACCTCACAAACATTTAAAAGAATTGAGTTGCATTTTTTAAATCAATGGAAAGCTATTTTAATGACTGTTCCTGAGGTTTTATTGTAAAGAAACATGCAAATATTTGGGTGATATCAAAGTCAATGCCAGGGACATAAAATGATTTAAACACTTTCTACATTGATAGAAAGGAGATGCTGTGGACTCATGGAATTTTCAAACTATTGTATTATGTTCACAAATGTTCTTCTATAGTTCAGCATTGTGATTACTAGATCAGCTACTCAGTTACCTTTAGAACACAAAGCTATAGAATAAATGTTAAAGCAAACAATTTTGATTTAACCTGTATGTGGTCTCAACTTTCTGAGCAAATATAGAGCAGTCCGGCCCAAGTCTCAGTCATGACTTCTGCAGTACAGGGCTTTTAAGGTTTGACCTCTGATACTTGACACAAAAACTGTCCTTCCATGGGAAAAGTCCTGCAAAGATCTGTGGTTCTGTGGTCCTATCTTGGCTTTCCCTGTGAAACAAATGAACTTTAGTGGCTTTAGTAACCTACTTATGAATTCAGATAATTTATAGGAGAAAGGTAGAAAGGTAGAAAGGTAGGGTTTGTCATCCTCCTCGAAGCCACAAGTGACAGGACAAGAAGAAACGGCCTCAAGCTGTGCCAAAGGAGGTTCAGGTTGGACGTCAGGAAGAATTTCTTCACTGAAAGGAAGCATGGCAATGGCCTGCCCAGGGAAGTGATGAAGGCATCCTCCCTGGAAGAATTCAAGAAACTACTGGACGTGTCCCTTAGTTCTGTGGTGTTGTTGATGTGGTGGGATTCAGTCAGAGATTGAACTCAATGATCTTGGAGGTCTTTTCCAACCTTCATGATTCTATGATTGTGTAAAATTGTTCACTGACCTGTTTCCCCAATTATTTCAAACACAGATTCAATGAGTGGGTTGTGTGAGACACAGAAACTGCATATTTCTATTGGTTATAACATTGAAAACCTCTTTCATTCCAGCCCACTTCATAACAAGTGCTTATTTTTCTTACAGTGATAGTACTAATGAAGTGACTTTTCATGGAATCAATAGCAAAGTGTCAATGATTTTGATAGATCAGACCCAAAATAGCTGCCAATTACAGTACTCCGAATTTATTTTGAATGTGTTTAAAAATATTTATCTCTGTTGAGGCAGTTGGGGAAGAGCTGCTTGCTATTTCAGCTTGAAAATTTATTTGTGCAACAGGAAAACTAAGAGAAGGATAATAAAATACTGCACTATACATGGTTTCTGCTTTTTTGTTGCGGTGGATCAGGGCACATTACATGGTTAGTTTAATGAAAACCATTAGAAATTTGTGCCCAAAAGTTACATATGCTGAAATAATAGTCCTTTATAAGAATAGGGTTCAATGATAAGAAAATTTGTGGCATCTCCTCAAAAAAGTTCTGATTTTAAATTCCTGGACCCCAAACACCAGCCTGGTATGAAGTAGTAATGCTGAATTTGTCTTAAGTAGTATAAATAAAAGTAGGGCAAAAAGATGCTGTATTCTTGTAAATTAATTCCATTTTTAGAAATGTATTTTGGACAGAAATCATACTTAGCTTGCTCTAGTCAATAATTTCTAAAGCAATTTAAAGGAATTTTCCAAAAAAACTCCTAAACTCTTCCATCATGTAAACAAGCCTTCAGGAAATAAGCCTGCTTTCCTGAAATGGCCATGTTTTTACAACCCCAGTTTTGAGCCTCCCAACTGGGGCCAAGGCTTTCAAAGGCAGGCTCCTGAAGCAATGCTTTTAGGGTAACAAACTACCCACCAACACTTGCAAAGGCTGACCATCTCCAATTCGGAAGGCCAACCCAAAATCCTTGCCCAAGGTTAATAATGTCAGTCATGCTACAGGACAGTAAAAATCACTGAGCCCTTTTCCATTTGCTGTACCTATACAAATTCCAAGTGTTTTATAAATAAATCATACATAAACTAATAGCAGCTTATACGTGATTTCTAAAATGACCTCATGTTTTGAGAACTGAAATAAGAATGGCTGGAATGAACATTGAGGAAGATAGCCATAACAACTGATATTTAGTGGAATAGTTGCCTATGTAAATTAGCTCATAAGGAAGATGTGAAAAACCTTTTGAACAGCCTAAGTTCAGCAAAATATTTATTTATAAATGTTGTTTATTTATTGAAAAAGCTGTCTTTAAAAAATATGTGTTCACTTTTTATTGTCCAGCTATTGTACCATGTTAATGCGTGAGAACAAGGAAGCAGAACAAAACTACAAATAGAAGCCAAAGGAAAAAAAAAACCTAACAAAAAACAGGGGGTGGGGGAGGTAATTTAAATTATTATTTGTGGCAGTGGAATACATATGGTGAAAACTAAATTTAGATTGGCCGTGATCCAACATATCCCATTAATTTTGGCTTTCAGACACGGAAAGACTGCTTGGAACAGCCTCAGCACAGTGGGGTCCTGGCCCAAGACACAGAGGTATCAGATGAGAAGAGTAACCATGCGTAAATATTCTTACACATATATGTAGCAGACAGGAAGCAATGCATATAATAATCCATATATCCATTTGTCTGAAGTGTCTCTCTGAAATGTATCTGCATGAAGATCAGATATTTGCCCTTAATCACAACATTTCATTGTCTAATCAGGCACAAGAAGAGCTTATGCACTCCACTACTGACAGGGAAGAAATTTGTAAGTGAAATATTGTTTAGTGTGAACAAAATGAATGGAAGGGTGATTTTGTATAGAAGGGAAGGAGGGAAAGAGAATGTGCAGGTATGCAAGGGAGCAATCTTTGATTTACAGGATATAGGTTTCAGCTTCAGAGAAAGAGTTAGTCCAGAGCATCCCTAAATTACAGTCAGATCCTGACTGGAAAACATACTCAAAGAAATCTGCCTGCAAATTTTGCAGAAGTCTGAACTTTTTTAATTCCAGTGATTGATCTATAGGCTCTGTCCTCATTACACCACTTCTCACCTTATACCATTTCTCATCAGACCAAAACCTTGAAATTTTTGTATGACAAATTTTCCACTTAAAAAAGAATAAGGCAAGATTTTTTTTTTATTTTCACCTGGCATTCCACAACTGTGCCCCCAGTTCTTTCTGTAGCCTGATTGGCAACATAGGTCCTGGAGACACATACCCTGGAAAATTTGTGTAGGGAGAAAAGTTCCCCGAAAAAAGGAATCCTGGGAACCCAGGATTCAAATTCCCCTGTCAAAGAAAAGCTGTTGCAACCCAGATCTGGAATTAGAAAAAAATCTGTACTCTATCACCTTGCATGTGTGTACCAAACTGGGAGTCACAGTGCAAACTGAAGTGTCTCATGCTGTATTTGTCTCTGTGCCAAACATGACCTGACAATGAGAAAACTGTGCCTGTTTTACATACTACAGGCCTATCCACTAAAGTCTGTGTTCAGATATGAATGAGCAGAATTGTGATCCGACATTTTAAAAAATCCAGATTAAATTATTCAGACTGAATTGGTTATCCTTCCTAGTTTTCTTTGTTTCTGAAAAGTTGCCTAAATGAAGTATGTTATTGAAAGGTGTGCTTATCATTCTTGTGAACTACGAAGAGAGATTTTACTTGGGAAGGTGATAGAAGGGAGAATAGGAAAAATAAAGAAGCAGCCAAAACACAGCTACACTGATTCATTTTTTTTTTCTCCTAACCTAATTGCTTTCTATTTTGATCTATTGTATCCCACAACTTGACAAAAAGATTAAATTAAGGACAGTATTTGAAATTAAAATATGAATTAATTGCTTCATTAGGGTTTGCAAGTTCCATTCTAGAGTAAAATACACAACTGAGGTTTGACATAAAAGTAAGCTGTGTTTAGGGTACACTAAAAACCACAGTAATATTTCAAGCGTAATATTGCAAACAACTACAAGTCAGCTGGAACACATTAGCTGTTTCTGACTGTCAAAACAAGACAAGCTATGATTCAAAGAAAAAATAGCTATTTTTACTACTAAAGTTCTGCAGTTGGCCCTAAGTTACAGGTGAGGGCACTATAAGCAAAAAATAAAACCTTGGTACAGGCTAAATGCAGATACTTTTAAAGGGAAATATCTTTAAAAGGCACAATGAAAACATCCTCACTGACATTTCAAATCAAAGAACAGTAAATCTCAAATTGAAAGGGGTTTTATATTTATTTATATATATATTTATATATTTAAATACAATCATTTAAAGAACAATTGAAGCTTTTCACTATAAAATGCACACTATGTGCACATGCATATAGACATTTGAAGATCATTACCAAACCTCAAAGTTCATACAACCAAACTGATGAAAAGTTAAATCTTCTGCCCAGTGCACCTAGTTAGGGAATGATCTGAGGTAAAACTGTACAGCAATAGAAATGAAGATACTAATTCAGACATTTTCCTCTATGATTATCAAACTTCACTTGATAATTTTGCAGGAGACCTGATATTCTAAAGTAGCTCTGTTTTTACTAAGTAAATGAGACTGCAGAGCATTTCTATACTTTTTTCAAATAGGTTTCTGATATAACAAAATACATTACACACTCAGAATTATTTGAAGTTTAAATGTTAGTATTTTCTTTTCTAAATTGCTAAATCTGGTTTTAATATTAGAAACTAATATCTTTCTGGTATTACTTTTATTTTGCAAATATGAAAGGCATTTTGAAAGACAGCTACCATGACTTTTCCATTAACTATATTATTTCAACTCAAAATACTTAATTGAATTGAGCAGGAATAAAGGCCACGTTTAGTCACTGATGTAAATGAGATGATTTTAAAGAACACTCAGCATCAAACTGTTCCTCTGATAGTGAAGCACTTTTTCTATTTAATTCACTAAGCACACAGTTTTAAAGGTCAGCAAGAAATGAATAAAGTCTTTATTTAAAAGTTTTGAATATGGTTTGAATCTTGACCTCATAATAATTTTTTACAGTCTAAGATAAGGAATAATGTAAATGTAAGACACTTTTTTAGAAAGACTGATAGAAAAAATGCCAGCTGGGTTGTCTGAAATCTGGAGTGAGAGAGCTGAAGATGCTGGCATGTGCATGCCTAAGAGTGGAGTCTAATATATTTGGCTGCCTTTGAGTAAAATTCTTAAAAATAAACAAAACTAAAACTGCCCAAGAAATGAAAGAAAAAACCTTCAAGAATATGAAGAAAGAATAAAAAATTAGAAAAAAAAAAAAACATAGCTACATTCTCTGGGATTTTAAAACTTATGAGACTTCCAACTGTTTGCAACCTTGAGCTATTACTGCCTTGCTTTAATGAAGCTATGCAAGCAGAAATACTCTGTAATGAAGAACTTCATGCAGAGAAGACAAATGGAAATATTTGACTCATTTACCAGAAGTCTGTTGTCTTTTGTGAAGCACTAGACATTAGGTCCAAACCCTAAGTTATTAAAATTTTTAACTAATCCAAGTTCTGCATGCTCTTTGACACTAGACTATCAAATGCCTAAATGTTTGGATCCAGCCCCACACTTAAAACAATGGGATACAAACATAAACAAAGTGAGCTTGGCAAGCAGAGGGACTCCCAGCAGGACTCAGTGCTGAAACTTGGGATTGCAGGCTGATTTCCCCATGCATCTTTATACTGCAGGAGCTAGTCAGCTCAAATTCTAGTAGGTCAAAATTCTAGCTAGGCCAAAACTCCACACTGGGTGCCTAAATGGTTTGCTCAGTGCCTCCTTTATTCACAGCAACGCTGGCAGAACTGTCCAAGCCCAGGATGGTCCCCAGGATCCCAAGACAGGGAGCAAAGTTTTCCGTTAGACACATGGTGGGGGTGAGGAACAAGGAGGATCATGATGATGATGAAGATGCAGTCAGCTACTCCCAGAACACTGCAAGGAGACACTTTTCTTCAGGAAATGCACTTTTCTAATATTTTGAAAGCTTAAGTACCTATAATGAGCTTGATGACACAAAATAAAGCCAATGATGTCACAAGAAGGCAAATACAATTTTTCTTTCAACTTAAACCAGTCAGGCCATCACCTCATGTTTCATATTTTGAGAGAAAGTCAGCGCTACTTTCATGCACAAATATTTTAGGTTAAACCTCTACCACTTAAACCTCTACCACTTAGTGAGACTTTGATAAAGTTACTTTTGAGCAGCTACAGTCAACACAGAACTACGAAAAATAACAAAACAGTGCTTTATTTTTTTCACTAGCAAAAGCACATGCAATAAAAGAAAAATCACAAACTGTCACACAAATTTCATCATTTAACAAAAATATATTTTCTTTATTTTTTTAATAGAAACAGATGAATATAG
Organism: Euphonia xanthogaster; assembly: GCA_034509185.1. NCBI lineage: Eukaryota > Metazoa > Chordata > Aves > Passeriformes > Fringillidae > Euphonia > Euphonia xanthogaster. The sequence goes on from JAYDZK010000001.1 coordinate 77,260,036, forward strand.
ATATTTATCTGATCCATATTCCTTTCACAAAAGTAATTTTTACTGGATCTTGCATGGAAATAAAATTAAACAGTTGGTATTTATCAAACAAATTATGAGAATGCTGTCTGGTAAAACACAAAATCTTTTGCTGAAGTTAAAAATATCTGTAAAAATTATTCTGATGTCACCTACCCATGTTATTTAATAGTCCAAGTTCCTCCCAACAAAGAAGATAAGCCTTATTTCCCACCTTCCTTCTTCTTCCATCATCCTTGCTACCACCAAAGCTGTTATGGATGCAAGTGTCCTGCAGATCATATACTATCTAGGGCCCTCAAATATATCTGTATATTACAAATCATCATTTTCCCAGTTTCAACTTTTTTTTACTCCAAAGTGGTAAAACTGTGTTTTTTATATAACAATCTTAGATAATGCAACCCAACTTTGAAAATTTGTGATGGATAATACTTAGTTTTCATTGTAAACCATTTTAATCACATATATAACACCAAACAGAAAATCACCTATATTGTCTAAAACACCAAAAAGTTTCCATCAGAACACAACTAAAGAAACTCTCTTCGAGCAGGCTCAGAAATTTGGTATCAAACTGTGTTAGAAATAATTTATTTCATGAGGGACACAAAAATACTGGCTGTGGGAAAATGGTAAAAACAGTTGAGGCTTTCAGCAATGCTCTGCCAATATCAATGGAAAAGGGAGGAGAACTTCAAGGCATAAGGACTGCTATGCCTCAGTTAAGAAACCAAATATATTTGGAGATCAGGAGCCCAGTGAAGGAAGTAATTAGCTCAAGAAATGGCTGTACTTGCAACATGGATGTCTAAGTACTTCAGAGGATAGATCTTTTTCAAGACTGCACACAGTTTGGAGTCAGCAGCAATATTTACCTAATACCAATGCAGATTTATGGCCAATGATCAAAAAGAAAAATACCATTTTCATGCTCCAGCATCCATTTCCAAAACCTTCCTGACACTGGTTTAGTCAGATTTACCTTATTAAATTTGTTTGGGATTGCAGGCCTGCATGACAAATAAAACTGAATTAATTTGTTGTCTCTTGCAGTGAAGAAAGCTACATGTGTAAGGAGAGATTTTTTTTTTACTAATCCAAAGCATTATCTTAGCAAGACTAAGTATGCATGTCATAATAACCCAATATTCATGCCAATTACTGTCTGAGAAGAATGTCTGATTTTTAGGCTAAGACAAATATATTCACACACATTTCTGCATGACATAAATAAATTTAGTAAATGGCTAAAGTAGCAATGTGTTTATATATCATGGCTTATATTCTTTAAAAAAATGAATTACATTGTTTCCTCTGGATTTTACTCTTGCCCTAGCTAGAAATTGAATTGAAATATTTAACTTCACCTATTTATGCAACCACAGAAAATTAGGTACTTACTATTGCAAAGAAGGCAAGACAAGTAATAAGGGATTAAAGGTCAAATGTTTGAAGGCTGCATCCCAAATAATGACCAAGCAAGCACAGGAGCAAGCAAAAAAAGCTAGAATAGGTTTGTATATCATTAAGGTACTGCATTACATATTTTAAAAAGTGTGTATGTGGGTGCACACTGCAGACAGATGACAAATCAATTCTTCAGGACAACTGCACATTATGATTCTTAAATGCTAACAAATTCCAACAGTCAAGTACCACATTCACTCGAGATATGATGCTGATATCCCACAGATGAAAAATTATTCGTAAATTTTGTACCTGCATTTCTATAAAGAAGGTTAGATGTTGCATTTAAGATAACCAAATATAACATACTAAATATCAACAGGTTCTTCATGGATTAAATTTATTTCATTGAAAGAAAAGACAAATCCAAGAAGAGAGGGAATATTTTCAGATATACTGAGGGAAGCTTCATTGGATTATTCTTTGGTGCTTATTTATTGAAATTTGTGTTTCCTCTAAAGTAGTGCTAGTCTTAACAAGTGATGTCAACTTTAAAACATGCCTGAAGAACAGAATGAGGTCTGGTGGTGAAACAATTTATGAAATGATGCAGAAATAGCCTGTGCACTTTCCCTATGAGACTTGACAAAACATACTGGACTCTATCCAGACATCAAAATGTAATTAAGTATGATTTATTATGTATATTCATGGATTATTCACGTCTGAACACTTTGCTTGCTCCAACTGCATCAGAGTACTTGGCCCTGATCTAAAAAATATTTTAAGTGAAAAATCAAATTAGAACAAGTTTTTCTGGAGGAAATAATTTTTTCTTTGACATTCTCTACACATCAAGAGCAATTAATAGTTTGAGACAGAATTAGTGTTAGACCATTAATCTAAATATTTAAAATAGAGACAGATGGTGCCAATACAACACAGAGTGTGGTCCTGCAGGAAAGAGAGCCTAACTATGGGAGCAACACCAATATTCCATATGTTCAGGCTGGTGGAAAACACATTAAACAGAAAATTATTTGATCCCAACAGCAACAGAATTGCCACACTTCCTACCAACAATTGTAGAACCAATAATTGTCAAACCAGTTCAAGAACCACCCCATGCCAAATCTCTACATTTTCATGCTTTGTCAGGACACTTTTCAAATACAGCAAGAAATGGTTCCACCGAGCCAAGAGAAGCTCCATTTCCTCTCATTTCTAAAGAAGAGAAATCTCTTACCTCTAAAATCCTGCCACATTAGCCTTAGCCTGTTGTTTTCCTGATTTAGTGGATTGCAATTTTCCTTCAAAGAAGTGGTATATGATGATTAAGAAAGGAAGAGGTGCATTTTCCCCTTTCTCTACTTGGCATTTGTCAATGTTCTGCAAATTTAAGTGCGGCTTAAACAACTTTACAAGAATCTGAGAAAAAACACAAATACCACAGCCCACCCCTTGAGCACTAAAGGTGTTATCACTGGCCATATACCTGACAAACACATCACTACTATTGCTTTTTTTAAAGTATGCCTGCATTAACATTCTTGTGCAGCTCAAACTCTTCCCTCCTCCAAGGTTTCATTTGGCCCTCCTTTTGGTGGGCCAAATCATCACATTTGAGACCCTTTAATTAGCCACATTTCTATGAAATTCTGTGTGGTAACTAGCACAGTGGGAAGGCAGTCACTGGCTGAGGCCACTGAGAAGCTCTTACAACACTAATATTTTGCTGCTTTTCATATCTTGCTACCAAACACAAATAGAGGTGTTTGCAAATCCTATGGACTGTTTAGCTGTAAAAATGTGTAGGAAGAATGCAGAGAGGAAAGGGACTAAATAACAGAATTTGTTCTGGAATAAAAATGAATACAGATGAGAAGGTTATTTAGGTTAAAAGAAAGACACCTAGTCAGCAAGAAAGCGTTGTAACAGTCTTAAGCAAAATGCAGGAAAAACACCTCTATTTCCAAAAGGAAAAAATCATGCAATTTTTGGGGGGTTTTAGCCATTGTGCTATCTAAATAATACTGTCTAATTTTATTTATTTATTAATTTATTTTTTTTAATGCTTAGCATCCTGTTGCTATGGCAACAATTTGCTTTGCTGAGTGCGTCTTTGTTAACATTCACTTGCTGTAGTAATGTTTCCATCACCATCTGGCAGTGACAATTTTTTTTGCTTGAGTGAAAATTCCTCTAAAGTAGAAAAATCAGGCCAGTTATTTTTAGAAAGCTGACTGCCCCAGCTCTTACTGACTTTGCAGAGTTCCAGTCAGAACCTCTGTAAATTCAGTCACGTGATATTGATAACTTAAAAGAAGGGATAAGCAACAGTGAGAAGAATGATTGAGTTACAAAGCTGACCAGTTGTCCTTTTACCTTTGATAGAGAATGTTTAGTCTTCAAGATTTTCAAGAATGGAGCTAAGCTGAATCATGCTTTAAAAACCACATATCCCATCTCAGCTCCTTTGCTTCACTAAAATTCATTGATATTAAGTAGATGGCAAAATGAACTCCATTATTGGTCAGATGTGTTCCAAGAATATTGCATGAAGACTGGGAAACCCTCGGTTTCCATGGTAAATCATTTGACTCTAATACATTTAATAAGCATGTTTAACATTCCACACTCTGTGGGTCAAATTGAAATAAGGTAATCACAGTTATTTAGGCAAATAAATAAGGTAAGACCTCAGAGGAACAGCAAAAACTGGGTATGTACTGACCATGATTTAATCTGGACAAATACAGAAGCAAGAGTTCTTTCAAACACAGGCCTCCCTTATGTCTACATTTTGAAATTTCAGTAACTTTTCTGAATTCTCCTCTAACCCAGAGAACAGTATAATTGCATCACAAGTATAAAATCAGTACTATTTTTCTGTTAGAAATAATCTAAGCATTACCAAATGCTATTTAATCACAACGAAATTTTTTGGTCATGCTTCTATATTGCAGATCTGGTTATTTGGTGCACATGAAGAGTGTACATGAACTCTTTTTTCCAGATCACTCATCCAAGCATCTGGCACTGCTGATTTTTCTCTTCAAAGTCCAGAGCACAAGACCAGAGAGTTTTGCTCTGCTCCCTGCAGTGAACATATAAGATAGGCTCCTTCACATGAAAATAATTTGCTTTCCATGTATGCTCATATACATACAAATCTCTACCACAGTGACGGTTTTTTGGCCCTGAAAGTAAGTGTTTTCAGAAAAAAAAAAGAAAGAAATTGACAGTATGTGATAGGCTGACATTTGGAAGCAGAGAGGACAGCAGCATGTAGCTTGGCCAGAAACATTGGTGGAAGAAATGTATTGATGCTCATAAAGGGAGACTGGAGAAGCTGCAATGACTTTTTAATTCTAGGCCAGTTCTGTAGGGTTTGAAAGCTTTGTCAAACACATATGCTTAAAACTGAGAATATTTTATGTGGAAACTTGAGAAAGAATCTGAAAAATGAACCCAAAATATTGAGTCCTATACTGCACAGTATTAAATTATTCATATTTCTCAGTGAGAACACTGTAAGTTACCTTAGAGAAATTCTAAATGTATGGCTATCTTTGATGATTCAACATTTCTCAGGGTTGGTATCTCAAAACAACTCCCAAACAGCAATTTTACAAAATCTATGTGGGTTTTTCGTTTGTGTTTTGGTTCATTTTGATTGGTTTGTTGGTTGCTTGGCTAGTTGTTTTTTAACATTGCTGCAAGCTTCCCCTATTTTACAACAGACTATTTTTGGGGTTACTTTTTTTTTTAAATTTTTAAAGAAATACACTGTCAATTTATTAAACATGAGATTAACTATTTTTTAAAAGACTGAGAAGAAAAATCACTGTTAAATATATAGTTTCACTTTTTAGAGAAGGTTAACATATGCAAGATAACTTCAGAAAGGTCATAGTCTACAAAGAAGACCATTACCAACTTCCTAACTAGAAAACAGAATGGAAGCATGAAGTTCCTTAGACAAAAGTATAAAGTTTTTATTTTCTTTATAAGGTAAAGAAATCTAACTTATATTGAAGATCATTAATTCTTCTTTGTGTTACATATCATAATAAAGTGCATAGTTCTTTTCTTTGGGAAAAAGGTGATCTGTTGAAATGAAAAACTTTGTATCTTCTAGTCTCTTTTTATAGAGAAAATTTAATACACATATTTACACAGGCAGAAGAAATTATCTAAAAGTCACATGAACAAAACAAGCAGAACTCTTGGAGTTACATATTTCTTGAATGGATTTGTGAAATGATAATTTACCATACCCGAGCCATAAGAATGCTGTTAAGACAAGCATCCAACTCTGCTCAGATTGTTAGGAAGGATCAGCTTCTGGTAGGGCCAGTCTCTCTCTATTGAGCATGAATGAGCAGCCCTGTACCTTAGTGAGGATAAAGGGAGCTAAGCTGAACCATAACCCTGCTTGTCAGTCATCTCCAGCACTGGTGGGCAGGTCAGACACAGCTTCACAAAAGACAGCAGTGCTGGAATATGAAGGAAGTAATGGCACAAATATAATTTTTAATACTATTTTTATTTTTATTAGCAGAATTAGACTGGAGTTATTTTCATAGATTGAGAGAATCATAAAACGGTTTGGGTTTGCTTGCCCCTGCACTACAGGCTTGCCTCAAACTCAGGAAAACTAATATTCTGCTAATTCTCCTTTCTTGGGAAGCAGTTGCATAAGTAGACTGCTTCTTCTTTTTGGCTGATATCTATTTTGTTTGGACACCAAGTCCATGACTAACAATTTTCTCTTCACAGTATCTCCAGAATCCCATCTCAGAGTTTAACAAGTAAAATCTCTTCTCTTACTACTGCTAATAAGAATTACAAATAGCTTGAAAAAGGCAGGAGAAAAGTGGATAGGCATATTTGCAAATTTGTTATAGCAATTTTAAACTAAAATATCTGAACCAGAGGGCCAAAATTTATTTTAAAGGCAACAATCAAATCATAAAATAAACATAATACACTTAGCATAAGGCAAGAAAACTTTAATCTATGGGTCAAAGAAAAGCCAGCCAAAAGTATATATCAGCAGCTAAATAAATAGACATCAGCATAGGACTCCTATTAATCTGATTAATAATTGATACCAGAATAGCAGTTTTCAGGTACCGATGCAATTCAAACCATGACATCTTTCTAATTTACACAGTAAAAATTCAATATGACTGAAGAACTTGAATTTCTTTTAAAAATGAACTTCATACTGTAAGTAGTCAGTCTTAAAACATACTCCTCAGCATTCTTAAGTAAGTGCTCTATTTCATTACTTAGAAAAATTATGAGAATCTAGCAAATGGTAGAAAATACACCCACATGCCTGCTACAGAGTACTTATTTATGCCCACAGGAACGCGTTGCTTAAAAAAGGTTTTTTATTCTTAGCAAAATATGTATCTAATTCACCACATTAGGAGCATTGTTGCAAAAATGTTTATGCAGAAAACAGCAAATACAAGACTGACATGCTGCAACGTATATTTTTCATTCACAAATCAGAAAAAAATGGTTGCTGGTGTCTTTGCTGCTAGCACAGATTTCTAGGTGATGCAGAGTTACCAAGGACTCTCTACAAGTCCCCAAGTACCACTATTCCTCTTCACTGCAAGTGGTAAAAGAATCACTGCTCCACATCTGTTCCCATTACAATATCATTTATCCACATGCCAAGATAAGGATATTATGTACCAGTATAACCTGGAGGTGGTGGCCCCTCCACTCTAGGCCAAGAATTCTTGAAATTAAAACGGACAACATTTTAGTCTGTATGGACAGATGATTTTTGATTACGTAGATGAATCACAATCCCATTAAAAAAAAAAAAAAAGGAAAAATCCCAACCCTTCTGCACCCAGCTCAAACAGAACTTAATTTACAGTAATTATTCATCCTTTTGAAACTTTTAAAGTGCCATTATTGTTGACATCTTAGTAGCCCATGCATTTTCTATCAAACAGACAGCTCTATTCAATATGTGTCATGTCTAGGCAATAAAGTTATCATGAAAATTAATGATAATGTTATAATCCTCAGAATAAAAGCAATTAACTTTTTTTTCCAAATGCCAACAGTACAAAACTTCTAGATCTTAATTAGTTCTTTATCATCTTATTTCATATTTTTCCACAATATACAGTTATTATTTAATTGAAAGACACTTTGGGGACTCATTTTCCATCATGATGTTTTGCTCCATGTTGACAACGTCAACTTAGGTTTTACCCCAGTCTGGGAAGAATCTCTCCACTGAAAGTCTGAATTTCCTTGTATTGGGTTTGTGAGGCCAGGTTTTGATAGCTGGGAAACACAGGGTTGGCTTCTGTAAGGAGCTGCCAGAAGCTTTCCCCATGTCCAGCAGAGCCAATGCCAGCCGGCTCCAGGGTGGACCCGCTGCTGGCCAAGGCTGAGCCCATCAGGAATGACAGTAATGCCTTAATGATAACATATTTAAGAAGGGGAAAAAAGTATTGTGCAGATGTAATTGCTCTCTGAGAAGAGAGAAGGAGAGGAACAGCCCTGCAAACACCAAGGTCAGTGAAGAAGGAAGGGGAGAAGGTGCTCCAGGTGCTGGAGCTGAAATTCCCATGCAGCCCATGTTGAGCACCATGGTGAGGCAGCGGTGCTCCTGCAGCCCATGGCTGTCAATGGGAGTGCAGAAATCCACCTGCAGCCCATCAGGGAGCCCACACTGTGGCAGGTGGATGCCCGAGATGAGGCTGTGAACCCATGAGAAGCCCATGCTGGAGCAGGCTCCTGTCTGGGATCTTCAGATCCATGGAGAGAGGAGCCCATGTTGAAACAAGTTTCCTGCTAGGACTTGTGATCCTGTGAAGGACCCATGCTGGGGCAGCCTGTTCCTGAAGGACTGCGCCCTGTGGAAGAGTGATCCACATTTGAGCAGTTCATGGAGAACTGTTAGCTGTGGGATAGACTTGTGTTGGAGAAGTTTGTGGTGAATGGCTTGTTGTGGGAGGAACGCCACGCTGGACCAGGGTAAGAACTCCTCTCCCTGAGCAGTGGCAGGAACAACGTGTGATGAACTGACCACAACCCCCATGCTCCATCTCCCTGCACTGTTGCAGGGTAGGAGGTAGAGCTGAGAAGGAGGGAGGATTGGAGGAAGGTGATTTTTAAGATTTCTTTTACTTTTCATTATCCTGCTCTGATTTTGTTAGCAGTAAATTCAATTAATATCTCCAAGTCTGTTTTGCCTGTGATGGTATTTGGGGAGTGATGTCTCCTGGTTCTAAACTCAATCCATGAATCTCTTATTATATTTTCTCTCTCCTGTCCAGTTGTGGAGGGGAGGGGTAGAAAGGGTTCGGTGGGTGCCCAGCATCCATCCAGGGTCAACCCCTACATTCCTTTTAAAAGGACCAAGCACAGAGAGATCACACAAAATCCCTTTATTTCTATTTTCACAGTAGAAAGAAAAGAATTATCTTGATCACAGGTGTTGTGTCAGGCCATAAACAATAACATGCTGAGGATTAAAATAATCCACTATAACATGTTTTTCTCACAGGAAAAAAAATTCTATTTTACTGAATACCAGACAGATAACATTTATTCTACCTTTTCCATTTAGTTTTTTGACACATGATCTGTGCAGATCAGTTAATGTACAGGATTTGATCCCTTATGTGCTGTTACCAAGAGAAGTGCACTATGCTGTTGAGAATTTACTGTGTTCTGTTTTCAACTGAAATGGAAAAGCTTTCCTATCATCATGGTGAATACAAATGCAGCTCTTGTTTCCTAATTATCACAGCTATTCAGACCTTGAAAATATGACTTGTTTTTGCTGTAGCTGTACTGTGCAGATCTTAGGGGTGTCATAGAAACTAGGAATGATTCACTGAGAAGACATGTTCCTTCTCAGTCACTAGTGAACCAACAATCCAGAACAATGCAAAGAAAAATTGGTCTAGTGAAGATTGTATCTTCCTTGAAACAAGTTTTTGACACATCATTTGCTTTTCTCTATTCCTTTTGATAACTAAATTCAATAAAGCATTTTCCCCATAATTTTTTTTGCTACAGCTGTGATGTTTTATGTATCTCTCTGATAAACAACTTGTACCTTTTTAACGGAAGGGAAGAAATTAGAACTTTATGACGGAAAAAATCTCATCAAAACCTACATTAAATGACAATGACTTTTGAAAACCTTCTGCATTTTAGAATGAAATGTTCAAACACTACACAACACAGTACTTTTTAACGTGAAGAAATAGAAACTATACAATTTCTCTGCCTAACAGCAATCTTCCCCTTTGTTTTACAAAAATGATCCCTTTACTTCTAAATAATCTGTATTATGCCTGGCTGAGTACCATCTCCATGTGTCATTAAAAGATTCTGCAAATAGAATTTAAGTTTACATTTTGTTGAAACTTGAACCAGAAAATCAGGCAGTTCTCTATCATCTCTATAGCATTAGCTTTTCAAAAAGTTATCTCAGTCTACATATGGAGCTGATTTTTGTTTAAATAGGATGATTACTCTTTCCCCATCACAGCTGTTTTCTCCAAAATCACCATATACAGTAGCCTGTTAAATCTTTTTAAAGATACTGGATGACTAGAAGACTTAGAACCTGGTCAGTTTAAGTTCAGTCAATTTGTGTCCAAGAGTAAGCACAGTCTGATTCACGACCTTTGTGTTGTACGTGATATTTCATTGGCATTCTTTCTTAAAACGCTGCAGGCACTTAACTAACAAAAACTGGGAAGATGTGTTTTTAAAAAAAGCAGCAAATAGCAGTACAAGGTATCACCATGTGATTGAGAAAATTCTGCTAAGACTGGTAAGTAGGGAGAGACAAAGGAGAAAGGGAAAATTACATACCACTATTTGTGTTTGTTGTAGTCCTCCCTCTTCTTCCACCCTACAAAACAAGATCCCATACAGCAAGCGTTATCTACCTACTAGGAAGCAGGAGGCAAAAAGACTGTCAATCACAGGGGTATTACATACAGAAAACTTCCACCCTTTCTCCCCTTTGCAGTCCATAAAAAAAAAAAAAAAGTAGAATAAGGAAATATTCTATTATGGAGAATGCATAATATAAAAAAGGGGAAAGAGGGAGGAAGATAGGATGGCAGAAAACAAGACTATGACAAAGACAATTACTAGCATGTAATTTAGACCTTTGTAATTTCTGTCTCCTCCCATCCTACAAAACAAGATTCCATACAACAAGCAGAAGGGGTAAGAAATGAAACTGGGAGGCAGGATCATCTAAATTGCCAGCCTGAAGAATTCTTCAATCAAATTATGTCTTAAGCAGCAAGTCTCAATAACAACAGTGGCAAGAAATGTATGATCAAATCTCAGCTTTGAATATAACAAATATTGCTACCTCAGTCCTTGGTCTTGAAGACTGAAATGCTTCCTGTGGGCTACCTATGAACAGGTACATGCCAAAGATTTTCTGTACCCAATCGAGTATCTTCATAGCACTGCTTATTCTAGCATTACTAAAAGCTTTCTTTCCCATGGAATGAAACAGACCTCTTCTTCAAATGATCTAGGTTAGGGGTGATGCAAGGACATCTGATGGCTCTTAAGTGACCAAGAGGTACAGCAGTTAATGTGAAATGCTGAAGGAGAAAAACACATACAGTTCATCTGGAAGTAGTTAGTTCAGAAAAATAATGAATTCTGACTCCAGTGGCTGTTTGTGTAGAAGGAAATTATAGGGCTCAAAGAAACTTTTTTATGTTGAACACTGGAATATTCATATTTTGAAATAAGGAATATGCTTTCTTACTGCCAATGTTGTATCTTGAATACAGCAGGCACAGAAATCTCTTGTGCATTAAAAAAGAGTTTTTTGATGATCTTACTGGAAGAAGGAATTAACACCCAATCAGAGATCACTCAATAACAAAAGGGTCCTAAAATAAGAGATCTCAACAGATGTAAAACAGTGTCAATGCTTAAAAATATAAAGAGAAACTGATGCTGCAACAATAAGACAAATAGGAGGGAATTATTACCAGAATTGTAGGTAAGTTCAAGGAGATTGAAAGAATACTTTTTGAAATACATTCATTTCTGCAGCAGGTTATGGCACTGCTTTTATATGCATTTAAGTAGGCAACAAAGCCAAGAGAGGAGGAGAAGGCAAATTAGATACTCATGCGATCACTGGTCAAATATTACAACAGGGGAAGCATCAGAAAGGAAGTTTCCTGACATGTTAAATAAATGCATCTTCTAACTGCTAGTTCTGGATCATAAATTACCTGGATTCAAGTAAATCAGAAACCATTCTTCTATATCACTTCCCATAGGACTAGCAGTTTGTTCACTAATCCATAGAAACTGGAATATAGTTAAGATATACACTTTGAAATATTACAGTACTGGGAAGCTTGCAAATTTTAGAGACTGATCTTTTTCTTAAATGACCTTTATAGAAATCTTACCTAAACAAGATGCAAAGGTTTGAGCATAAAAAATTAAAATTCTTCAACTCCTTATTAAATCTCCTTTAGGACAATATAATTAAGTCACATGGGGTAGACAGAGCAAGAGGGGATAGCAGTAAGATGGAGGAAGCAAAATCCAAGAGAAGACAAGCTGGTTCTTCTCAATAGTAAACCCAACAGAAGAATACCTTGAGACTGGTTCAAGATTAAATAACCCAATCCAAAAAAAAAAAGAATTAACTTAGAATCAAAGAAACTGTGAGAAAACAGAAATCTTCTGCCATTCCTGGAGAAAAGAGGAATTCAACTAGAAAGCAAAATAAATTGCATATTTGTCTTATGGTAGCTACAAAATAATCTGTAAACTTCTATTTCCATGTAGCAAAGAGAAGATACTTGTCGATGACAGTCAAGAAAACTGAAACAGATCACAAGAGAACAAAAGAATGCAGCACTGCCAAATGATCCACTGGGTTAGGGGATACAAGGCAAACTTGGGTCCTATAGATGCTCCAAGTAGCAGGAAAATGATACAGCTACCATAATAGCCAGCAATTTCTGGTTGCCCAAATCTGCCATTCATGTCTGCTTTACCTGAACCAGAACCATCAACCATGCTCAAATGATCTTTTCACAAGGGCAAGCAAACAGAGGAAATAGCTTTAAACCAAAAACCAGCAGGTTTAAATTTCACGTTAGGAAGAAATTTTTCACTGTGAGAGTGAAGAGGTGCTGGGATAAGCTGCCCAGAGAATGTGTAGATGCCTCATTCTAGGCAGTGTTCAAGGAAAGCTGGATGAGGCTTTGAGCAAACTGGTCTAGCCGAAGGTGTTCCTGCCTGTGGCAGGGGTGCTGGAACTGAAGAATCTTTAAGCTCCCTTCCAACCCAAACTACTCTATTATTCTGTGATTCTATGATGATATAGAGTGCTATACAGATCTAGAGGACACATCACCTCTGCTCTTGTACCCACAGAATTTTTTCCCAGAGAAGAAAAGCAGAAATTCAAATAAGGAGTTGGAACGAAACCCAAAGCATGGGGCTGCACTTCTGACTTTTTGTCTGTGGAATCTGTTTTGACCCTACAGGCTCCTGGAGTACCAGTCAAGTCCTGGACACATCAGCCACTGAAGACAGAAGACAGCAGGCTTGGATTTTCCTTGGGAGTTAAATCTTTGCTCCTTCAAACACTTTTTATTCAGCAGCAATAATCTTCGTAGACCCAGCAGTCAGATTGCATCATCTTTATCTGCAGTTTGCTGTCAGACACGCTGCCTGTTCAGATTATTGGAGTAAAGCCTGCCCAGAGTACCCAAGGAGGCCCAAATCTCACAGCACAGAGCTGGCAATATGAGCATAATGCTCTTAGGCCTGTAAACTCTGCACTTAGTCATCTTCATTCCAAATGACACATATGATTTTCTCACCAGAATAATGTTAATGGTCATGAAAACACAGAGAGCATATTAAGAGATGTTGTTCACTTGTGGTATTGGGAAGACCCTTTGGAATTAAAAGTTAGCCAAAAAATATTTAAGCAATTCCTACAGTGCCAATGTGTACTTTAGTAAAAATCATCAAAACATTGATTTCAATTAAACATATTTTAACTAACATGAAATACATAATTTCTTCTTTCTCCTTCAGAGAAAATGCTTGATCTTAAGCTTGATCTTAAGCCTTACTGAAGTTGCAGAAGTTTCATTGGTTGCAGTGATTTCCTCATACAAAAGATATAACATTGGAAATACCTGCTAAAAAACTATACTCAATAAAAATCTGAATTGGCTATTTTTTAGTGCTAAATATCATAACCTAATGAGTTTTGAAAATTCATCTAGAAATCTGTGAAAAGATTTTTTTCCCCTCAGAAGAAAACTGTCCCATTTGTAAGTTCCCCTACCAATCTGCAAAGCAATTGGTTTTTTTGGTAAAGCTATTTTTATCTGTGTAAATCTAATTATTTGAAGAACAGGTCCCACTGGTCTGCATAGCAGCCAGCCACAGAGCTGGATCAGAAGCAGGCAGCACAGACACAAAAAGCAAGGAATCTATTTCTGTAGGAGGGACAGTCTTTTCTAGGTGGGACACGCTCTGTTTAGCAAGGGGTGAATGTGCACAGAATAAAGAGTATGAAGTGAATGCCTGTTTTAAAAAGAGAATGACTAAATAATAAGAACAGTTACAGAAAGACCACCTTTTGGGCAGTGGAGATGAAGGACAGTTATACTGATTGTAAAGAACACCTCAGCTGCCAGAATACTTGGAGGGGGGAGAAATACAAAGGAAAAGACCCAAGGATCATAAAAGGACAAAAAAAAAAAAGGCTGCTGACAGATCATTTCATGAAAGAAAAAATGGGGGAAAAAAAAAGAAACCGCAAAAGTGGAAATTTCTCACAAAATCTGAAAAGACATTGCTCTCAGCTATACCTGCAACCTGGATTTTAGCATAAGCATGACCAGAAGACATACATCTGAAAATAGCATTCAAATACTGGAACTTCTGTTTTCCTTGATAGTCTTTTTGGAAAAGGAGGAGAAAAGATTTTTAAAAGCAGAAAACAAAAAGGAAAAAAATGACCAAAAAGCTAACCAATGAACCCTGGACCACTAAGGAGTAGAATGAGGAAATGAGACAGCTCCTACTAACTGACCACCCTGCCAGGATGTCAGTGATATTGAATATTTCTGTGGCAACATGCAGTGCTCAGAGATACAACAATGTGATTTCCACACTACTGCAAGAGACAGGCAACCTGTGACATGCGAGCCAATAATGCTGATAAAAGTTTGAATATGATTTTCCCCCCCTCAGGTATCTTTGAGGCATGTACAAGAAGAGATAACCTCATGCCTGAGCACTCTGTTGTTTTTTGAAAGCCAAAGCCTTTGGCTCAGAAGTCCAAGTGTTAAGAGAGCCAGTGGGCTAGTTTAGAGTGCAACTGAATTGTTTGTACATCCCACTATTCAATTTTCTTTCTGTTTCCTCATTTCAAATTGATGGAGCTATCTTGCTTGTTGTGA
>JAYDZK010000001.1:77275056-77320534 GCA_034509185.1 Euphonia xanthogaster
TGTTGTGAGGAAAGTTATTTTGTGGGCCAAGGTAAGAAGCAACATATGAAAATAAAATTAAGATAAAGTGTGAAAAATAGGACAGAAAATTTCTTTGGTTAAGGTTCAGCTATCTCTGAAAGATGAGCATAGAGTTCAATCACCACACATCATCTCAGATGTTGGAAAAACATTTTAGATATTTTTCCTTTTGTAAGAAAGGAAGGAAAATAAGGGAGAAAATACATACTAGATGAGAATATGGAGTTCGTTTTTTGGGCCTTTACCCCTATAACAATGTTGCTCAGAAAGTAAAAAAATATAAATCTACAATAATAGTAACATTTACTAAATCAAAGAGACCAGACATTTTTCAGACACATTTTAAGTGGGCTTCATGAGACCACATATTGTGTTTCTCCAGAGTCTTTCCAGTTTTTAATGGTTATCTTTACAGTGAAAATAAGGGTTAATAGATTCTTGACTGGGATTTAATGTTCAGGCCAGTTAGGCTTGTATACTTGTTAGCTCACTATAAATGCACATATTGGAGCTTACAGTGAACTGTAGACATTTCTTTTTTCTTTTTTTTTTTGAAAGGTAACTAACCTCCTCTGGCTCAACGGCCCCCATAGCACAGCCAAAGTTACCCTGTATGCACATAACAGCTCAAAATATGCAATATAAATAATAATTATTGTCTAGTCACCACAGTTAATCACTCACTGCACTGTGGACAGGCAATGTGTCAAGCAAATACCAGCTGTAAAAACGCAGCCATATAATTAAACGAGTTAATTTCATTTATAAATGAGCACCTTTTGCTCTCCCAGGCTTGCTTCATAAAGAATTAGGGTTTGATAATACCAAGTTTATTGTTTTAAGCCATTTTTACATGAAGAAAATTACACACAAGATCGGAAGAAAAGATAGCATGAACTTCTAGGATGTAAGCACTGCAGTTAAATGCAGGTCTCATGGGTATGGGCACTGAAGGAAAACCAGGAACTCAGAAAAGAAAAGAAACTTACTCTACTAGGCTCATACAATAAATACTAGAATAACACCATATTGCAACTAAGCTCCATCATATTTCCTACACTGATGTACCTAAAGAGAGACGCTGCTTCAAGGAAGGATGTCATTCCCCAGTTGTACGGAAGCTAGAGCATGACAACCCACTTTGCTTGGTTTTACAGCACACAGTGCATTTCTGGACTGGGACTAGGCCTTTATGGTACTACTATAGTACAAGTAACATATCTAACTCTACAATTTTTATATAGTTTTGTAACATGTTTAATTATACAATATTTGTGCAAAGTTATTCAGCTGTGTCCCTTTGTCCATCAGTTATTTGGAAAGATTACTTGAGTTTTTAATTCTACATCAAGATAGAAACACTTGTAATATTTTGAATTTCTGGAAGTAAAAACATACTTTTTTTTGTGTTTGAGAATACACAATGAATGATTAGCTTTCTAATGTAAAGCAGTAATCTAAGTGTGAATCTGATAATATAATTATAATACCACCCCCAAATTTCAGTGAACAATATACAATGGTCATCATGAAAGATGAGAGAAAATCCTCTAGACAGAAGATGCAAAAGTTGCTATAAAACAGAAAAGCAGGAGCATGTGATGAGAAGATAATGAGCTACATGTTGGTTTTACATGAAAGTCTGAAGTGTTAATGACAAGATACCTAACCTGGAGGAGAAAGTCTTATTCCCAGCTACACAAGATGAACCCCCATATGAACAGAGTGAGGAATTACAATTTGGAGGAGAGAAAAGATTTGGAGACAACAGAATAACAGAGAGTGCGCGTGGGTTGTGTGTGTGCGCATGCCTGTGTGTGTCAGGGGGAGAATAACATCAGAAGAAACTAAAATAGAAGACAATTAGCAGATGAGGGAAGCAGGCATTTAAAAGAGCTGAAAATAGATTTTAAGAAATTATAATTAGTCTCAAAAAGAAGAAATACATGAAAGAAACAGCCACACAGTAAGTAGAGAGCAGAGAAATAAATGACACCTCAATACCTTTCTAGAAATCTCACTTTTCTGTAGGTCTCACTTGCACACTGACTGCCAAAAATAGTTTTAGAACCTATAAAAAATACATCTATATGTTTAGACACACAATTAAATGCTGAAGGTTATAGAACTGCATTTGAATACTGAGGTCTTTCTGTATGCTTTGATAATTCACTCTAACATGTAAGAACTGGGCTGTTTTTTAACTTGTAAGCCTTCCCAAGCACTAGAATATGAGCTAAGTTGGCTAATATCAATTGTAGAAATGTTGATTATGTCCCCTCAGTACATTGCTTGCTTACTTTTTCTTTAAAGTATATCATGTGCTGAAGTAATAAGAACACATAAAGTTGGTCTGTAACAGCTTGAATCCAGGGCTGGCATTTTGTCCAGTCTGCAGATAAGACAGATGTTGAGTGGTACCTAACCTGCATCAGCAATTATTATTATGTCTCCAACACACTGTGCACAACGACAAATGTCTGGTTTATTTCCTAATCTATTTTTAAAAATTATTTGTTCTTCTACTAAAAAAAATCTCAAGAATGAGCTCAAAAAGAAAGAAATCGTAAACTCCATGAAAAATTAAGTATTTATGTGTCTTTTGTACATTTTAAAGCCCCTTTTCACACTAAGTATTACTCACACTTTGTAAGTTATTGTAACTTGCCACATAGACTAATGATTACAGACTAGATTTGTGCACATTCACTTGGTCCTGTTACAGTTCTCCAATAAGTGAATAAATGATTACTGACCTATCTCCTCCACATGACAGTCTGAAAAAAAAAAGCCATTAAGAAATTATTTGTGCATGATTTTTGAAATTTCCCAGCTTCCACTCAGGTACTGAATAAAGATTTTCCAAAATGCTTAGCAACTAACATATTGAGCATATTCCAAAAAAGCTGATGTCTTATTTTGATAGCTATATAAGATTGGAGTATTTTGCCAGTGTTTTAGAAAAAGAAAAATCTAGTTTAGGAAACCTAATCTTCTTCCATTGATACCAAAAGTAAATCACCTTACTGGTACTGTAATTAATTTGAACCTGAAAAATATTTCCAGCATGATGTCCAGCTCTGCAAACATGACAAGTGGAAAAATTAGCCTGCTACACACACTCTTAACTTTGTGAAATAATAAGGAAGGACAGTATAAGACTTAATCAAATTAAGATGCAAAGCAAGAATCTGCTCACCTAAATGTACTCAGAGCTGCTGAAATAGAAAGTATATTTACCAAGTGAATAAAGCATAATAGCTCCTAATATGTACAACAAAAGAATAACTGGATTAAATACTTTATTACCCTAGTCCAATGGAATATATTAATTTCCTTAACAGATATCCTTCAAAAGAGTATAATTTAACCTGGCTTCATATCCCACTACTGAATATTTCACAGAAAAAGTTTTGAATGGATTTCCACCTCAAAGAATTTTAAAATTTTGCAGCAAATAAGTCAAACATGACCGAATTTCACTTCTTATCAGTCAACATGGTAATCATACACATGATAAATTTTCTGCAGCAAAACTGCCCAAAGAAAGGCTATCCATATTCTCACAAATGAGCCCCAAGATATATGTGAGCCTCCCTGACCTGTAGCACTGCTCCTGCCAACCTGCACATCATTAAGCAATGGATAACATCTGTAAACACCCGGGAATGGCAGAGTTCAGCACCCTCATGTGTGTGCAGTGTGTGCTTTCCCTCTTTCTTCTCACACATGAGCATTGTTTATAGAGCAGGGAACATGAACAAAGAGCCAGGTGATGTGCAGCAGCGTAGGAAATGGGCCCTGTCACATCACGAGTGTCTGAAGCCAGCAGTGTCTCCTGGCAATCCATTTGTGGAGGTTCCTCAGAGGAACACAGGACAGACACTTTTAAGGATGACAGTAATCTCCATTCTTGACCTCTGCAACAACTGATGCTCAGGGAGATCCTTGGCCAAATTGTCCAGTCTCCTTCAAATTTCTGCAGCAGACAATTGAAAAAAAATTCAATTGGCCAGGGAAACAAAATCTGCTCAAATGTTCAAATTTCTGATGTTTTCCCAAGATCATTGTGGAATATTCTGAGTGTGGCAAGGACTCAGATCTGCATTTAATCCAGCATTATGCAATCACCAGAGAGGACAATTAATCCCTGAACAAGGCAGTTCAAGGGAAGCAGCACTGGGTACTGCAAGGAAGAGGATATGCATTTTGTAGCTGAAGGAGCCAGCAAATTGAAAGAGTTGGAAACTGAAGAGTTCCCTGCAATATCTGTAGGGCTCTTAGCACTTCTCAAGATGAATTGTTGGGTCTTCAATTTAAAGAAACCTCTGAGAGTCTTGGACGGTTTAGAAAACAACAGCACTTGTTCTGTATTACCATTTTAATCTCAAAAGATGTAAAGTAGCCTGGAAAAAAAAAATTGTACCATCCAAAAAAGAAAAACACCTAATTTAATAACATCAACATCTCAGTCGGGAATACTGTAGCTAAAAAATCAAAACTCAAAAGTCTTCCATTTTAAAGGTGATTAAAAACATAAATAAATATAAAAATTTTGTAAACAAATACAGATGAACAATTACTTCAGTCTGAGCAATTGGGTTAAGGCAACCAATCACGCACACATCCATCAGAACTAGGAACTTGTTTCTGTAGTGTAAAGACAAACTAAATCCAACACTTAATGGAAGAGTAATATTGACACTGAAGTACAGCTGAGAACTTTAGCTAACATCTTAAATGCTAAATCTCACCACCCCCATCCCCTGCTGATGCAAAAGGAACCTCCTCTGTTCTTACCCATGTGCAAGGAGTTATAGTAGGATATAGTAGGCTGAAGGTTCAAATTTCAAACCCTGCACGGATACTCGCTATGTATCATCACAGTTAACCCTAATCATTAGGAAAATCAAAAGGATGAACACCAGACAATTATAAAAGAATTGCATCTAAATTTTAGGGTTTTAATCATCATATTCTACATCGAATTTAGGTCTGGGGTTTTTTACCCACAGTATTTCATCTTAATCAATATCTTGCACAACAAGCCACAGTTTCAGCACACTCTCTTGATTTCAGCACTTTTAAAAATGCAGTGTAAAATACAGTTAAATTATTCTCTTGTAAACTACTATCTTTGGCTCTGGGCAACAGAAGGCTTCCAAATTCTACCCAGTTAAAAAATTTTCACTAAGTTCGACATGAAAATAAGCTTTCCAAATCTTACTGAAATTTTCTCATACTACTAGGAAATTCTTTGAATATATTAAAGAGTTTTACTGGGAAAAAAAAAGAAGATAAAAGCTCTAAGATTTTTCTCTTCCCAGAGAAAATGTCCTTCTTAGCTGGCAGCAGGAAGAGTGACAAATACGCTGTTCCTGAACTGAGACAAGGGGAAATCAGCTGTTATTGACATAGAGTGATGATGCTGCCACACTTCAAGGAGACTCTGTGTGCAAGAACACCAAACCTTCTGGACATGATGTCCTCACATGGGACAAACTCAGCCCACTGTGAAACTACCACATGTTAAGTCACTTGAAGCATGTGAATACAACTTTTCCAGCCTCATAACGCCTCTTATATGGGATTTCTGAAGTAGAACTTCAGCAGCCTGTCAGATAATTTTTATTGTTTGTTTTGTTTGGAATTTTTTTGGGGGGGTTGGGGTTTTTTTGTTTGTTTTTTGGTGGGTTTTTTTTTTTGGTTTTGGTGGTTTTTTGGTTTTGGTTTTGTTATTAGTAATTGGGAGAACTTGCTGTATTTGAAGAATTTTACTATTGGCCATGTTTCTCATTGTGCTAAGCATGGTTTACAGTTCAATGCCAAGGAACATTTACAAAATATTTAATTCTGTGCATTCACCTTCAGCTTTCACAACTGCTCTCTTTCTCACTTGGGCTCAAGTTCATCCTAGCAAGACACTTTAAGAAAATCTACCCAAATGAAGACTGGAAGTGATAGTTCTTTATATTTTCATTTAGTGCACCTCTCAATCCCACTTCTTCAAAATCCCAATTTAACAAAACCTAAGAGATTGTATTATTTGTAAAACTCTTCCCAATGATTGATGTTTAAAGAATTATTCTTTCTATGAAGAACAAAATTACAAGGTATTTATAAAGCTTAAAAGAATATGTAATTTTACTATCAAGGGAATCAATTTACTACAGAGGGAAAGTTACCCAGGTGTTATAAATTTATTATCAGAAGAAAAGGAACAAAAATATTTAGTTATTCATTCTGGTCAAACCATGTAATAGAAACAAAACATGTCTACAATTATGCTATCCCTACTCACATGAAAAATAGCAACCAGGAGAAAATAGAAGAAATTAAAAATTTTCTTCTCATAAGAACATTTACTTTACATGCTATAAAGATATACAATTTGGTCAAATTCCAAAATGCACATTAAGTGTTCATTATCCAAAGTAATTTGAGAGAAAATACGCAGGTTTCATGTCTGAAATTATGAGGACGTAAGAGTTCAAGGGGTGCAACCAGTCATATATATTTCTCACAGAAGCCAAAAGAAGCAGTACTCCTGAGCACCTTCCAAAATACAAAATGATTAAACACTATCAATCAGGTAAAACTTTGCATCCCTGTAAATTCCTTAAAAGCCTTGCCTCCAAAATCCAGTATGAATCAACTGTCTTGCAGCTGGGGATATCAGTCTAAAAGCCACCTTCACAGCAAAAAATATCTGAGTTCATCTTCAACTTTCAGAGCTCCAGTAATTTTTGTCCACATCTCCTTCATCCTCTTGATGGATCAGAAGTTATCAGAAGGCTTTGCTCTCCCTGCAATTTGCCCTGATGGTACTTAGGGTCAGGTAAAAAAGCGGCAAGAAGCACTAAGACAACAGAAATCAGACCCATCAGCATCAGCTAAATCTGGGGTCTTGGACACAGCTGTTATGCACATCACTATCAGGATTTTTCCCCTCTGCAGTGATGAAGAGTTAATAGACATGCAGGAGTAGCATCTTTGTTAACAATTATTTGTTGATCATGACAAATGGTACTAGATAAATGACATAATAAAACTCTTTAGTCAGTTTTCACTGGATTCTTTGTGATGGGGAGTGGGTATGACTGTTGTAATCCTTGCTGTCTTCATAAACCCCTTCTCTTTCATCCTTCCATCCTTTAACAGCTTTTCCATCTTCCTGTTTAAGTTCACCAACCTACTTCTTATTCTCCTTGCTCCCCTCCCACAGATGTGGATTTCTTCAGTCTTTAAGTCTCTCCTAGAAACCAGAACTGGGAAGGCAAATCTGAAGATGCCCAGCAAGCTCAGTCAAAATAGCTGCACTGACTTGACAACTTTGGTCCACCAAAACACTTCACAAAGGACATTCATGTTCAAGCAAAAATTTCAGTTAGATATCAGTGCAAAGACAGCAGATATGCTCTTTGTCTTGGGCTGTAACTCTGTGTTGTACTATGAATTGGACCCTAGAGGTGAGAAACCTGATTATTTGTATTGAATACAAAAAAAAAAATAATAATTTGAGGTTTTATTTTACAATTAAAATTAATTGAGACTTTATTTACTCTTCCAGTAAACAAGGATTTGATTTTGTGAAAAATTTGACTCTTCAAAAGTATTTGAAGTTTTAAACATTCCTTCAGGATAAAATTACAACAGAATTGGAGAATATATGAATGCAAGTTATGGAGAAGCAAATGAATTGTGGAGAAAAAAGCCCCCGACCTTTTAAATATCAGACTAGTGATATTTTAGAACACCTTACTCAGAAGTATAGTGGAAAAGAAGAAAAAATATCACTATCTGACATGCAAAAAATTAAAAATGGATAGCTGTGCTGCCTGCAATATTAAGAGGATGAAACTCTACACAAGTTTCTCAGTCTTTGTATTCTTAAATTCCTGACAATTACAACCGTACAAAATGATCTTCAGATTTGACTTAAGTCAAAATAGCAAAATTATTTTGCAAATAATATAGGAAACACAAAAAGGTGAAAATTTTCATAACTTTTTAAGGTGAATGAGGGGGAAGAAAGTGCAGGAAGATAATAATAACAAAGCTATTTGTTTCAGTTACTTGTATGCAGCAGGAACGTGAAAAGGCAGGAAGTTAATTATACTCTGTAAATAAAGTTTTCGTGAGAACACCTTTGGTAAGTATAAAAGGTTCTCTGAAATTGCAACCATTATTTATTGCACTTTCTCCAGAAACATTGCAGCTAATAAGTGTTCAGAAACACTTATTAGCTGCAATGTTTCTGGAGAAAGAGACACATACTGAATTTAAACGGAAGTCTCAATGCCTAGGTAATATCAGGAATTCCCCAGTGCAATTTTTTCTATATTTCTAAGATTTCCCCACCTTCAGTTTTGTGACTCAATATTATTATTATTATTATTCATAACATTAAAGTCTGAGACATTTCAAATGCATCATGGCATTTCAGAAAAGCACAAGACGCAGCAATTCCCCACAATGAGTGAAGGCACCACTGCACACAGCAGTAAATCATGTTTGTCTTCCACAGCAAGAGCATCTTTTATACACCATTCATGTGGGCTTTTGTAACATCATTCAGAAAAGCACTGCAAGCAATATTATAAATTCAGCACTGCCAGCATGGTGCTTACATTTTCACATTAACTGATGCTTTTGTCCCTGATAAGTAGAGATATGGTTTCTGATATCAGATAAACTTGGAGATGCTAAAATAAATGTCCCGTTGATAAAAGGGTTTGGAATAAATCACTGTTATCTGGCCAAGGAAGTGCCAGTGATAAATTCCAGAGAACAGAAATGATGATGGGCTGTGCAAAGCACGGGGACTATTCTATGCTCTCTCCAGCCTCCTCTGTGACTGCATCCACCCAGCTCCATACACCCCCTCACCTGGTGCCTCTGCTCAGGAAACAGGGAGAAGAAGACCACGTGCAAGGAACAGGAGACTTGCACATCATGATGGTGGAAAAACACAAACCATGTCACGAGCCAAATTTATGTATGCAAACATGCAGATCTTTGTCTGCACTGGTCTATTGAATTTACTGCCGCAGAATTTTGCCTCGCTACATATACAGTATGAGATCACAAGGAATAGATGTGAAATATCCACTTTAACCCTGGAACAAAAATTTAAGTATTTAAGGGAATTTATTTTAGTTAATAGAACTTTGGGACAACCTCAGTACAAGTTATTAAACAGAAATGATTGAGCATTTTTAGGATAACTATAAAAAGCTCATTAAAAACACTTGTGACCCTGTTTTTGGTCATGTAATTGAAATATTATGCAGTTAAACACTTCATTTAAATGTATATGGTGCTGAATGAAGAAAAATTACGGTAATTCAAACTTACAGCTACTTATATATATTCAATAATATATGAAAAAAGTAGAAAGAAGAGAAAAATCAGAGAGACCAATCTAGCATAGGTCATACAGTCATGCAGCTACTGTGAGAAGCCACAGAAAACACTTTTTAAGCTTTGTAATAAAGACAGATTTTGTTCATGAGAATACAACACTTAAGATTTTAGACTTAAAAAAAAAAAAAAAACATTATCAGCTAGTTTCTAGTTTCTGGATGCACCTTTGGAAATTGCAAACTTTTTTGTCAGCTGTTGGCTGATAAAACCAATTTTCAATATCCAAAGGTTTAGCATCTTTTCCCATGAAAAAATCCCCAAATAATGTCAATGATAAAAATTAAGGTTGTATTCCACTGAACATGCTTACAGCTTGGTTCAATGCCTCATCTCCACTAACCCACTATGATTCAGGTGAGGTGTGTGTTGGGGAAAGCCACCCATCCAAACGATGAAACAAAGCACACACACTCCATCTCCTCTGTGTTGCTTCACCATCTTTTTGTTATTTTCCACACTCTGTCCCACTCAACTTAATTGCTCTAGCAGTAGTATTATGGTTTTATCACTACAGCCAAAGTTTTAAACTCTTCTAGGAATGTTGAATAAGAAGCATAGCTAAGACCAATGGAGTTGCCCAATAAGCTACTCTAGTTTTCTTCTAAATGCACTAGCAAAATAAGAAACTTGTAAAACACCCTAAGGTAGACAATGATTGTACCTTTTCAATTACATTTACAGAATGTTATGACACAAAACAGAGCTCTGAGAAAGATTCAATAATCAGGAACAGAAGATATATTATTGATACTACCATAAAAGTGCAACAATCCTGATCAATACATAACATTATTTTTCTGTTAAAAAAGAAATAGAACTCACCAGTACTCCTTTTTATTTACTTACAGTTGAAGAAATTTATTTTGGAAATAAAAACAAGGACCCCATACTACACTCATAAAATTCAGCAAATTGTAAGATCAGCTTTTTTCAGGTTTTCAGTAATATATAATACTCACTGCTGAATCATTTGCAAATATAAAAAAGTATTATTGGCTAGACAGTCCACATAAAGCAATGACCTTTAAAAATATATCAGAAATAAAGAAAAAACTAGAACATAAAAAGGAAAAATGTAATTTACTTTGCACAATCTTCTGTCTTCTTCCTGTATACAGATTAATTATTACAAATTCTGTTAATCTAACTCATGCATCATTGGATTAACTTGGATGCAAGAAATTATATCTGCTTAACTTCACAAATTTTCAAGGTAAATCCAGTGCATTACAGTAATTTTTTTCCCTAATGCTTCATTCCTTTTTTTTTACTTCAGCTTGTGCTAAAACAAGAAATAATAATAAGGCATTATACTGAGACAAGAAATCCAATTGCTATTTGACCGCTGAGATATATCCTATCTGAAGACTTGAAACCATGCATCACTAATTGTCACAAAAAGTTTTTCCTCCTGTTAACAAGAGAAAATTTAATGAGCTAGAGGAGCGCTATCTGAAACAAGAATAATGCGAAGAACATCACAAAGGGCATGAAATTAGAAGGCATAAGGCTCAGAGTTCCAGTCTCAGTTTGTCATTCCTTATAAACGATATGTAATTTTTAGGACTTGCAAGGGAAAGTCTTGATAGATTTGGAATGGGTAGGAAAAGAATACTGCAGCTTTATAGAGATAAATCAGGTGAATACAAATATGTTCAGATTCTAGTCAGGTAGCAAATAATGGAAGCAACAATTTTAGGTGTTATCTCTTCATTTCATCTAATTAAAACTAGGGAAAGGATGCTGAAGAAAGTTCAAAAAAGTGAAAAGATTAAAATATAAATTGTATGTGATTCATTTGGTTGTTTATTTTTTCTGGTAAAGAAGAACAGTGATTACCTAAGTAGGGGGGTAAGACAGAGACTGACGTTTTTCAAGACCTGGATTTAGTTTATCCTTTAGATGAAATTAAGTCACAGGCTTTCCGCAGTTCAGATGCTGAACTGGATCTAATACTGCCAGGAATTTCTTGTTTTGTTCACATTCAAATTCTTCTTTCATTATCTTAGCTTCTCTTTCACAAGTGCTAGGACAATTTAAATTTCCCAGTTGGATAACTTACTGAATTTGTTATAAATTACATGAGTGAAAAAAAAAAAGAATGAACAGGCCAACATGAATATGACCTTCTTTTAACAGTTCTTATATTTAAATCCAGCTGCAAATGTCAAGGTTCTCATGAAACAACTTCAGAAAGAAAAACTGTCTATAGAGGAAGGAATAGCTGTGAAGATGCTATATCAGATTTTGGCTTCTTTGTCCTTTCTCTAAAGGTTACATATATCAGATTTGATGTCAAAATCAGTAAAGGGAGTTGATGGGGAATGAAAAAAATAATTAATAAAGACTTAAATGTTTATTTACCATAATTTGATTTGCAAAACACTAGTCTGTTATGCCAACTTTCTACTCCTTATTTCTGTTTATTTAAAATATTTTAGCTCCTGTTCAGAAATATTAATAGAAACTAGGAGTTTTCTCCTACTACTGGTGTATTTCACTTAGTGGTCTAAAAGCAGCCTATCAGCAATTTCTTCATGAAGTGATGAAGTGAAGGGTGATATTGTCCTTTTAAAACTTAATTTTAAAAAACACAGGGATATGGAGCAGATGTCAAAAGATGTCAAAATAATCATTTGCCAAATTTAAATATTTGGCTGGAATCTATTTTTCACTTTTCACAAGAATGGATTTTTTTTTTAATGGGAAGCGGAAAGAAAAAACAACTGGGGAAAAAAGGCAGCCTGAAGAAGTAATATTTAAATCACATCCCCAGTAAGTGCAACACTTGGTATGTGGAGACCCCATATAAAACCCACTTGATGCAAAACCTTTTAACCTTGGTCTCCATATCCCAGTGAATTTTGATTACCAGGCTTTTTTTGGTCCAATGCCTAAATATAGTAGAATGGCAAACAAATTGCAGTTAGGCCTTTACTGGATGATTAGCTATTCTGAGACATATGCACGTGCATGTTAGCTCATCTGCAGCCATTCAGCTTGCTGCAGAACAGAATGAATTTAAATTCTGACATGTCCTATGGACAGGGAAACCACCCCTCCCAACTGTTCCTGCATACCACTTATACTTCAAAGGATTTTACACCAAGGATGATCAGAGGACTGGGAAGCCTGCCATATGAGGAAAGGCTGAGAGTGCAGAGGTTGCTCAGCCTTGAGAAAGGAATGCTTAGGGGAGACCTCATTACCATGTTCCATTATTTAAAGGATGACTAAAAGGAAGGTGGAGACTCCCTTTTTGCAAATAGTCACATGGAAAAGCTGAGGGGGAATGTGTACAATTTACCCCTGAGGAGATTCCAATTCCATTCCAAGAATGGAAGAAGAACATTTTTGACATTGAGATTAATCAGCCATTGGAACATTTTCCTTAGGGTAGTGGTGGATTCCCCAGAATTGAGCACTTTTAAGATTTGCCTGGACAGGGTCCTGGGCCATCTTGTCTAGACTGTGCTTTCACCAAGAAATTTGGACCAGATGATTTTTGAGGTTCCTTCCAACCTGCTATTCTATGATACTATGAGATATTTTCTTTTACAGAGTGGCATTAAAAGTGCCACAAATCATCCAATGGATGACAATAGCAACAAAAAACATCTTCTTTTAAGTGTATTCACTTAAACACACATCCTACTTCTTAACATTTTAATTTTCAACAAATACATGTAATTAAAATTATTATAAAATAAGTAGGATGACTTTATTTAACAAAAGTCAAAGTATGATTCACCACACAAAATTGTTTTCCATAGCAACTGCTGAAAAAAACTGTTATTATTCATGCACTCTCATACATATATGTAGAACTACAAAGTAAAGCAAATATTTTATTTTTTCCTAATGATGCAGCCAAAAATTTAGATCCCATGCAAGGAAAATAAAATTTAGGAAGATTGTCTTGGAATGGATAGCTAGGTTTTTTTTTTCTGGGAGAGGGGACGGTAGAGGTCAGGTTGGCTGGGGGGGTGGAATATGATGATGCTTGTGTTTTTTCTTTTAAAGAAAATGCATTAGTCAGATCCAGGAAACAGTTGATATGGGAAAGGGAAAAAAAACAAACCAAACTCAGATGTTGGTTGCTTCCATTCCCATAACATGTTCTGGATTTTAGGTAAAAATTACGAATAGATTCTGTTGAAAAATATTGGGAAATGCCAGGAAAAAACCATAGCATCTTAATTGTTTTACCTAGAAGTGTTGCACAAACTAGGATCAGCATTGAGAGCATAATGCTGTCACTGAGGAGGATAAGACTTTTCTATAAACTCAGAAGTGCCACAGAGAACATATAAAGAGAGCAAGTGCATGAGAACTCCAACACCGGGGAAGCTGTGAGAGAACAGGCATGAAAGAAATAAAATCTCAGGGTCAAGCTCTTTGTCACTAAATGCTGTAGATGCATCAACAGACTTGAAAATTGATTTGACCAGCTCTCTGGCAAAATTTCTGAGTCAAATTAATAAAAGTATACTGCCTCTGACTCAGGAAGAGCCTAAACTTCTTGTTAGTGGAAAACTATGTTCTGGAAAAAGCATCCCTACTTGCTCACCCTGTTCTTACTGTTATCCAATTATCTATTACTGGGTCATGGCAAACAGAGCTGGTTGGACCTTTGGTTTGAACCAGTAAATTTGAGCATGCTGCATACTGCTCCCTACATACCAGCCTTTAGATCACCATACCAATATACTCAAGATAATCAATTCCAAACAGTAAATTCCCATCCAGGATAAAAGTGAGCACAGCTCTGGTCTCTGCAGAAGCCATCACTGTGCTATATGGCATGAGCCTGGGTGCCATGTGTGGCAGCAGGGAAGGACAGAGGACCTCAGCCTGCCTCTCCCTCCTCCCCTCAGCATAAATCTGAACCAGGAAGCACGAGGAGCACACACAAAGGACAATCATGCTCCCACAGTGTGCCAGCAATGAGCATCCTGCAGCTGATCATATGCCAGTACACTTTAAGGTCCATCAGGAGCCTGTTTACAAGAGATATTTGCTTTAAAATAGAAAAAGTCAGTGTTGCTTTTAGCAAATCAGACCAAGTCAGCTCAATAGAAATAACCAAATACAAAAAAAACTCCCAACCAACCAACCAACCAACCAAAAAAACCTGGTCACAAAGAATACGACACTGGTAAAGCATGAGATGGACAATGCCATGTGTACATTCAATTGGCCAGCATGCTGAACCAAAACCAACACTGGAGGGATCCAAACACATCCAAATGAGCTTTAGAGAAACATCTGCACATGTGGAGCTTTGCAGCTTGGCTGGCCACGGATGCTTCTCTTTCCTCAAACAAAAAAACCCACCAATAACCCCCCCCTCCCAAGATGACAAAACCTGATCAAAATGCAACAAAATTAGGTGCTTGAAATGTGCTATTTTGAAATGAGCAGATTTTATTCGAGGTAGTATTCCTTTACACCACTTACTGCATGCTAGTAGAAATTTTGATGAATAATGTAGCTTGGTATTAATACTCGAAACACTAAATATGCTTTACAATTTGCTTTAAAGAGATATACAAGTTCCAGAAGGTGAGGGTGAAAACTGTGGAAGAAAATCCTAAAATAAAATAAACAGCAGAGGGAGGAAGCAAATGCCTTCAAACAAAATCACCCTATTTTTAAACTAGTCCCATTTTTGTGTCTTTTACATACATATTTCATTTTTCTCCTATGATAGAGAAAATACAACAGTCTTTTATCAATTGTTCACATTTCTAGGCTCAATTTCCCTATGGCATACAGCTCATTAGAAAATGTATTAACAATAAATTATTTTTTTCTTCAAGTATATCCTGCCATTAAATAGAGGGTTATTACTGCCTAATAAATACATACTGCTTTATCACCAGAAAACCTGGAACTGGGACAAAACAAGACTTCACCATAAAAAAAAAAATTCTCTTTTTTTTTTTCCTGTTGTCAGTTTTTGCAGTGGAGGTCTTACTGCTGACACTTTAGGCTTTATTCTCATTGATTGCAAATTTGCACTCTCAGTTGTTTAAATAAAATGCATGATGGTTCTGTGCTATTATGATGGAATTCTTCATCAGGAAAAGAAATACAAGAAATTATTAATATTGAAAGCTGTCAACTTTCTTAATTCCCTTGAAAATTTGACATCAAGTAGTATTTGAATTTGAACATTACAGCTGCTCCTGCACTTTGCAATGGGCTGGTGTTAGTTAT
The DNA here is from genome assembly GCA_034509185.1 of Euphonia xanthogaster. Lineage (NCBI taxonomy): Eukaryota > Metazoa > Chordata > Aves > Passeriformes > Fringillidae > Euphonia > Euphonia xanthogaster. Next base: position 77,290,726 of record JAYDZK010000001.1, read on the forward strand.
GCCACAGGCTTTGTAACACACTGAGGTTTCATGAGAAAACTCTGCTGCCTTCACAATTCATTCTGCTGGGCAATGAAATGCTTTGGTGTCCATTAGAGGAAGTTTCATGTGACCCTCAGCAGCCAGGACCATAGATATGTTACTGGAGACAGAGAGCCCTGGATGCTGCAGGAAGCAGATACTCATGAGGATTTCTTACTGGTACACAGAAATAACTGCAGCTTTCACACTGCACTGGTTCTGCAATATGTCATCAGGAACTCTATGGCCGCTCCTCCTACTCCTCCATCTCTGTCTAGAAGCTGTGAGCATGTCCCAGTGCCTCACAGTCTTGCAGTGAAACCCAAATTGGCTCTTGTGATACAGTGCCCCACTCACTAAATGTGCCCAGCTAGGTAGTCCTGCAGGACTCACTGTTGGTGCTTTTTTGGAGGAGTGGTGACTGACCAGCGGTCAGCCAAGAAGCAAGGGTGCCTAGGAATAAATCATGCCAATGAGACATACTAAATCAGGAGGAGGTCTACACTGATATCTGTTTGCACTGTGCAGTGGAGACACGACTGCAAGAGACACTGTATGATTTTTACAGGCCACTCCTGACTGAGGTCATCCTGATACAGCAGTGGCAAAAATGGATTTCAGTGCTAAGCAGATGCTATTGATATTAGTTAAAATAAGTAAGAAAAAACAAAATAACAAACAAACAAAACCCCACAAAAATACCAGACTCCATGCCCTCTTGCTATCAATGGCCCAGAGAAACCTCCGCAACACTATCAATTTTTCCCTTACTCACTATACCAGTACAGTCAAATTATTTATTCTCAGCAGTAACTTGGAGATTTGAAATGAGAAAACAGCTACAATCTCTTTTTAAAAAAAATATTAGCAAGGAAAAAACCTCCCTATTCATTGTCTTCTCAAAGAAAATAAGCTGAGATGCTTTGACTGAGCTTCAGATTTGGACTTAAAATAGTTAACTGACACAGGTACTGGAAAAATTGACTAATTTATTGCTAAACAACACACAAAGGGGAGTTAAATGCTTTTAATTGTTCCCTGAAGTACTTTTCTGTGGATGGAAGGAGGAAAATAGAAAAAGCCTATTAATAAGAATAAATAAATATTCTATTAATGGACAAAAGTAAGGAGAAGTATCTTTATCTTCTTTTTCCATATCCCAATTCCATATCAAGATCATATTATCACATGATAACCTCCAATAACTACGCACAAGACTGTACTCAAATCCATCATTTTCTAACACATTTACCACCAACATTTTCATTATCCCTCCCAGATATTTATACTCCCTAAAGCACAGCATTTTTAAGATTGTTACAAATTTAAAATGTTTCAGAATACATTGTTACAATATAAAATGTTTCAGAATATTTAAACAACTCCCTGTTCCCTTCACATCCTGATGGAAATCCCTGTTTTGAGTAGAAAAACAGCATAATTTACAACATGGACCTCACTATCTATTCAATTTTGCAGCAGTGTGCTTTCAGATGGCTTATCTGAGGAATCACACGTTAAAGGCAGGTTTTTAGCTTTTTCTATGCAATATGATGCAGTGTGGCAAGGGTATGAAAGCCAGACTGCAGAACAAGATTAGACTGTGTCCTGTCTCCTGGTAAAATTTAAAATTTTGAATGTGAAATTTGAATGTGAACCAAACCTAGCCTCAATAAAGAAGCAGCCATACAGCCCTAGAGTCTGCCCTGCTCCAGCCTCTCCACCTCTGGCCATGGGGAATCATTTCTGGGCATCACTTCCCATGATTCAGTCACAGCTTTACATGATCTGTGTCATGAGTGCAGACAGCAGCATGATCAGTGAGGCAAAAATGAATTGGAACAGCAGAAAGACAGAAGCTGTAGCTCCTGGTCCTGCCTGCCAGGCAGGATTTGGCCCCTCCTGGCCAGTGAAGAAGGACAAGCAGAGAGAGCACAGGCTTGCTCTGGCACAGGCTGCTTTGTGCCAAGGTCTGTGAGCAGATTCAGTCCCGAACAGTCCAAATGAGGAACTTAGCAAAAGCCTGCAGAAGCCAGAGACATCTGTTCACCCTGTGTCTTTTCACTGATCCCCCCAAGAGAAAGTGCTGCTGATGCGTTTTCTGCCGCTCTCCATATGCACATAAGGCCTCTGCTCTCACCAGCAATTTATCACAGAGCTTTGCTGGTCCTCCAGGGCTGACACCCATCATTTCTCTGCTGTAAATTAAAAAAACAGATCCCTGTACACTATCCTATGAATTTTAAAAGTTGTTTGAGCCAGTAGGCGATGGTACTTTGCAGAGCATGTGTACGAGCACTACAGTAGAGGCACAGGAGCTACCAGAGACCATTCTCTCTTTGATGAACCCTGTGTGCTGCAGTGCCAGCCATACCAAATCACTGCCTCGTGTGCTCGTCCCCAGCAAGCATCATCTTCTGGAAAAAAGCTGAACATAACAGCACTTTAGCCTTAGTAATCCACACATGCAAAACATAAAGCAGCTGAGGAATTTTTGACAATTTGTTTCTCTAGGATTAGTCCTCTCATCTAAGGAAAAGACTCTTTGGTAAGTATATTTACCTTTCAACTAGAAAATTTAAAATGTGAATCTCAGAAGGCAGACAGATGCTGTTACAGAATAAGACATCTAATCCTTGTTTCTAGCAAAAGTCTAGCATCACTTTAAATTATAGACTACAACTGCAGAATAAAAAATGGGGCCTCAATTTTTTTTTTTTTGAAAGGCCTGCATGTCTCTGGTAAAAAAACCCCACATTATTAACTCTTAAATGGAGCAGCAAATGGGAAGGAATGCTACTAGAGATTTCCAGGAGAGAAGCAAGAGAGTGAAAACACCCATCCCTGTACTGAATAGAAAACCTGAATTTGCTAAGTATCATACTGGTGATAAGAATACTCTGATACAGCTGTTGCTGCTTTGGTCCCTCCCTCCTACTTAACTCCAACTTAACTCCAAAGAGAGCAAAGCACTGAGAGTGAAAACAAAAGCATTCCATAAAGGTGCCTACAAACTCTCAGAGAAGTACTGCAATGTGAAAAACAGAAGGTGAGCTGGGGCTGACCCAGGAGACCCCTGTGCTCAAATTCAAACACTCCTTTTTTATATATTTTCTCATAGCTTCCTTTCGGGTGCAGTCAGAGGAGACAACATACTTACACAAGGGAGAAACACCTCAGTGATAATTCTTCCAAGTTATAGAAAGCATTTTTCACAGCAGGCAGGGAAAACATAGTGGTGCTACTAGCACTGCTGGTAGGTTTGTCATTTAAAGATTGAGTAATTGTGGTGAACCATCCTATCAGCCCAACCTCCCTCTGCCTCAGGGCTAGGCTTGTGTCATTCTGAGTTCATGGGGAAGTTACTGGTCATGGGGTAGGGAACATCCTCCAAAATTCTTCTGAGCAATGAATTAATTTAATGCAGGCATCTGTATTTTATTCCTACATCACACTCTCATAATTAATTTTCTGTCATCTTTGTACAAATCACTTAAGGATTGTTCCCATATTGGAAAGTAATTATGACACTGACAATTATGCTGGTTTTATTCCCCTTATTCAGCTGTTTTGTAGTGAAAATAAGTTACTATCTCTAAGAAAGGCCTAGTGGTCAACAAATATTATCATTTTTTTAGCCTTGTTTTAAGTGCTGTACTAATTTTTTCTCTTGTTACTAACATATTTGGTTTTTGTTTCAAGGTGGTTATGCCCACAGAATATTGTCTCCATGTTTTGGCATGAGTAAACATTTGTGAAATTTGTGGAAACTTAACTCCAAAGAGAGCAAAGCACTGAGAGTGAAAACAAAAGCATTCCATAAAGGTACTGGCAGCTTTAGAATGATGAGCAATCCTTTTTAATATATTTTTTTGGTTTTTCTGTTTGGGCTTTCTGTGATGTGATTTAAAGAGTTTTTATCACTTTACAAGAAATCCAGGGAACAATGTTCCCATCTCCACCAACATAATTATTAAACTGAGATATATGCCCAGTTTCAAAGGCATTGATGGGCAGGCATCTTTGGTCTCTCAAAAGTGTGGATAAAAACCAAGAGGCCATAAGGCTTTTTAATCTACAAGTTTTTGTAAAACAGACAAGAGGATCAAAGCTTCACTGAGGCACCCAGTTCTGAGGGTAGATTTTCAGTATGGAATTAACTGGGCTGATAGGCCAGAGTTCTGCAAAAGCATCTGAATTTACTTTACCCAAATGTACCATCAAACAGCCTCAAATACCAGTACCTTCATACTTGGAGATTATTAGCAGGAGATATGATACAGGAGAAAGGTGTTTAAAACACATTTATATAAACAAAATTCAAGAATAGCAGTGCTGCTTCTAGCAGCATTCATTACAGGCTGCTGAAAATGAGTCTGTTACCACAGTAACCAAGCTAATATTGGCTTTCCAGCTTGCAGACACTAAATCCCTTAAATACAGGTGCAAAGGATGAATTTAGAGTTTTGGAGTGGGTAAATTTTCTCTGCCACAAATGTCAGAATGGAAGGGAGAAGATGCTATAAATTTTTATGGTAAAGACACAGTTAACCAGTTACCCAAGAAGAGACATGGAGAAGCTTGTAGTAGCAATGAAATTTGGATTGGATGGAGCCCAAACCCTGTGTACCACAATATTGTTTTCACTCAGAAATAATGGGCATTATTTGAAGAGCCATTTTGGGGATGTGTAAGGTGAACTAGAATTAATTTCAATCCCTTTACAGAATAAAAATATAGATCAGTTTTTTGGTCAAGTGAGCAGGTGAGGTCCTGAATACAAGCAAGGAGGTTGAAACAGAGCACCCTTCTCATATTTTTTTCTGAACTAAAAATCTCCTCAGGTTTATTATACTCTGAGGGAACTGTACTGTGCTAGCCTCTCCTGCCAAACAGGTGCTACATATAGGCTGCACCTGGTTGCAAGTCATAGAAATCTAATTTTCCCAACTGAATGATTAGTACTGAATTCAAGAACATTCACTGCTAACTCTTTCTAGAAATATTTTAAAGACACACATTTTAAGAGAGTTGGGTTATTTTATTTATACATATATTGCTCTTTAGTTTTGTACATTAATTGCATCCTAAGAAAAGAAAAAGATCCTAACAAACTAGAAGTTTTAAAAATCATACAAATAATCTACATATTCCAATGAAATTCTGAATTTAACACTGAGTATTTTAAAACAGAACTGCATTTTGGAATTCAATTGTTACTATCATGTATTTAAAATAGATAAATATATGCATCTTCACACAACATCTGAGTCTACTACCTAGCATCACCTCCTGAGAAATCTCTGCAAGATAAAGAACATGAGTGTTTGGGGAACAGAGGCCAAAAGATGCCTGTCAGCCTCAGGGGCTGTGGATGACACCAGGGTGCCCTAACCTCTCAAAAGGACTGTGCTTGAGGTGAGATTCGTGAGTCACTTCTTTCTCTCAACCTCTGATTGACTCAAGCATTTCAAGAAAGCATGACAGAGGTAGGCAGGCAGATGACAAAAGCCACTCTGGCACTCTGGGAGTAGCTGGGGCAGGTTGGACCTGCTTAGGAGAGCCTCTTTCAGAGCATAAGCTCCCTCAAGGAGCCCCAGATTGTAAGATCCACATTTTAGGGTGACTAAGGTGACATTTTCCAACCTACCTGTGATTTTATCAAAATTATTTCAGATGTTTACCAAACAATAGAAATGAGCAACAAAAGAATGAAAGAGGAGGCAATGTTTCCATTGCTGTGGGTTTAATCAGAAATTTTACTTGGCGATTCACTCAAAAGATTTTAATAAATCTTTCCTCTCTGAAGTTTGACTGTCAGAGATGACATTTCAGATTCAAGTAATCTCTGCAGTACTAAAGACAGCACTGTTGAAACTTTCTGTTTTCAGAGAGCAAAGGATAAGCCCAACAGGTTCTTATATCACAGATCACAAATGCTGGAGCAATGTTCTTGTTCAGTTTTAATAAGAGTTGCTGTCTTTATTCTTCAGCATCATGTTCTTTTATGAATCTGTGGTGGTCCACAGGAGGCTTCTGTATTAAATCTTAAAACTTGTCAGTAAAAAGGCAATTTAGAATGCCAAACACTTAAATAACAGACACATTACTGAAGCATGTCACTATCCTGAAATCTGTTTTCACCTTTTGCATAGGATAGTAGCACCTTGAAGACTAAGCAGCATGACAGAGCAAAGTCACTGTTTTACAAATCAACATGGATCAGGCAGACCTTTATAAATCCTGCCAGCTGGTGTACTATAAACAAGAATCTATACTGATTGTTTGTTATGCAGTTCCTAAGCATATATATGTATGTAAAATAAAAATATTCTAGTATGGATGCAAAATAAAAATATTCTAAGATGATTGATGCATGGAGAAAAGGAATACAATAGGCTGCCCTTGCATAGAAAATGCTGGGGAAAAAAGTTGTTTTTTCTACACTAATCTACTTTTTTTTTTCAGATAAATGTACAGAGCAGTATCCTACAAATGAATGTGTCTCAACCTGTTAATAAGTCATATAAAGTGTGTTTCCATTTTATTCTCTCACTTTTGATCTTATACCAGAAACTTGCAAAGGTTTTGTGAGTAGTTGACCATCCAGTCTCCCGAGCAGTGGTTCAGTGTGTGGGAAAACACCAAGATTGAAGCACTCAGTGTCACCTACCGACCTCTGTGTTTTTTTTTCTCCTGTAAGAAAGGGAAGGATGTTCTCTGTACTGCTTTCCCTCCATTCACAGTCAAACTACTTGTGTCAACACTCCAAGGATGTTAAGAGTGTTCACTCAACAAAGTACATCCAAATGTCAACTCTTGCAGTTTGCAATGGAAGGTAAGTCAATATAACAGGTATTTTGACAAATAGAAGACAGTCTTAAATAAGTCTTCTCTTAAAATATCTGGTTGACTTAATAGCTAATAGGAAGTTTTGACCAGAGTGCAAAACTGAAACTAATAACTGATTTCCATAAAATCTCTAATAGCTATTACCAGTTATATAATATAAATATTATCTAACGAAATATTGAAAAGTTGCAAAACCTCAATTTTTTCCCCTTTAATATTTAATACAAATTGATGTAAAATATAATCCATCAGCTTCAGGCTTTCAAAAATGTTGATTAAATGCAGAAAGATTCCAAGTTTTTCAAGCTTCTGTTTCTCTGCCTCGGGGGTCTCAATATTAAATTCTGTCATTAAAGGAAATCTAGCTGAGGTTACAATAATGAGTTTAAGCAATGTAGAAAATACCCACTATATTTTTAAGAAGGCTCATTAAATTACAAGTCTTAATAAGGAGATGGATCCATTGCATCATGGAACTGTAAAATCCAAATACAGGTGATACTGAATCAAGAGCCTTACAAAAACTCTAAAATACTGTCAGCAGGCAGCACTGTCATATCTGCATGACATGGTATCACTGATGTTTTTGTGACAGGTCCCATTCTTCATAAAATTATGCTTACTGACTCAAGTAAATTTCATCCTCTGATATCTTAGTCACTGCATCTCCTGTGGTGTCTTCAAACTCTGATAACAAACTAACCTGGTTGCAGTGTTCCCTATCAGACTATTCTTACTTTAAAAGGAAACAAAATGTACTGACCCACTGCATTTTCCAGCTGTCATATATGCATCATTAGTACCAGAATTTTTTATCCTTGTCACTGACTCAGAACTTTGTGGCTAGTTTTTTCAGAACATCTTCAGTAGAAATTACCAAATATGCAGGTAGTAAAATACTCTTTGTTTTTTAGCTGATGTTTAACTTCCCCTCTGACTCTTAAATAGGTAATGTGGCACTAGTGCTCTCATGTTTTCACAGCTTTCCTTAAAGCAAAACAATTCATTATTTCTGTCTTTTCTCCATCATGCTTGATAACCATAACTCAAACTCATATCAGTGCAGAAATTCTGATATGTCAGGACTCATATGCTAACTGAACTACTTGCTATGCACATGATCTTTACTAGTGTCTAACTGCTCCAGTCACTCACTCTTCTCTTCCTAAATTAATTTATTCTCATTATTTAATATTCCTTAAGAGTCTGGGTAATGTCAGTCACATCAGCTATCACTTGTACGTAGAATATATTCTATCAAATTATTGAAATGCATACTAACAACACTGCATATAAATAAGTACTTTAAATTTCATAACTTTGTCATTTTCCATCTACTTTTAGGAAAATAAAACAGCCTTTCAGAATTTTACTGCAGTTATGATTTTTTCAAAAATCTGAAATATTCTGGAAGATTTGACAGGTATATGCTGGTTTAACACTTGCAAGATAAATAAATAGCCTGGACCAGACACTAATGTCTGGCTGTCAATTTTGCCATTTGAGAAACAGTCACATAATACATCAACATGGCATAAAGAACTCAATCTTGCAATTTTGCAAGCTGCCATATAAGACAGTGAAGTGTCCCAACAGTGCTTCAAGAAAATACGATGTATTCCTGCTATGATGAAGAAAATATTAACATTTGAGCAAGACAACTGCTGTTTACCAGCAATCCCTAAACACAGGCTTAGTTTATTTTCCAGTTTCTTTCATCCACCCCCAAAAGCCCTGCCTGTTTTCAGGGCTTCCTGCAACATTTTTCCATTGGTATAATTTCCTTTAACATAACCAGCCATAGTGTCATGGCATATAATGGTAATTAAGGTGCATCTATTACATAAGCAACCACATTTGCCTTGTCACCTTCACATTTGGTTTAATTTCTCATAATATGGTAGCTTACAGATTCTTTTTGATGTTATAGAGCACGTTGCTCTATTATGGAATTATTTCCTTACTCTAGAGAAAACCTGAAAAGCCAATTTGTTTTAAAACAAAATCTATGTTGAAATTCCCTCACTAAACTCATTTATCAGTTGGGCTTCTAGCAGCGAAGAATTTTATATTTTTTTGTCAAGAGATTAAGTATGCAACACAAAAGGAAAATATAATAATGTAAGACTAAAAAAATATTTTTACATGATGGGATACAAAATTATTCTCATTTTTATAAAAGTAAGAAGATTCATTCCCTCAAGGGACTGTCACTGAACTGAGCTAAAAACAGACAGGAGGATAGAAGCACACAGCCCACAAGAGCTATGCCCTCCGAAGCTTGTGTCATATTTTCCTAACCTCCTCCTTCCCATTGAAAAATGTCTGCCAATCATCATTCATGCATCTTCAGACCCAGCTGAAGTTAGCAGTTCCCCAGTTTCAAGAAGTGAGATAAAAGAAGCGAGAAAACCCACAGACTGCTGCTCTGGGCATCCATAATCTGTCAGTGGCTTGAGACAAGCTGCAGCCCTGAGGAGAAAGATATCACATAAACAGGCTAATTGGTCAGGCAAAGTTTTCATCTGGAAGCCATCAAAATGACCCTTGTACCTGCACATCTGTTATTTCATTTCATAGTTCTTTAAAAGAAGAGTAATACTGGTTTACTTTGGAACAATTTCCTTGTAAGGTATCTATCCAAAATTTTGGTAAAAATTAAGCAGAAATATCAGCTGGTTTGTTGGGTTTTCTTTTAAAGTAACTGTGATCTTCAAGTAAATTCTATTACTTCAGCATTATGGCCAAAATTCTGCTGTCATTTGAAATGGCACAGGATCCAGCACAATACTTTCCTTTTCACCATGTACCTTTGGGTTGAAGAGTTTTGCAGTGGTTTCCTTTTCCCATCATACAAGACAAATATCTAACTTCAACACATTCTTAATGCAAATATTTTCAGCTAGAAAATAATTGAATGGCAGAAAAATGTAACTGTTTAAAGAAAAAAACACAAGGAGGCTGTTTGGCTGTTTTATAAGTGCAAAGTAGCAGGAACAAATAAGGGGTGTAACCCAGAGATATTTTGCTCTGTCCAGGTGAGGAGGTGCCTGTCTTTGGCCCTAATGAGAAAAGAAAAACCAACAGGGCTTCAGAAAGCTTTGGCCAGGTGGTGCCAACACCCTTCTTGCTGCAGCCTTCTGTATGGGGTGCTCAGTAGATGCTCATGCTCTCTCAACATCCCCAAAATGCTGCTGTGGGTGTTGTAAACCATGCTCTGACAACACGTGACTAAAACAGGTATTTCCTTTGAGAGAAGGTAATCACAGAGACAGAGTTGGATTTTTTCACATGTGATAAAAGCACAGTTAAAACTGGCATCTTTGTAGGAAATTCAGTTCTAATGGAAATGATCAGCACCCGTGGCAGAGAGAAAAAAAGGCCCTCCAAAACTCTAATATAGTAAAATTTTAGCTGTGCTCTGATCTGTACATTGAATATCTCTCATTCCCCTGCTGACACTTTGCCAGTGAAAGAAACCTTGGAGAATAAAAAGTAGCAATGCTTCCCTGAAAACATTATTTGTTGATTTAACTCTATCACCAGAGCACAGTGGTTTGTTAATTTAGACTTTTGCAGTTCTGCTAAACTGAGTAAATTATGTCATCAAGCCCAGAAGCAGCTCTAGAAATAGTCACACAATTTCTTTTCAGATAATAAAATCATCTGAAGGACACAGAGCTGGATGAAAAATAAAAAAAAATCACAAAAATATTTTGCAAGTTTTTTTTCTCGCAGCTTTTTAGAGTTTTGACATCTTGTGAAAAAGCCTCCTCTCCACCAAAAGCACATGAGCCAGAAAGGCACTGCATCAGTGTACACCTAACACAAACACATGTGCCTAAGTTCCTCACATAGAAAGAATTGATGAAATAGCCTGAACTCTAAAATAGCCTGAACTCTGAAATGGCACTTATTCCATTGAAGAAATAGCCTGAACTCTGAAATGGCCCTTATTCCAAGAGAGATCTGTCTCATTTTAAAAAATAAATTAGGTCCTGGAAAATCCTGTCAAAACTTTGGAGGCATGCTTGATTTTGATACAATTTGATGGTTTTTGACACAGGCAAGTGAGATATTAGAGCAAGAGCTAATTAGAAATAATTCCTGCCTTCAATACTTGATCTAAGTGCAAGCACTAGGGCAAGTTTCTGTGGTCCAAGCAGTAAAACTGTAGCAAAACCTGGCTGCTTGAGAATAAAACTGCAATCCCACAACAAGCTGTGCTCAAGCACATTGGCCTCTCTAGGTCTCTGATCAAGATAGCTGAGAATCAGTGCAAATCTTATTCAGAGAATATAAAAATAGAAGTTAAGAAAAAGCAGCTCAAAAGGGATTGGTGTCTACCCTCTGTTTCTGTAGCATAATTCCTTGGGATTATACTTCACCTCCCACTGAAAACTCCCAATGTTAACATCAACCAGTAAACCTGTCTGAAGTAGTGCTGACATCCTGAATTATTTAAACAAGAAATTCTTCATAATAAGGTGTTTTGAAAAACAGAAGAGAATTGGTTTTGCTGCTGCTCTGTTCTACAGCTAAGAAGTGAGAAAGTAGAAGCATTCCCCAAACACGCTGCAGATAATATTGGCACCAGGGGCCATCAGCAGGAGGTGAACCTTCTCTCCTAAGAAAATGCTTCCATAGCTTTTAAAGGAAGAATACAGGAGGACTTGGAGGGACACGGCTGGGAAACCCTTTCCTACTGCTGTTTCCGAGCTTGGAGTATAGTTCCAGCTCACTCACTAATACCCTTGAGGTTTTTTGCCCCGACCCCAGTTAATTAGAAGTGTAAGATAAGGAGGCACAAGGTACAGCCTAGAGATACTGACTCTATTGCTGCAGTGCCTAATGAACTTGAAAATAAGCACGCCAAGTAATGATTTGTATCTATGCCACCAACTCTACTCCCCCTCCCAAACCTGCTCTCAGGTCTCCTCCTCCTCGCCTCTCTTCTGAAGCATGGCTGCTGAAACAGCTCTCGGCTCGGTGGCTGAAGCCCAGGGGAGCAGCTGCAGCTGGAGTGTCACCTCTGCAGCTGGGATGGCAGCAGCTGGGGCCAGCTGATCCCAGTCTTGGGGTGGAAAGTGCAAGGAAGAAACATTTCTGCACTGTTAATATTTCTGCACGCTTTAATGCATGCAGTCAGGCAAGAGACTCCACCAGTCACCCACTGATGGGGTTGTGATATGGTTTGTGCCGTGGTGTCTTTTTCATGTTGACCACTGCTTTTTTTTCCCTAAAGAGCAATAACTCCTCTACACAGTGGGATGCACTATTACATACAGCTCTGCTCCCCCCCAGAAAGGGCTGGTGCAGAAGTACTGCAAGTTACAAAATCAGACAAGAGAAAGATCTGGTCAGAACATATGCCTCTTCATGCATGAGACCAGATTGAACAATGAATGACATCATCTGTATCTTTGTTAACCCATTTTCAGGAATCTAGGGTCCCTTGATGGTTGAATTTAAAAGACAACTAGTTTTTGCATTTACTAAACCAAGTACCTGCTGTGTTTTGCTTCTTCTGGCAACTTGTTTAGCTTCTATGCAAATAATATAATTTATTTGAGCCATTTGCAACATTAAACATGGAATTGAGAGGAGACCTTAGAGGACCAAACTGCACAACCATATGAGAATGAGATGGTTTCCAAATATAGTTACATTAAGCTTACATTTGCAGAATAAATAATTCAATCCTCATGCTTCACATTTAAATATTTATACAAATACACTGCTTGTCACAATTAGTTTGATTAAACTGTTAAGAAAAAGGAAGTGTGCAAGAACTGAGACTTCATCCAGGAGGAAAAGCTATTTATGTTGAAATAAATTATGTGAAATTACTGTAGCAGCAGCAGCAGCAGCAGGTCAGGAAGCAATCCCCCAAATCCATACAAAGATTTGACCCCCAGTTCAGTTTCTACCAACCTTTTTTTTTAATTTAGCAAACATGGCCATGAGCTTATTTTCTTCTTTGTCTCATGGAATCGTGAGACATGTTTTTCTATTTCCCCCATGAACAGCCTTATTTATAGACTGAAAACACACTGTATTTTACAGACTATTTTTCTGCATCATTTTCCTTTACAGCGTGCTCAGGAGAAATTATTTGCTTTCACAGCACACTTGCCACTGTTCCTTAAACCGGGAAGGGAAATTTTAAAGGAAAACTTTGTCCCTTAGTCTCAAGGGCATTTCTCAGGAAACTTCAAAAATCCTAAACAGCCTCAGAGAGAAGCCTGGATATGCAATCCTGTTTATAGATCAAAGTAGAGATCACTTCTGATCTGTGTGAGGGCTGGTGCTACAAATTATAGGGGGACTGAGTGAGGCTCCCTTTCTAGGAGGAAGTAATCATCTCACCAGCACCAGTTTGGATGTGACTGAGGGTAGCCTAGAGCTTCACAGGACCTTTTGTAGTACTACTAGGAATTCTAGCTCTGACTGTATGTGCAATAGTGCAGACTGCTGCAACAGGACAGGAATAGACAAGTGGGTCACCTTGGTCTGAGACAAGTCATTCCTTGTTTTGCAGTAATCATAGGAAAAAGAGGATGATGAGTCTATTCCATCGCTGACCAACTTCAAGCTGTAAGTTCATGTAATATCATCACAACTTCAAGCTGTAAGTTCATGTAATATCATCACAACTTCAAGCTATAAGTTCATGTAATATCATCACATTCACAGCACAGCACAATCAGCTGCTGAGAGGGACTCTGCAGGACAAGCCAGACTGTCAAACCAGCCTCCAGTTCAAGCTCATAAAGGATCTGCCCTCCCAACAAAGGACACTGACTAAACACTTTGTCCAGAGGACAAATAAATATTCTTCTTCTTTCTATCTACTTATTTTAGTACCTTTTCTGGAATAAGCCTATTGGACCCAGATTAGGAATGCTGCAAAAATTCATAAATGTGGCAAAAATTCACAAATGCCTGTTGCACCTTCAGTGGTGATTGGAGGTAAAAGAGCACAAAGAGTAGGAAGGAAAGTGTGGGATGCTGCCTTTAACTGCCAAGAACCTGCCAAAGATGTTTACTTATTTTTTGATTCAATGAGACCAAAGAATTTAGTTATTGTAGCTATGAAGCAAGCTAGATTCCTGAATTTAAGTGACATTTGTCTTTTTTTAATTATGTATTTGGTTGATGTTTCCTCACATTCCATTTTCTCCTACTTTACTCTTTAACGAAAAAGTTTTTCTTTTCCTATTTTTGTACATTAATGAATATATTAATTAGGTTCAAATGAAAGTGAGACACTCAAAGAGGTTCTGTTTTAACTCCCAGTACCAAAAATGAGCACAGGCAGCTTTGGAAAAAGCTCTTTGCCACCTGGATTTAAGTTTAGAAGAGCTCTAGCAAGGCTGAGCATAGTAACCTTTACTGCTGACACCTGGAAGAAGGTTAAACATAATTACATACACCCTAATGAATCCATAACCAAGGAGAGGACTAGCACACTCAGAATCTAAAACAAGCAGACAAAAAAAATTAAAACATATGTTTGACTATTTTTCCAAAGCCTGTTAAACAAGGAGAAAAACAGGTGGACACTACAGAAAATCCTGCTTCCCTACTGTACAAGCAAAAGTTAAATATGCAACTACAGTCCTCAAGAAATAAAAAGATATTCAGCTATATTCCTACAAGGAATTGATGGAGAACTTATAGTACTGAGAAAAGCTGGCAGCACATCACAGATCTGCTCTCCTAGAGTTAAGCAGGAGGAGCAAGAGGCATCACAGGCTTCACTTTTGTGCAAAAGTATGAGGAAAGTTAATATCCATGATGTGGGTATTTATCAGTTTGACTTTTTGAGTAAATGGATTACTAGAAACCTTCACTTTCTTCCTTTTTATTTCTGTCACCAAAACAGAGCAAAAAGGAACATTTCTGTGTCAGAGAGAGCAGCCATCAGGAACTTTATTATTAGATTTATTACTACCTAGAGAAACATCCTCCCCAACAGTCCTCAATGCTGGCAACCTGCTGAGAGAAAGAAAAGTAGAGTGCTTTAGCTCTTTGCTGTACCTGCCAACAATTTCCTGACATTTTAAAGCAGCTGGGAAAAGGCTTCATTTTCACATTGATGATGCAGCAATTCAGTAAAGAAAGATTCCTGTCAGGATCTTTGTAAGAGAATTTTACAAACCAGGAATTATCATAGGACCTCTGTACCCAAGGGAGTTTTTGCTTATTTTTTCCTTGACTGTTAATAGTTTAATGAAATTTAATGAAGTACTTGTAGCAGAGAACACTTCACATGGTTTAACCTGGACCTGTCAGTCCCACCAGATGGTTTGTAACCTGAAGGAATTCTCCAGCTCTGTTTACTGCTTGAGGGTTTGTGCCAGTCCAAGGCTCTCACTAGAAGATGTTGGAACAAAGGACCATACACGAAGCTTTCTTTTAGAAGTAGAGCTGATAATAAACATTCAGGAAATGATGACAAAATGTTTAGGGTGTGGGAAAGGTTTGCAAATATTTTCCATCCCTTCTGGTATAGACTGGGCCAAGATATAAAACTGCTATTTCTGCCAAATATCACACATATGTTCAATGTCTCATACAATTTAAAATTACAAAAGCATACAGGTTAGTTGGGGGGGGTGGGGGGGTTGGTGTTAAGTATCAGCCCTAAAAAGTTTTTCTTCAAAGAACCATGCAGTACTGGAATCTGAGAGACAGTCCTTCCCTTACCTCTCCAGTGCCCCCTGTTTTTTTCTTTAGTTTGTACTTAGCCATGATCATGCCACTTCCCAACTAGTCACGCAGTCAAAGCACATTTCATTCCATCAGTAATGCAATTAATCATTTAGAAAAACATTATTCACTGCTAGCTGAGTCTGACTCGGGTAAGAAAATGTCCAGAGGTTGCAGAAGACATTGAACTTTTAACCGTACTACTAATTACCCTGATCTCACGATGTGCTACTTTCTAGTCATTATCCCTGGAATATGAGTTTCAGAAAAACAAGCTAAAAGCAAATCCATTATTAAGCAGGAGAGAATGATAAAGTTAACCAGTAGTCTCTTCTCTGTAACAAAGAAGAAAAAGCAATTACAGTGGCAAAACATTTTCAGTTTTTGTTTTCAGAGTGGCAGTTCATCTATCATATAACTAACTAGATTTTATAATTCTATTATAGATGCAATAGGTATTTTACTACATACCTTCAGCATCACATGCAGATGCTCACTACATATAAGAAGTATTTGTTTTCTTGTAGATAAAATACTTTGATTTAAATATTTGCACAAGCACAAGTGAAAGCATAATCAGGACCCATTCCCTTTTGGGATTGAACAAAAGTTGAAGAGAAGATAAACAATAATTTTTAAAAAAAACAACAAAAAATAAAGACCTGTTTTATGAAAGATGCTATAGGCGTGTTTCTTTTTGACATTCTTAGAAAGAAAAGTATCTGGTCTTCACACTTTAGGGAGAACAGTTTCAGTACCCACGTGGTTAAGATGTCTGCCTTCTTTTGAGTTTGCATCCCAAATAAAGTTTATTGGATTCAGTTGCATTTTCTCAGGTGGAAACTGTAAGCCATTTAATATACAGGCTTCCCAATATTTTAAGGATACTGTCCAGGAGAGGGAAGGTCTGAAGCAAAAAGCCTGTCGATCACAAATTCCCACTACTTTCTACAAATATAGGGGATTTTACCAGATTCAAAGTGTTAACATTAAAGATGAAATTGTGATAGGACACTTATTAATAATCACAGAACATGAGATCAAAGCTTCTTAGAAAGCTGAGATAAAACTATGCATATGTAGTAGAAATGCACTGTAATTTTGGCTTATGGTCTCAAAAATATTGTACATTTTGTGACTGACATAAGTCAGGGTTCTGAAATTAAAAAAAAAAAAAAAAACAACCTATGTTAATTCTACGAGTTGTTCTAATATGCAGGAGTTCAGCTGAGATACCAGGCCTGATAGACCCCTGAGCAAAAGGGATGGAGGGCAAACAGGAAAAGGTTGATGATCTAATGAAACCCTGGATCCCATGCTTTCATTAGTTAATTACCCACAAGAGAAATCAATATGACTCATCTGCATGCTGCACAAGTACAAATGGGACTGAAGCT
The DNA here is from genome assembly GCA_034509185.1 of Euphonia xanthogaster. NCBI lineage: Eukaryota > Metazoa > Chordata > Aves > Passeriformes > Fringillidae > Euphonia > Euphonia xanthogaster. Next base: position 77,307,711 of record JAYDZK010000001.1, read on the forward strand.
GCAAGTCCCTGAGGGTGCAGGTAAGGGGTTAGACCCACGGTTAGTTTTAATCAGCTGTAAAAAAGAAACTGCACCCCAAAAAAGCTGAAAACCACCTTGGCAGGGCCCTGGCTGGTCATGAAAATAATGAAAATAATTTTGAAAATCTTGTACATACATACTGTCATGTAACTATTGATTTTTAGTTTATCCTCATAATCAGACTACTGATGCAACCAGCTTAGCTAAATAGATATCCAATGCTAGTTTCAGAAACACAACATGAAGAATCCTGCTTAATTGCAAAGTAGTGCACCGACACTCATCAGTTGAACAAGCAGAGCAAGACAGAAAACCATATGCCACAAGAAAGAGTCCATGATTAAAGTCCTAGCCTTGGATGCAGAATCAATTTTTCACTCTCCCATAAACCTCTCAAGATAATTTATTGCTACTAAATGTACAGAGTGGCTGAGAATATTCTAACACCAGACATCAGAAGATCAAAACCTAAAAATGTCTGTGCTGAATCCATAAAAGGACTTAAAAAATAATACACTGAAGGAAACAGCTGTCTTAAATTAGGCATATCTAAATGGCAATGTCTAAATAATGTGTAATTTTTAAAATCTTGTTCAAAAAGCAGAATAGAAAATTCAGAGCTAGGCTGAGAGCAAGCATAAAATGCCCAAGGAGAATTAGATATAAAGTAAGAGATTCATATTCCAAGTGCAAGCCATCAAACACTAAGCAGTGGGAAATACCATTAACAAGAGACATGAGCTCATATTCCTTGGAGCTTCTGACTCTTTAAGTCAGCTTGGAACCTGCAGTCCTGACTTTGGTATGCCAAGCAGTGCCACAACTCATCTTTCTAAGGAACAAGAGGCAGGGAAGGGCATGTTGCTTCCTTGAACTCCAGAATTCCAGTTTTTTCTCTTCCAGGCTCGTGTTGGCCTCAATGCACTCTATGGACCAAAGACCAGAGTCACAGGCTGGGAAGGGCTGCACCATGCAGCCTGTCTCCCCTGAAGTCCTGCAGGCAGCACTGCCAGGAGTTGGGGTATGGCACAACAGCTGGCCATTCCCCAAAGACTGACTTTTAGGTCCTGTTCCCTGAGACCATTGCTACAGCTTCCAGGAAATAGCCACGTAAAATGGGTAAATTTTATCTTTTATCAGTGCTGACAGTAGTGCTAGAAGTATAAAATAATCAAGCGTAATTGCAAGAAAAAATATTTAGGAAACTGAAAATCAAAACCTTAAGAGTGGGTGTTGTCATATCATCAAGCTCAATGCACGTTTCAGACCATAAAACAAGTGCAAAACTTTTCTACCTTTCCTAATCCCTTTCCAAGCTGATTTACAGCGAGGACAGCCTTGGGGTTAAGGTGCTCATGCAAAAGCCTGTAGCCACACGGTGAGAAGTCTCTTTAAGGATAGATTTAGCCGTTTCAACAGTTGAAAGGATTTCTTCTTTTACCCTATTCTTACTCTTGACTATTTCATGCATCTGGCAGAGGTTTTACAGCATATGCTCAGCAGGTTTTTCTTCTTTACCTTCTTTAGTAAGGAAAAATCAACCAAACAGAAAACATGAACGTCTGAGGGGCAGAGGAAAAAGAAAACCAACGAACTTGTGTACTTCTAAAAGAAAGAAAAAAACCAAAAAACAATCAACCAACAAAAAAGAAACTGTGCCATTTCTATGTGTTGTGTCTTACTGCAGAAGCACTGGTTTGAATTTAGATTGACTAGGCTGAAATAGCCCCTTTGAAGTACTTCAGAAAGCATAAAATAATAAACATAAAAATTTTAAAGCTCCCATTTTTTTTAAAAAAGCTTTCACCAAAACCCTATCCAGTTTAAGAGTAGGGCATTGTTTTGGTTTTGATACACACAGTTGGAATCACAATAAAAGGCAGATCTGGGAATTCATGCCAGAAGTCAAGGTCACACTGAAGATGCCCAATCTTCAAGGAGAAAAGCTGGGGAAACCACATCATTGACTGCAAAATACAGGAGTATTTGTAAAGGAGCTCGGTCAGGACACCAAGCTTAGTACAATAAATAACTGAGGAGGATAGTTGGCTCTAAGCTCTGTTAATGGTAAAATTCATATGAATTCATCTGACGTTGCTTGAAGATATGCCTCAAAAATAGATAAAATCCTGTGCAATCCAAAATTTTTCTCAGTTTATGCACTAGCACCCTGTGCTACAAGAACGTGCCAAGAAACAAAAATGCTTGAATGTCCTCTGCCTCAGTAAATAATGCCAACGCAGAAATTTCTTCCTACAACTATCACTTAATTATTGCATGAAAGAACTAAAGACTCCAGAAGTGCTGATTCATAATAAAGCTTATTTTCACTTACACTTGCCCAAATAAGAGAGTTTACAGAGACCTCCAGAGTCACTGGAGCCTTAGTTTAGCACAAGGTGACAGACTTCAAGAGATCTTATGTCCCTCAGTCACTGTGACTGTAGGTGTCAAGCAGTCACTTCCAGAACAAGGGTGACAAAGGGCACAAGCCATATGCTGTTTGTATTGCAACAGCCTTCTGAAAAAAGGCTCTGTCTACAACTTACATGTGTGAAACTGTTACTCATTTAAATTTCAAATTGGCAGTGCAAAAAATACATACTGGGGCACTCGGTTGGGTATCCACCTTGAGTTTAAATATGGGTCCTCTCTAATTTCCCTATAGATCCTCCATGCTAACTACAAATACGTGTCTATATTCCCAAGAACACCATGTATCTCCTGATTACAGGCCTTAATTTCCTATACATGGGACTCAGAGGAATTTCAGTTTTGTCAGAACAACTTAGAAATGAGTCCATACTCTGGTCTTGTTATTGTGGGTACAAATGGATTAGTTCTTCCCGCCTAGGTTAGAAAAAAAAAAAAAAAAAGCACAATCTAAAACAATTTTAAAACGTATCATTTTACCTTGCACTGCATTTTGTGATACTCTGATGTTACTTGTTTTCTTTATCTCCTTACTGACCTTCCTCTTCTTTCCTGATTTCTAAAACATAAATTTGTTTTGAACCATTAGCTTCACTTGCTTTTCACTCTACCAGGGAGCTAAGTAATTATTTGTACTCCTGGGTCCAACAGAGCAAGAAAAAGGGAAATGCCTTCTCTAATCCTAGAGTAGGCTCTCATTGTCTTTTAAATCCATTTTCACAGGAGATGCAAATGTAGGTGTTCAAAACATTAACGGCATCCCTTTGGAACAGAAAGCTCTGTTCCAAAGGGATGCCGTTTTTGGGGAGAGACACCATCCCCTGTCAGTGTGAAAGCTTTACGCTTACAACACTCTCTCTACAGAAAGGAACATTTTAGGCACAATGACAGTGAGATCTTAAGAGGAAGACTACATTTCCGTTGAGTATTGTAAGCATAAGGCTTTTCTGTGTCTGAAGATAACACAATTTTACCAATTCTTCTAAGTTACCTTCAGACATGTTCCTTATTTGCTACTGAAATGGCAAATTTTGTCATATGAACAATTTTAATCCTTAGAGTTCAGTCTTTTGTATATGCTCCTTCTAGCATAGATCTCACAGGAAGAAACATCTTTTCATTAAAAGTAGTTAAATTCAAGAAGTGTTATACTTTACAATAGCTATTTTTCTTAATTATTTCTCCAAGCATTTGACCAATAATTACAGAAGGCAGCAGACTAAAGAATTCTAAAGACAATAGTGCATCAATGTGGAAAGCACTAGTAATAACTTCTCTTATATCTTCACCTGACAGACTTTCACTTTTATACATTTTAGTTTTTTCACAGTTAAAATTCTTGACAACTTTATTAATAACATATACCAAAAAAATTAGACTGAATTAATTCCCTTGCTTACAGGACCTCTTTATTGCTTAGTGATCTCACTGAGATATATGACCTGGATAAATGACAGGACCCAAGAGGCTTTGGGGCAGAGATCCAAACTTAACCACTGAGAAAGAAAGTGGGAAGGCCCAACCAACCCTGCACACAAAGACACACTGCAAAGCCCAGTACTATCCTTTGCTCTAAATGCAAGGTTTAGCTGATTCCATGGATGGATTTACAGCACAGATTTTACTGCTCATGCAGAGATTTATTGAGCTGTAACAAATTACAAGACACCCTGGAAACAGGTTGCTAGTGCTCATCCTGTGAGATTGCTGAACTCCACTGACAGACTGGCTGAGATGAGGGCAGTGCCTCTGGGCTAAATTTTTACAGTAGCTGCCAGGAGACACACACCACAGATTTAACACGTCATGTTACTTGAAACTATGTACACATGCACACACACAAAAAAAGCCCTGAAAAGTGTAATTGTGGTATAAAGCTGAACATGTCAGCAAATAGCAGTTTCAATTCCAAACTCACACCCTTCCAAAACTCCCCCTGCCAATTCTGCAGAAGTGTGAGATTATTTTGATAGCAAGTTATCTGTGACAATAATACAAACATGCTCGTTTCCCACAAAGAAAGAAAATAATACATGACTCAATAAGTCTGTTAAAAAAAATTAAAATCCCACAGGGTACAGACATTCAATGAAAACAGAGATCCAAACCAACTCTACATCATCCATTTTAAGACTGCATGAAGGAGTTACGTCCATTCATCATACTTGCTGAAACATCGATAAAGGACAGGAACCACACAATCCATCCAATCTAAACATTGTTTTTTCCATGATCTTTTTTAAAAAATGGATTTCAAACAGTATTGAGGTAATAAAAACAGTCTAGAATCACCACACACTGCATAAGGACTGAATTCAAAGCAGCAAGTCCTTTCAAAAGACCCATTCAACTCAGACCCTTCTTTACTTCTCCATCCCCAAAATTGCAAATACAAATTCCACAAAATGGCCTCAGGGGAAAAAATATGAAGTACCAAATCTAGTGAAATTTCTGTTGTGAAAAAAGAATGGTATTTTTCAAATTCTGCAGCTTCATTAACATTATTTAATATTAATATTATTTCTCTGACTGCTTATATTGTCTCATTAGTGCCATGTTCAAAAAATACTCAAATTTACTCTATAAAGATATGCTTTATATTTACACAGTTTTGTGGTTTTTTCTTTTAGAATTACTTGCCAAGTGTTTGGGAGAAGAATTACAAAAAGGCTGCAGTTTGCTGCACACATTTTGTGCGATGACAGTTATTAGATTTTACATGAGAACAGTGGTGCTCCCGTATGCCTTATGTTTCCAAAAACAAATCACTGAGGGAATGTATTCCTGTAGCCAAATACTACTTCAACAGTGCTAGCTGTCCAGTGTCTTACCAATAATGCTGTATTAGCACAGATCATTAAAGGAACTAAAGCTGCAATCCTGGGATACCAGATCATCCCTCAGTCAGCTGGATCTGGGAACTGGGGATATACCTTGCCCTGCTGGAAGTGAGACCTCCTCCACTCTTTTATAAAGGACATTGGGTTTAGAAAAGTGTTTGGACAAAGGGAGTTTTGATGAGCATTGTGTTGAGAAACAATCAGTAAGAACAGGGAAAAGGAACAAGCATTTCTCCCTCTCAAATCTGGCTGAAGAGAGAAATTAACTATTCCACAGGACACCAGAGAAGGGAGAAACATCTGTGCTTAGTGGTACAGCATCTCCTTTTCATCAAGAGGCTCAATATTTCCCATCATAGGTGTGGAAGAAAAGGCAGAGATGTCAGAGTCTGTTCAAGAGAGTATCAGAAGATAACATGTCTTTCTAAAAGTTGCTGATGTATTAAGTGGCACTGAAATGAAAAAGGCTGAAAACATTACACACATGAGAAATAACAGGGAAGAGAGGAAAGTATCTTTTAAATTACAGGTACTGGTAAACCAAATGGCTCATGGAAACTGTATTTCACCAGCACAGCTAGCAGAGTTGTGACAGCCAAGATACATCTGGTTAAAACCAGTTTTTCTTAATTTAACATACATCAAAAAATGCAGCAGAGAGGGAGACACAATTCTGTCTAAAGCTGCCCAGCTTCCTTCCCAGAACAAATAAGTCATTGCTACAACAATGAAAAAAAAAAATTATGATCTCACACCTCACTTCATTCAGTGTGTTTTGACAAATTACTGAAGAACTCCATTTCTTCAGAACCACATCTATTAAAGAACATTTATAGGCTCCCTCTACATGCAAATCCCCTCCTTTTCACTAAAAAAGACATGTCTCCAAGAATGACTAATTGGAAAGGGTAATGCAGGCTTCCTTCTTGGTAATTACAGTTGCAGTAGAATGCCATCCTCATGGGCTTGCATCTTCCTCCATGGCTCCAGGCATCAAAAAAGAGACACTGAAACTGAAGAAAGCTACTGTAGGACAATTACCATTTTATCTCAAATTCCATTGTATTATGCAGGGGACTGATGACTAACTTTAGTGCAGAAGTAAAAGCTGAAATGAGATGCTGGAAGGTTGAATGGGAGGTAGGTAGCCCTGTGTGTGGGATCTTCCCATTAGAACCTGAGGGAATGCTCTGAGACCATGTACTGCAGTAAAAGGTTATCAAACAAGTTCTAAAATCCCCATGAGGAAAGCATCATTAGAACTTCTTAGCACACGCTGCTTCCACAGCTTGTTCTTTTACTTATCTAAGGCAACAACTTGTTGACCACTGAAAGACTTTCTAAATTAAAACAAAATCTAAAACTTATCTTGAAGTTTGCTACAAAAAATGCAGTCTTTGGTATGTATTTAATTTACCTTTGTGTGTTAGGATGGACAGATGAACCCACAGCATTAAACCAAGGATACAAATTTTAAAAAAGGACAATATAGTGCAAGTGCAACTTCTTATTTCTCATCTGATTTCTGCTAAAAAGGATTTCCAAGGGAAAAAAAACCTTAATGATAAAGATTCAACAAACAACCATATTTTTTGTGTATTAGTGATAACAATTCAAGAGAAAAAGCAGGTCTCTGCAAGTGTCTTGCCTCTGAGGAGCTCGAAATTTGATTTTTTTCACTATATCAGCTCAAGAAAATACAAGCCTATTGTAAACCAAGTCAAAGGAAATAAAAGACGAACTGAAGGCCAAAAATTTTGCTATCAAAGTGATGCTATAAACATTGTATGTTTAATGATACAATGAAGCCAGAATCCACGCTACTTGCTTAGAGACGAGGTAGAAGGATGATTGCTGCCAAGAGCTGACAGGAACAGCAGCTCCTGCAGAAGCAGCTAGCAGCTATTCCTGCAGTAATATCCCCTGACAGGAACACACAGGTGGTAAAGCTCTTTCAGGTGATTTTCTATGGAATTGAGTCTCCGTTCTGCTTCTTGCATCTATCAGCTCTCTGGCTGGCACAAAATGTTAACAGGTATGTGTACACAAAGCATTTCAAAGTTACAGAGTCTCTTTCTTGATTGTTACTTGTCCAGGAATGTTTACAGGGGTGGTGGGGGAATCTTGTGATTAAGACTATGCAGAGTGAAGAAGAGTTCCAAAGGCAGTATACCACCATGAAAAATGTTGCTTCTCAGTTTGCGTTATAGTACATTATCACAAGTGAAACTGTGGGACACGTGAGTCACTTCAGATATTGCACATGGCTGGGCATTTTAACTGATTTAACAAATAATGCTTTTGACAACCAGTAGAGCTAGCACTTGTAACAGGAATAAAAATAATTTTTAAAAAGCCAATAAGATCTCAGCAACTTTTCAAAAGTAAAATTTAAGCTGACAGCAATCTTATAGAAAAGTTGGTAATTTTAGAGTTTCTTATCAAGACCCAAACAGCAATAAAACCATATTGGGAATAGAAGCACTGATGCATGGGCAAGCAAGGGCAGTTCTCAAAATTTTTAGAAAATTATTTTGTACACACACAAATGCATTTCATCTGTGTAAGAACTTGAGCAAAGTAACTGAATGAATAATAAATTATATTTTTTTTTTAATTAGCACTGTTTATTCACCTTAAAGGTTTCATTACTGACAAAAGAATCTTTAAAAAAGGAGAAAAAAATCCAAATTCTTTATATTAGACAAATTATAGACCATGATGGTTCATGAATTCAAACAAATTAAACTCCTTCATGTAAGAGTATCAATATATCAGACAGATCTTGCAAATTTAGCAAGCTAACATATGTCTACTTTTGATCCACTATAAGCATTTAGTTAATTTTTTCTTGCCACAGCCTCATCTTGCAAAGATTTATAGCTCTTTAATTTTTATGCTGCAATGTAGCCCCAGATCTCAGAATGGAACTATTCATGTCATTAAATGTAGAGAATACACATACATCTTTTGCAGGAGTGGGGCCCAATTCTCAGACCAAGCTCCAGATTCAAGTAGTAAGTCAATATTTAAGCAGAGGAAAAGACTGCCAATTGGCTATATCATTCATTCAGTTACCAGAATGTATACGCAGGACGAAAGTAGGAAAAACCCCTCCCTGCTAGCAGAGCATGTAGGCAAGCCATTCAAGGGAAGATGTATTCTGAGTAACAATTGACAGGTTTCAAGTCTGTGGAAATTTTAAAAATGAATATGTAAAAGAATGTCTGCTGATTTAAATGTAATTCATACTTTCACCTCAACATCTGAAAATACAGATTCTGTTACTATTTTTTTTCCCTTTTGTAGTTATAGGCACATTTTTAATTCAATGGAAATGCAATGAAACGTTAAAGGCAAATGTTATGGTAAAAGCAGGAAAATGAGAAGACCTAAATCTTGCAGAAGTAAAATCCTGAGGAATAAAGAAAAAGGCTTTTATTGTTCTTCTATGCCTAAATTCACTTTAATTTGCTTCTATAACTTAAAAGTTAGGCTGGATTACAGTTCTTGATTCAGACACCTGACTTTGGGTTCCTGTAATCCCTTTGTAATCCTTCAAGACCTAGTCAGTGTCAGGGTCTAGTCAGTGTTTCCACTTACTAGAGAGAAAGAGAGACATCTCACCATGAGCAGCCACCAGTTCTGGCCATCTGAACAGCAGCCTCTGCTCCACTGGGCATATTTCCTGATTCTCCACTGGCTCTAACGGTGCCCAGGCTCTTGCTCCTGTTGGCACCTTCTTGAACATCTCAGTTTGGACCTGAACCACACCCCTCATTAGTGTCAGTATTTCAGGGTTTTTTTAAACCCAGAGAGAAAAAATAAACCCCTCCCAGAGAAAGTTCATCCTCTCCAAAGCAGGTGTAGAACACCTCGTATATACTCTTGCAGGAGTGCCTGCCCTGCTCCCACCAGGCAAAGTTTATTGGCTTACTTGGACCAGACGTACTGAAGGAGACTCATCACACTTTAAAAATAGATGGTGCTCTCACTCAAGCTTCAGATCAGTGAAATAAATCCATCTACTGGGACTCCCTGGAAAGGCTGGTCCTCAGCATAAGTTTGCTCATCTAAAATGCTATTTCACTTAAACCAGCATTCAGGCAAGCCCACAGGAGCTTGACTGAATGGCAAGATAAGCACTGGTCATACAAGCTTGGCTTATATTGGGGGCCATCAGGAGCCCATTTGTTCTTAGGGAAACCCACCATTTTTGCCAACGGCCCACCTCTGAACGTGAAAAATTAGTAACTTTAAAATGGATGAGCTTTGTTTCCATTTTCTGAAACTTTTGTTTCACCCTCATTGCTGTTAGCCCCTGCTACTATTTGACTTCAGCAAAACAGCTCTCATTTCTGTTTATTACTATTGCATTTTGTACATGCTTTCTCCCCTCAGTTTCACTGTCCTGCTGGGTTCCCCATCCTACTCTGGGTCTGTACCTAACATCTATTTCAACAAATCTGGCTGCCCATCATTCCACCTTCTTTTATGGGCTTTGACAATAGTCAGTAAGCTACTTTCCCTCTCACAGATTACAGCTGCCCTATTTTCTTTTCCCTACCTCCCTAGATGTAGTGTCCATATAACTGACATCGCAATGGGGCCATTTTTCCGCCTTATATAAAGTCTCCATCCCCATGCCCTACCCTTTCACTGGTTTTACTGCTGCACAGATACAGCTGGGATTTTTTTAATGTCTCAAACCCCAGAGTAGTGCTTCAGATTATGTACTTAGAAGTTAGGAATCAATACTGGATGCAATCTCCAAGCCACAAAGCTAATAGACCCTGAGGATCAAATTACTCCAGAACAGATATAAAAAACTGATGGAAGCCAATGGCTTTGCTGCTTAGGCATGAAGGCGTGCTGCAGACAAAATGGGGTAATCTGTCTTCTCTGTCTACAACTAACATTGTCATTAAATCATAGAATTGTAGAATGGCTTGGGTTGGAAGGGGCCTTAAAGATCATCTATTTCCAATGCCCCTGCCAAACGCAGGGGCACTTTTTACTAGACCAGGTTGCTCAAAGACTCATCCAACCCAGGTGAAGCAGCTTGCACTTGGTCTTGTTAAACCCCAGAAGACTCCCACAGGCCTCCTCCTTGAGCTTGTCCATGTCCCTCTGGATGACATCCTGTCCTTGAGGTGTGTCAACAGCACCACACTGCTTGGTGACATCTGCAAATTTGTTGAGGGTGCACTCAATCCCTTTGCCTATGTCATTTATGAAGATATTAAGTAACACTGGTCCAAATTCAGACCTCTGATGTAATTGGGACTCTGAGCCATAGACCACTGCCCTCTGGATACAACTGTCTGACCAATTCCTTATCCAGTCAACAGTCCACCCATAAAATCTGTATCCCTCCAATTTAGAGAAGGATGTTATGGGGGACAGTGTCAAAGGCTTTACAGACGTTCAACTAAATGACATCTTTAGCTCTTCCCTTGTCCATTGATGTGGTCACTCCATCATAGAAGGCCACTGGGCTGGTCAGGCAGGACTTGCCCTTGTGAAGCTCTGCTGGTTGTCTCCAATCACCTCCCTGTTCTCCACATGCCTTAGCACAGCATCTAGGAGGGATCTGTTCCATGATCTTTCCAGTCACAGAGGCTGAGGCTGACAGGTTGATAGTTCCCTGGGTCCTCCTTTCTACCCTTTTAAAAGAAAGGTATAAAGTTTCATTCTTTCCAGTCATCTTATATCTAACTGGGTGAGTTACATTGATCTCTAGTTAATAAAATGGTTTCTTTTTGCTAGCTTTAGTATAACTGCTTTGATAAAACTGCTTTGATATAGTGCCCTATACTACAATATACTACACGCTACTAGTAGTTTCAGCTTTTATACTGAGAGTTAAATAATTCTGACATCTTTTGTCTAATCATTTGTCATGATAAAGAATTCATTTTATATAAATATATCTGATTTGCCATCTTTAATCCTGCAGGACAAGGTTCCTTAAACCACTGACAGTTTGTGGCTGATTGGACCCAGGCTCCTCTCTCAGAATAAGTTAATGCAAAGAGCTTCATTCTGCACCTCATGGTTCAACAAGAGGCCTTCTCTAACTAACTTTGTCTGAAGCTCCCACTCCTAGCCGTGAGAAAGGGTGGGAACACCTTCTTATGACTTGTCAGCAGATCTTCAGGAAGAAGGTTCACCGCATTTTGGAATGATAAAGTCCTATTTCCAATTATTGAAATCTGAGCAGACAAAAGTGCAAGGACAGACTGCTGTGCTGTGACTCAAGCTGTGCTGAACATCACATCTCACCATCTGTCTTCATCTCCACATCTGTTCTTGAAAAGAGGGACTTTGTAATGAACTATGAACACAAAAAGGCGCACATCACAAAACTGGATGGGTGTGTGTTATGAACAAAAAAGGCTGCCCGTTTTTTATAGAAAAAGACTTGCAGGCTTACAAGTTAAGTTGGGAGCAGATTGCTGGCCAAAGAAGGTTGTTAGTTGAATGTTGTAATCGCCTGTTAAGTATCAGTTGTTAACCATCTATTGTAGAGAATTCTTCTTTTTGTATCAGTACCACCCCTCCTGGAGCCAAGCTGACAGCCCTTTTCTCTGACAGGGCAAGGAGAGGACATCAGAGTACATGCAAATGATCTCAACACAGGGTGCAACAGGAGAGGACACTCCTCACACTTACCGAGAAAAACCCCAAAAGCGACGAGCCAATATAGAATTATGAGATCAAAGTAGTGTCTGGACATCAGGGGCAAGAGTCCAGAGCGTGCAGAGATACTGAGAACTTTGGTTGTCCCTCGCCCTAAGCACGGAGGACCTCAGCTAGGGCCAGGACCCGGGATATACCCCATTCCTTCTGTGAGGACAGGACCACCAGCTCTGCCTCCCAGTGGACAGAGCTGCGCTTTCCACCTCCTCCGAGCCACTCCAGGGAGCGATGACGGCGAAACCGCACACCTGTCGAGCCTCCCAACCTTGAGCTGATCACTTTTAATAAGGCATTTAAAGGAGAAAGATCTCCTGCCCTGTTTGTTTCAGCTGGGAGCTTGTCCGAGATAGCCACGCCTGAAGAGGACACCAGGACTGGGACGGCCGTTCACCCTAGGACCTCGGGGACAGCTAGCTATCGGACCAGAGAAGATCGGCTTGGGACAAGTGACGCGGAGGAGCGCCGGATTGGTGAGAAATATCCGGCGGCGGGAGTCGGGGCGAGCGAGTGTGTGTGTGAGTGAGATGGGGACCGGCAGCTCGGATCCTAAGAGCAAGTGTGGACCTCCCAGTACCATGGTATCAGACTCCCACGAGGTGGCGGGCCAGGAGCAGCGGGAAGCAAGTAAGATTAGTGTGAGTGTTCCGTTGCACTAAATAGTTATTTAGTTGGAAAATATGTTACTGGGTCACATATTCCTTTCACATGATTCCTTCCTCACATAACCCCCTGGTTTCTGATGGTCTGTTCCATGCGTGGTCCCTCCCCTCACCCCTCCCCAATGTTACCCCATTGGCTGTGGTCCTCCTTCCCCACCCCCCTCACCTG
>JAYDZK010000001.1:77320634-77331248 GCA_034509185.1 Euphonia xanthogaster
CGGGGCTCCCAACCTTGAGCTGATCACTTTTAATAAAGGCATTGAAAGGAGAAAGATCTCCTGCCCTGTTTATTTCAGTGTGGACAGAGCCTGAAGCTAAGCCCTTAGACCTTTATGGCAAGTCACTTAAACCAGAGAAAACCCCCTTCCAAGAGAAAAATGGTTCAAAGCAAGCAGTATCTGAACATCCTCTGCAGCGAGCAGTGCCAGAGGCATATTTCAACAGTCCAAAAGCCTGTACTTCTGGCAAAGATATGAATTTGTGGTGTGACACTCTAAAGAGACAGGCTGAAACTAAGGAAATATTTTTGGTGTTCCACAGTTAGAAGAAGTTTTCAGGGCTTTCAAAGTCTTTACTGATTAATAAACTAGCAGTTATATAAATGACCCGCCAGCAAAGTAGATAACTTGGAATATATTTAGTAAAGTAGAAGTTGCACCTATCTTCTGTACACGTTTCTGAAATTTAAGTTAAAGTCCTGGGTCCACTGAATTAATAGAAATTTTATAACTGATCCCTGTAGTGCAAGATTTCACCAGCTGTTCTGTTTGTTCAGACAGGTACTGCATTCTTGACTTTGAACTTAGGTTTTGCCATACTAGCTTTAGAGTGTTTCAAGTGCACATAAAAACCTGAAAAGTAGGAATACCCACTATGTCCACTGTAAGCTTCCACAGCAAAGTCAATTACAGCAGTGCAAGTATATAATTTTCAGAAATACCGGTAGTTATTTCCCTTTCCAATACTGAACAAACAAAAAATGCATGCTAGTCGTAGAGTTAGAGCACATCCCTGTCTCCCAAAAACTGCTTCCAAGCATAGAAATGATTTTTTTTTATTCTTATCATTCTTATAATTTTACAAATGCAATATCTGTACAACTGCCACAGTCAAAAAGTAGAAAAGCCATTCTGCAATAATGCAAACAGCAGATTCTGCCATTTGAACTCTCATATACAAGTAGAATTTATTTAAAGAAAAAGAACAGAATGATATTATGGATTTACACATAGGCAATTTGTGATGTCTTAAGAGCTCAAGTCAACAGAAGTTGAATATTAATGTAGCTTTTTTATTGCATTTTCCAAGAATAATTATAATAAACTTACACTGACTGTAAAAAAATCATCTTCGTGACTTTTAAATGGCACATTAGTGCTGCTTCGTTGGCAGGCACTAATTTGTTAATCCAAGGTGGTCAAATTATTGTGATTTATGTAACTGTACTCTTTTCATGTAACCACTGTTGAATATCAATTACTTCATACCTGATACTTAAGTATAGACTTGGGACAAGCCATCTCTCCCACATGGAACAAATGTGGCTCAAAATGCAAGGATAACTTGATTTTTCTGATTCTCTCCTCTCTCCTGTATCTCTCTCCTCCTGTATCTCTTATTTGGGGCAAATCACCATTTCAAGCAATTTTTATGAAGCAATGTTTGCAAATGTGAGGTGCTTTGAAACTGACAGTGCCTCTAGCATTCTGAAATTACAGATTAGACAAAGATCTGTCATAAGTCTTCATAAATGTACTCTTCCTTATCTTGACTTAGATAAAAGTGGCAACTACTAGGACAAACAGGAATTTGTTGGATGCTTTTTACTGTATCCTTGAAAAATTATGGTAAGTGCAAGGACTGCCTGCTCTACATGGATACAGATCACTACTTTTAGCAAATGACAAGAATTTGGAATAGCAAAAGCAGAGCTGAATTCAGGACTTCAAGTCTTAAATACTCTAGTGAGACTTTTCACAGATTGAGAGGAACTGACTATTTGGGCTACAAATTGTCCTACTTAAAAACAGTATTTCCTCTCTGTGACTTTGCACCAAAGCAGAAGCTCTTACATTTTAGGCTATGTTTCCATCAATGGCAGCCAGGCAAACACTAAGATTCCCTAAGTTACCCCAAAACTGCAGGGCTGGCTCAGAAAAGACCCAGTGCTCCTCACATGCCCACCTGTCCTTAGCACAGCTGGCTTTCCAGGGGCAGAACAAAAGGGCTGGCAGGAGAAGAGAAGAGGAATGAAAAAGGCAGTCATCCTCCATGCACCCCAAGGTGCTGCCTGGGTGCAGCTGGGAAGCACCTCTCGGAACTCTGATGTATCTCAGTACAAACAACAGATGCCCCATAATTTCTGATAAAGACTAAAACATTTAAACACATAGTCTCTGTAAAACTCCACGTGCTGCTGAGGGCGCAGGTTCAGAAGTGACAAGGGCACAGAACTGAGCCCTAGGGACAGCTCAGTGCTGTTGCCATTACTGCTGTTTGTATGGCAGCAGCAATACTGACAGCAATCAGATCGGATCCCTTGCACTGCACTGCGTGTGGATACACAAGATGGCAGTTTTCCACCCAGGAAGGTTTTGTGTTCTAAATTTAAATGAGATCTCATTTATAAATAGCAACAGAACAATGTCGTTAAATAGTCTCCTTTGCCAGCATCATGATGATTCCAAATTGCATCAATGGAAGCAGAGAAAATTAGCAGCTTTGCCTTAATCCTTTGTATGTCATGTTGGGGAACTTGTCAATATGACTCCATTCCCAGCACTTCTATTCCTGTAATTTGAAGTAATAAAGCCCTCAGAATAGAATAGAATGTCCACAAAGACAAACTGTCTAAACCAGAAATGGCAAGAGAATTAAGGTAAAAAGTTCAAAGTTAATGGAACTGCCCATAGCAACTGCTGAGATTGACTGTGCTTCTTGAAAATAAACCAAAAAACCCCAAAAAACAAAAGAAACAAGAAAAAAAAACCCAAAAAAACAGAAAGCAAGAAATCACACAAGGCAAAAGTAAGAATTAACTTTCTTACTTTGTAGTAGAAGTCCCCTACAGTTAGATATCAACTCCTTTTCTTTAGCAGTTGGATACAGCATGATATACAACTTGGTTTCAGTGTGCTGCTCATCAGTAAGTGTTGGTCTCCATTATATTACTGAAGTTTATTATATTACTTATTCTGAAGGCATAGTTAAATGCCATGTAAATAACAAACCACAGTGCATTTTACTAGATGGCTCAAAAGTTCATTGTAAGCACCCAGGAAATCTACAAAGATAGCATTCAGAATGGCAGGAGTGCACCACTAGGAGCAGCATCAACACCAATGCAGGAAAACAACTAAAAAGAGAATAGGTCTGATGTATTGCTGCACTACCCTAGTTTCACATGACTCTTATACCAGCAATTTTCCCAGGAATCAGTCCAATTCCATTTTGCTGGACAGAGTTAGAGGGGCTTTAGGCAGAGTAACACAGCAATGAATCAAATTTTCTACAAACTCCCATTATAGATTTCTCCCTGTCAGAAACCAGGAGGAAATATATCTTCAAAAATAACTGCAAAGAGATATCTTCACAGTGATCATACATTAAGAAAGAGGAGCAAAATGCTTACTGAGGCAAAAAAAAAAAAAAAAAAGTGGAAAAAAGTTACTTTCATTACCAAAGTTGTGACATGTAGTAGAGGTTTGAGGAGATAAAGCATTTCCTTGCAAAGTAACTACATGCATATATTCTGAGAACCTGACTGCTCTGATGCAGAGGTGGACTCTGCTGCAGCTTCCATGAGGCAGAGCTGCACTATATATTAAAACTATAAAAGGACCCACAACCCAATCCAATATGCCGTGCAGGTTGTAAGCTGCCACAGGCTCAGGCTTGCTGGGAAGGCTAAAGCACAAACACAGGATCAGCTTGTTGCCCAACCAGGAGGCTGCTGTCCTCATTGTCAACAGCATTTTAGAAGGCACCTGGGAAAGACTAGGATTTGTATTCTTGTTCTCATCGGGTGTTTTTTGTGCTTTTTTTTTGTTGTTGTTGGGTTGTTTTTGGTTTTTTTTGTTTTGGTTTGGTTTGGTTTTTTTGTTTTGGGTTTGGTTTGCTTGTTTTTTTGTGTTTTTTGTTGTTGTTGCTGGGGTGGTGGTGGGGTGTTTTTTTCTTTTTTTTTCCTAATTTAGTTTACTACAAATAAACTAGTATCTATATATGAGAGAGGAATATATAACAGTTTATTTGTAGCCAGTAATGGTAAAATTCTTACTTCTAATGCATTCTGGTGAAAACAAGTAAAGGCAAATATCAGAGCATAAAGAAAATATATCACATTTAGGAAGGTTTGTAGGGGAATTTCTGACTTGAAATCAAAGCCAAAGGAAGAAATATGCTGAAAGATGCAGAGCTATGATGACCTCATATTCAAAGGAAGAGGACTTCTGATAATGGAGAACAGGAGTGAGACTCAGAAAAAGGGGGTTTAATATTAGTATCCATACCGCTAAATTTATTAGGGTTCACAAAATGGTATAAATGTGAATATGAAAGAAGAGACCGTAAGATGGAGAAGAAGGATGGGAGGAGAGAGCCAGTCTAATTAAATAAGGCAAACTTTAATAAGAGGGAAATACTGTGGGTGGGGGTTCAGAGAAATTAATTCTACAATTTGGATGAATTAAGTCTGCTACTTGAAGCAGGCGACCTTTTCATTGGTCTGGCTGGGGCACCATCCACCTGCCCAGCCTAAAAAAAAAAATCACAGCTAAACTCTTGGTTAACACCTATAAACATTCTGAACACAGCCTGTGAGGTTTTAGGTGTTTTGGGGTTTTCTGATGTAAAGCCTTATCCAGTGTGGAATCAAACATTCCTTCCTGAAAATACTATGTGGCCTTTTTGTTTTTTCCCAGTTTCTTGTCCTGGGATTCTGTTTACCCAGATATTATACATCATTATCTAGAGAACCTTTAGAATGAAGGCAATAGCTAGATCCCTTGAAATGCAATGAAATAAAATTAAATACTTATTGCTGTGTGGGAGGAGTGTGCATGCTATGAGAAAATACCAAGGGCTTGGATGGAAAACGAACACTGTCAGAGTTTCTATCTGTAACCAGAATTTGTTCTTACATCTCCAATTAAGTACACTCAAGTAGTTTCTTGCAGCTCTCTTTCATTTTTTAAGGTGAACCTCTAGGAATTTGCTGGTATCACGTAAAAGCCTTGATGGACCAATAACCTTTGCAGTCGATGTGAGGAAACACTGAGGCTGTTTGCCAATGCAACAGAAGAAGCAAGCTAACTAAAAAATGAAACCAAGCAAAATCAAAAGAAGAAAGTGTGAAGTTCAAGGTTATTAAAAAGAAATAAAATCAAATGAGCTGTTTGAAGAGTTCAAATTATAGTGCTTCTATTAAACCAACAATGGCAGCATACTCAGTGAAGAGAAGTACATTTAATGCACATATAGCAGAATATTTTATAAAGTGCTAGCATATATTCTGCCTGTAAGAGAATATTCTAACAGTAAAACAAAACAAAATGAAATTTTTGAGAATGATTGGCTACCACAACCAGGAAACATTTACCCTTTTTTTCCATAAGGAAAGATTATGCAAATGCTATTTGAAATTCACACACTTCTGGTAGTGACTGCAGGTATACTCCCTTTTTTGCATGTTTTTTTGTTGGTGTTTGTTTGTTTGTTTTTATAAGGAATAGCCTGGCAAATTTTAATAGCAAGCTTCAGTTTTCAGAACAAAGTCTCTGCTGGCATGCTTTGAATCATTAGTTTTTTAGGCAGATGCATAGTGAAAGGATACCTTTTGTTTTCAGAATGTTATACAAAATTAAACAGGACTACAAGGTGCAAACCAATCCAGGCTTGACTTCTTAGTGTCAATACTCATTTGTGTATCATGTTTAAAATTCATGGATTGGAGAGAGAATGAAACAGATTTCAGACATGTTGCTAGACACATGTGAGATTATGCATATGATAAATCCGCCCAAAATTCAAAGCCACCTGCAAATAAAAGTGATGAATGCAAACCATGCAACCCACATGTGAATCTCTTCCCACAAAATGACAGAAAATAAAAGAAAAAAGTAATAAAAATTGTCCTAGTTCATGTGACATCTTTGTGCCCATTCACAAGGCTCCTTTTAAATTTATAATATTTACTTCCATAAGGAAACCTTAGAAGGAAAGGGCATTCTGTCTTGAGCAGCAGGGATATAAAGGAAAGAAGCACAGAGAATTCATAAGGAATAAGCTATATTAACCTTCTCTGTCTCTAATCTTTCTCTTTTCTCTCAAAAGAAAGGAGATTCTAGATTACCAGCTTCTCCATTGACAGTACTACATCATTCCTGATCCTAAGAAGTTTAAATGTCCACCCTCAAAGATTAGCCAGCATTAAACAGTTAAGTAGTAAACCATACTAATTTCCATATGTGCAATTTTTTAATTATCATTTTCATCAACAATATCTTCCCTTTTCTAATATTTTTGTTTTAATCGGTGACTGGTTAAGATGACCAAGTCATCTGATTTGTAGCAATTTCTCTACTACTTTGGAATTCCCAAATCAAATTGTGTTACCTGGTGAACCTGAACCACCATAAATCAGAAAGTTCTGGTAAACTGAGACATGCATTGCAGTTTCTTCCACCCACAAACACGAGTAAAATTCCTGGGGGTCCTACAAAGCAAACCGGCAAGGAATAATCTCTGGTGAGTTACGTCCAATATTTCAGTTGCAAGTGGGAAAGGGGTGTGAAATAGCCTTAGGCTTCCAGAATTGCACATCCATCAATTTAAAAAAATAAAAAGTAGGAAAAAAGGAGAGAGATAAAATCCGTTTGTCTGACCAAAGCATGTGTAAAATACAAAGCAAATTCAGTGTATATGCCTTGTCAAAACTGGCAGGAAGAGAACACAAAACAGTGTCTTAACAAGTTTAGGTCTATTAGGAACAGCTGAAAACCAGCACATTACAGAGGATATTTGCTAAGAGTAAGCCAAAGATTATTGTGATGGCAAGCAACAAAAACCAGAAACTGCTTCCATACATGGGAAATTATGTTCAAGTCACAAATTCCATAGGTTTGCTCAATCTTGATAAAACTGAATGGGAAACTGCACACAGACAATAAAAAACATGATGAAATTTACTTTTGTGTAGCAATGCTCATAAGCAGGACCCCTGTAGAGCTGGTTATAGGACTAACAATCAATAGACAGCCCCCCTCCACAATCACTAAAGTAAAGCCTCACAACAGAACTTAAAGAAACCCAACTTTTTTCCTCTTACTTCAGAGCCATTTTACTTGTAGTTTCCATCCCAAGCTCCTCCCTGGTGAAGAAAGAATTAATGAAACTCCATAATAGTTTTAATGTCTTGACAGATTTGTTAATATTCAAAAGCTTTAAGTGAGGAATACAATTACAGTTCTCATGATGCAGCTAAAAGAGCCTAGAAACCACTTCAGTTCCACTTAATTTTTACTGCAATGGACAATGTCCAGCACAGGAAATCCTGGTTACTGCTGCTGGCCACGACTATTTCTGCTGCAGAATGCAGATGCTATGGACTCTTGGGGTCTGAAAGGATTAGTGGAACTAAATGCTTTGAGATATGAGTAGGTTAGAAAGTTGCTGCAAAAGTAAGGCCACCTTACAAAACAACATTTCACCAATACATAATATAGCTGTGTACACATAACCATATGATAAGTGAATTGTGCTAAAAGAGCAACCTGATTAGACCTCATAAAGAGTGTTTTCCTGTGAAACAGGATTATATAAAGAGCAATATGAAAGTAAAATAGTACATAGACACCACAATGAGCACTGTACAGAAAAGTCCACCTACCATGTGCGATTCCAGCTGCAAATTGTTTCTTCTTTAATCGTCTCCTCCCTGAGGATTTGTGAATATTGAAACACATGAACGAAACCCCCAAAAATGCCTAGTACAACAGAAATGCTAGCAATTATCTGTTTCTTTCAATTTTGTTTAGTAAAAGAAGTAAAAAATCAGTCCTGTTCTTTTTCACCCACTCTGCACCAGGTGAGTCCTGCAAACACCAACAGACCTCTTCTTTCATATAACAAGTTGGTAGAGAATGCAGAGAACTCAACAACCAAGGCTATAAGAGCAAGAATGTGGGAGCCTGAGCGCAGCAGAAATAGAAATTGTATCACTGTCACACACAGTGAACAAGAACACTCAAATACCAAGTTGGTAAAAAGGTCATAACCCATGCCATGTATGCCAAAGCAGGACTGCGAAGGACTTTTCAAATCCAGCAGTGGGTACAGCCATGGCCTTTGAAGGAGAGAGACCACCATGGCTCCTGTGGTAGATGAACAGGCAGTACATTAGACATGTGAGGCTTTTAATAGTCTTTTGAGTAAAGCTGTGTAAGTTTCTGAGAGCCTTCTGAGGAGTGGATTGTTTATGGGAAGGCAGGAGTTAACAGGGAGGGTGGCCTGGGCTGGAGGAATGTTGGGCAGCTAGTGAGAGCAATGTGAAGATAAGAGCAGGGCATTAGGGCAGGAAAAAAATGCTGTGGGGATCACACTGGGGAATACAAGGCTGGGGAGTGTACCTTTGCTGCAGAAGGGCTAAAATGTGCTACTGCTAGGAGAGAATGTTGAGGGTGGGAGGAAAGACCAAAGAAAGAAGTTTCAGATATCACAAAATGTGAGAGGAAAAAGAACTGAGTTGGCTAAGGTAACTCTTACAAGTGGTGCTGGATAAAACAGAGTGGATAGGAGAGGAGATGAGGATCACAATTCTCACAGGAAGATAACTGAGAAGCTTACACAGAAATGACAGGTAAAATAGGTAGAGCAGTAAAAATCAGAGGACAGTTAGCAGGGTCTTGATGCATGGCACAGAGGGGTTTGGAATGATCCCTGTCCACCTGGTACTGCTTCTTGTGAAAACAAATCACTCCCATCTGACCAATGCAGATCAAAATCACCTGCCTGAAATAGCCTGTGCAGCCACAAAATGGTTCATGTGCAACCCACAGGAAAGACCAGCCACAGCAAATTAACTGAGCATACAGCCAGAGATGAGATGTGTTAAAGCAGCTGGAAATGGTGTATGCAGGGCTTTTTCTGAAAGAACAAAAGCCATATGGGTCCACAGTCACACGTAAAATGCAACTATTGTCTGTGGTTATTAGATGGGTGCCAGAGGGAGATGCAGTCCAGTTAGGATGAGTTAACATTCAAAACCTCAGCGCTGGAGGTTTCACTCCTCCCTTGCACGTGATTATGGGTCCTTTGAACCCTGCTAGCATAAGAAGGGCAGGTTGGCATGGCTGGGAATCCTTTCCAGGAAGGAACAGACCCCAAGGAACCTAATAAAAAAAGAGAAGGCAAATATGTACAAAAGTAAAAGATACAAGCAGTTTTAATTCTTGTTAATACAGGCCCTGAAGATACACAAGCAAGTGGAAAGTAAAGAGAAGATGGACCCCTGCAGCTCTGTATATGGGGCTTGACTGCAGGATAGCACAGAGGGCTTTTTGTATTTTTATTTTCCGAAGAATTCTGCATGAGTCATGAAGATGGCATTGGAATTAGAATAGTTGTGTTTCAAATTAAAAATTAATGCCCAGGAGAAGATACAGCCAAATGGAATAAGAAACCACGAACCACATTCATGCATAAGTTGGCAAAACTGTATGCTAGAAATCAAAGAGAAGATCTCAAGAGTCAAGCATTGAAACCAAGAGTAGGTGGTCTCCAGTAATATGAAAGCAACACTTGCAGCTCCACTATCTGAGGGATATTTAGACTTTAAGATTGGGCAGAATCACTTGCTCAACCCTTTGGGAGACAGCAGATTCAGGAATAATTAGCCAGGAGATACTTATAGCACCAATCCTACTGTAGATGTAGGAAGTAGTTCTAGCTTATTGAGAGAGTTTGCTGCTGTTATGTTGTCTTGAAACACACTGAGTGCCTGACACAACACAGCTTGACAAGTCTTTGGGTAGGGGTGATGGTACTGTATGCAGCAAGACAGGAGAAAAATGACAGTTTAAGTAATGATCTCTGGCTGAGAAAATTATCTTAGTCTGGATCTCAGTAATAATTGTTTGTGCAGGGGTAATGCAGCAACAGAAAGCCCTGCAGCAATCTTGGTTAAACAGTGGTGAGTGGCAGTGAAAGCACCAGCTGAAAAACCCCAGGGATGAGTGGCAAGAGAAGCTGGCACACATATGCTCAAGATAAGTTGCTGTAGAAGGATTGATACGTTTATGTTCGGATCCAAAACCTCAGAAATCCCATGAATGTCCAAGTGAGGCTAAGAAAGGGTTGTGACCCACTATTATTAGCCCAGTGGCTATGAAGTACTAGTTCAATGACCCAGCTTATGTAATTAACCAGTGTATCAAAGAGTGATGAAAGGATCTGGAGTCTGGTTTTCAGGCCAGTAAACACTGTCATTCCACAAACAGCACCTTGTGCTGCTAGGCTGCCAAAACCCATGGCCACAGAATTACAAGGACAAAAGCAGCTTTCAGTCATGGATGTATAAATCTATATTTTTTAATCGGTCTGTTATTGGGGGTGTTTGTTTTGTTGTTTTGTTTTTTGTTTTTTTTTCCTTTTCCATAGAAAGTAGGGCTGGTATAGGTTTGTTTGTATATTTCAAGGAAAGCAATATGAACTTCATGTAAATTCCTTGAGTTACACAATGATATTCCAGTACGCCAAGACATTCACACCACCTGAATGAGTGAGAAATTAATACATGAGTGAAGCAAAGCAAAATATCATGGATAATGTAGTAAATG
>JAYDZK010000001.1:77331348-77345722 GCA_034509185.1 Euphonia xanthogaster
GCTCTTCCGATCTCATTGGTTTTGTTGAAAAATTTTACATTTCTTATAACTAAGAATGTTCATATACAATTCATACACACAAAATTATGTTAGAGTAGTAAGGAAAAAGAAAGCATTCTGTACTGCCCATAATTCCTGTGACTGCTAAAGGAGTTTAGTGTATGATTTATTTGAGGAATAAAAACCCTTAGCATCATTAGAAATCTATTGATTTCAATATCTGAAATAGCTCTCAAAATTACTCTTCTGTGTTTAAGAGCAGGAAGAAAATTTTATACAGTAAATTCTTTAAAACTAATTTCCTCAGAGTACATACACCATGAAAAAGAAATCAGTCTTTCCATATCTTTTTTCAGTATAAAAATCATCAGCCTTGGATGACTTTTTATTACTCGATTTTGCAACCAGAAAATATAGTGTACAGGAGTTAGTTATTGAAAATAACAATTTGGCTTTTTGTAAAGCAATTGACGCTGCAGTTATCTGAATGGCTGCTTGGTAGGAACTGCTTGCAACCTACCCTGGTTTCTGCTTTTCCAGAACTGATTCGTGTGGAGTTACAACCCAAACTTCATCTCAATGGTAAAATTAGACTGGAATATTTTAAGAATTGCAATGTTAGTGTAACTGAACAGCTTAAGAAATGGTAATAGCACCTGTAATTTAGCATTTGAAGTTACTAAGAGTTTTTAAAATAGCACGGAACAAAGCCAGCTTAAATGAAGCAAGCTAGTAGTAATAATAGTGTGACAGTTGAACTTAAATTGCTGGTTTACCCCTGTATTTTCATGAAAATTGATAATCTTTCTCAATGGCTCTGTAAATTGCTGGACCACAGAAGGTACAAGGACAGCAGTGAAAAGTTGAGCCTGCCTGTGTGAAGATGATGCTGAACAAACAGCAACCAACCAGCTGCCAACTGCAGCCTCTCTTTCGGGCTGACCCCCACCCATTATTTACTGCTCTTTTACAGGTGACTTTGACTCTCACTTCTTTAAGGGAGTGACAATAGAGCCAGGAATACACAGCTGCAGTGAGATGGCACCAGAACATCCCTGTGGCTGTGCCATGGAAGACATTTACTCCATGTGGGCTGGAGAAAAGAGGAGAGACACAACACGAGTGCTCATGCTGGGGCTCAGGGCATTTGCAGGTGGCTGAACACTGGGCTGAAAGCAGAGCCTTTGCCCTCAGCACAACAGATCCTTATGGGCTGTGGGCAGCTTCCCGAAGACACCTGTGGTGCCCTGGGCTTGCCTCACTGCCCCTGTCTGGGAGACACAGTGAAACAGCAGGATGACAGACAGGTAGCTAAAAAGCTGCTACTTATTCAAAAATCCACATACATATTTAGGGTAAACTTTAGTGACCAAGGTTTTTCCCTTTATGCCATTTTTTTTTTTCTCTGCTAAGCTAAAACACAAGGGTGTCTACACTGAGAAGTGAAGGCAGCTGGGCACAGCTGGGGAAGAGAGAAGTCACTCTGCACTTCCCTGCATCAGCAGGTAAGAGGGCTTTCAAATGTCAGTATTCTCATCCTTAATGACAGCAGCCTCTTTGAAAGGCTCTTTGACAGCAGCTCAAGGCAAAGGGAGGATTCTTTCCTATTCTATCCAACACTTTACAGTACCATGCTTTGTGAAAGCTGAAAATACTTTTCAGTTACAAAATAATTTTTTCTGTGGTTTTGCAAATCATAGACAAAGGAAAATTAATAAGACAGACCAATTATTCTCCACATTATAGAAGAAAAAAATTATCTTACAAGGGTAAGATGGCCACTTATAATGGCCACTGGTAATTTCAGTTGATCTGTGATCAGGTACAGAATGTTGGGTCTGTGTTTCTTCACCCCTCATGTAATTTGAATAGCAATGACATAGCCACTGCACTTTAATGCTGTCTTGGTGATGAATGAAATGAAAAGAATTGCCATCAAAATCTCCATCTTCTATTCTAGGGACACTTTGTATCTTCAGTGGTTTTAAAACTCAGTTTTTATATGCATTAAGTTTAATCTAATCTGTAAAACAGCACTTCCAAGAGCAAAGTTTGTACTGGAAAAGAAAGCAGCCTGATCTTTTCCAAATGCATTAAATTCAAACCACTATAGAAGATTATAGCAACCAGGAGCCTAAACAATCTGTCTGCTCAATAAATATCCTTGAAGACTACCATCCAGAAATTTTCAAGCTCTTCCATCCCATACAAAATACTACTGTACTGAAGGAGAAAAACTGGTTTAAATGTACTTTCATTAAAATCCTAACTAGTTAAAATACATTTAATTTTCATTCATTTTCTCTGTAAACTATTATGAATGTTTTTTCTTTAATTCAATTTAATTTTTTTCTATTGCTTCATATGTTCTCCTGATTAATTCACTTTGTGGTGCTTATAGGCTTAAGTGCAAGCTTCACCACAGGACGATTTCTGGTCCTGCTATCAGCTGTGAATCCCATTGCCACATGAATCACCAACTAGCAGTGTAAGGGCAGCTTGACTCCAGATATCTTTATTCACAGAGTAGAAAGCATTTGGTAAACTCAAGATACTTCCACTTAGTCTCTGATCTTGAACCTTCACATTGTGTGTGTACACAGTGTAGGCTTTTATGCCAGACAATGATAAAGATGTTTAATAGGCTCCGGTTTTAATGGAAGTTCAAGTCCTACCTCAGCAGCAGAAGTATAAAGTCCAGTGTAATGTTATGGCAAAATCCATTATTTAACCTTAGGATTTCATGTGCTGCACCACTTGAGCTTTACCATTGCAGTCTATAAGGTAATAATAGTTTTTTCAGTGAAATTGCAGCCTTGCAAAGCTCTGCCACAAACACAGTCTTCTTCACTGTAATTCAAGATTTACAAGGCAATATATAGAACTGAAACATTTTAAAACCTGATGAGGATGTTTGAGGCAACAGAGCACTTTACAATAGTTAATGGTAGCAGATGGATGACAAAAATGAGTCATGATAATATGAGTTTTTTGTAGAGGTGTGGGCAAAACAGATGTTAAGTCTCTTTTTTCTTAATGCTCGAACAGATATTTTTTCCCAGTGTCTTCTTTAACCCAGATCTCTTTCCAGTACAAATTCCCTTTGCTCTTGCTGTTCTCTGCACAGGAGGGCAGATGCTGCTCCCTTACTCCCAGTCTGCTTGCCACTAAGCAGGTTGGGTTTCTCATGGGGCTGCAGGTCCCCACATGCACACAGGTTGCCCAGCCCAGGAGCAACAACTTATGGTGTAGACCCAAACCACCATTTTGTTTTCCAATGTCATGCTTTTGTGTCCTCTCCTGCTGTTACAGCCTAAATATTTAAGAGGAGAAAGGAGAACACTGACCTGGTCCACCCAGGAGCCAAGGAGCAGCTGCCTAGTGGTGTTAGAAGCCCCCTCACCAGCATCTCCCTCCCCTTCTCTTGCAGACGTTTTATCTTATCAAAGGTCTGCTTTCCTTGTTCTGTAATATACTCTACAAGTAAATACCCACAAGCCACCCTTAGATCAGCAATGAAAGGAAACAATTTAACAATAAAGAAATGGTTGATCCAAATTGTCACATTCTCCTTGAGGACAGTGGGTTTTGTACCTTATTGTTTGTGTTTGTTCTGGGGGAGTTTTTTTTTTGTGGTTTGGTTTTGGGGTTTTTTTGGTTGGTTGGATTGTTTGATGGGGTTTTTTGTTTGTTTGGTTTTTTGGCTTTTTTGGGGTTTTTTGTTTACATTGTTTTGCCTCTGGAAGCAATGCCCATATTTTGTATTCCTCATGTCTGATGTGAAGTAGCAGTAACTTGATATGAAGGACATCTTGAAATATTCTGCCTTTGTGAATATGAATGTAGGAATCTGCAGAAACTGTGAATGAACATTTACAACAAACTGTGAGCCTCCTACTGATGCACTCAGATACAAAACAGGAGGCGAGAGAGGGAAGGAAAAGAGATGAATTTGTTTTCCTAGCAAACAGCTGTCTTCTTTAACAGAAGAAACTAAAAAGAAAACAGTGTGTGAAGAGGCCAAAAGCTGCATTAATTACACTATTTTTAGATGCTACAAGCACAATTTTGATAAACACTCTAAACTGTGAAAAAAATGTACTGTCAATGCAATTAAGTCTTTTCATGGTGCAGCGTCATCAATGCATGTGCCTGCTGAGAATATATTGTAGGCTGTGCAATGCAGTTTGCCTTTGATTAATGATTCAAGGCAATCAGGAGGGACCATACCAACTCCTGGGGGATGCTACAGCAAGCAAGCACAATGTCATCATTTAATTTCTTCTCTTGACCTACATTACAGAGTGAAGACTCAGTCACTATCAAGGGCCAAATTCCAGACATGGTTACAGAAAAGCAGCTCCCACAGGGTTAAGACTAACACAGAGCTTAGGAGAAAAAAATGTACTGGAGTCTAATTCTTGGATATTTGGAGGGATGCTAATTATTTGTTTATTTAGATCAAGTGCAGGATATCAGAAGGTGACAGACTAATCCTTAAGCTACTTTTAATGGCCAGGCTGCTGTGAGTTACTCATACCAGAAAAGCAATTCCTCCAGCCAAGAAACAGCTAGATCTTGTTTCTTAGCTAGCTAGTATTTCTGTTTAGCCAAAGCATGGCATTAGAGCTGGTGTTCTAGCAGGACAGACCTAGAAGTCAGCCTGAAATAATCCTTTTTGCTGGAGGCAGCCAGTAGTGACATCAGTCTGTCAGCTGCATTGCACTCCTTCAGCGACACGAAGTCCTCCATTTCACGCCAGTGGGCAGTGACCATATTATCTCATGAAGAATTCAGAGCTGAGTGAGGTAACAGCACAGATTTGGTTTCATAGCCTTCAGCACTTAGAAAACACTAGGAAGCTCAAAATGCTATAGCACCTCCTTCAAACATCATTTTCTACTGTTTGGGAAGCAAAACTGCCCTCTGCTTCCTGAACCAGTTCTCTGTACAGTATTTATTTTTTCCCAAGGACTCACTTATTGTCTTCAAGTACATCATTGTTTCAAGCAAGGATAAGTGAAAGGCCAACATTAGCAACGTTGCCAACAGCAGTGCTACTCTGACATGCTGAAATTTTCTACAGTGAGAATAAAGATCATCTGCACTAGAGGCATCATTTTCTCCAGGGCTAACTGTTTGAAATGCATTTCCCGAATAACAAAAGGGCATCTCTATGTGCAAAAGCTATTTTCAGCTTTGACTTCATTTATAAACTCAAAGCATCTCCACTATTTTCATTTTTCCCATAAGGAATGGATGCAAGAATAGATATGATGGATGCTAGTCACAATACTTTCTGAACTCCAGAAAGCTGCCCAGACACTTCAGAATTAAAATTTACATGATATGAAGTGGAACAAAAGAATAGAAATGCTTTGATACATGAGATTGCAGATGAGAATAATTCTGGCTGTAGTGGAAGTTTTCAGTTTCAGAAGCAGCTTCACTCGGTTGTTAAACAGAAACACACCTACCAGTAGAAACTTAATATTTTTGCTAAGTAAAAGTTGTATAAAACTTTCTACTTTTCCTATCTTTAAAGGTAATAATTTAAATCTCTATGATGTTGCTTTTGAAATGTCCACAGAGTCATGTACACTGAAAACTGACTTCAAATTTGTGAATTGCCTCCCATTAAGTACTTCCTCTGAGTGTGGTCATAAAAAAGATGCAGAACAAAACAGCACACTCTGTTCTCAGGAAGCCCACAAGGAGCAACTTCTAGCCTAGCATAAAAGAATTCAGGCAGTAATACTAGTACTCTGAGGAATGTCTACTAAATTTGAAATTGACCAAAACTTGCAAAGACATGTACTATTTGGAACATTAAAAAGAAATTTGTACTTTCAACTTTTAATGCATAAGAAAGTTGATTTTAAATTTGCTAAGTCACAGCATCTTTTATGTACTTATAGGCTGTTCCTCAGATATCATGGGCTGCCATGGTTTTCCTTACCTTCAAACCAGAGACAGTTTAGTGCCTGCACCTTTCCAAATGGAGGGGCACATAAAGTTCACTGTCTCACAGAAAGAGTCTTGAATTCATCACTTTTTAAGCTTTATATGTTACATAAACCCAGTTATTTCTGTTGCTGAATCTATATAACTGGTATGAACTTCTTAAATTATTAACTCTTCTGAGCTACTTAAGGGGAATTAAGTCCTTTTATAAGCATAAGGCATAAAAATACAACTTTCATTTTATTTTTCCCATCCTCATGTATCTATCTCTCTTTACATAAAGAAGTGTTCCATTATCCCTGAAAACAGCAAAACTTTTAGCCCTCAAAATCTAGATTTCAAAATCCTTCAAGCACCTGGAACTCTGCTTCCAAGCTTAAGCAGTACTGGTGCAAGACTGAGAGAGCTAAGAAGTACAGTTAATTTATTGACAGACAATCTCTATTCCAGGGATCTCAATTACTCATTAACTACTTCATATAAAAAACAGGTCCTTAGACCAAGCACAAGAACCAATGTATCCCATCTGTTGCCCTCCCCTTGTGAGCCCTACCAGCTAAGGACTTCTGTCCTCAACAATTACAAGATTTAATTGGACCAGGAGATTAAATTCAGCAGGAGAAAGGAGAGCAAACCACTCAGTCTACACCACAGACCTATATTCCCTGAAGACATACTTTAGGCACTTAAATCCCTCATTAGCAAGACCTCAAATGTATATTTTGCTATTGGAAAAATAAGTAAGAAGCAGCCAATCTAAGTTTAAGAATAAATTGGCTAGTCTTATTTTAAGGAATGTAGGACTAAATGTTCTTTAGAAGAGCTCCTCTTGCTTCTCTGACTGTAGAGAAAATCTGGGCGTGTTCCTGGAGCAACAACCCCTTTCCCTGAGCTCTGTTGCTGCTGCCTTCCTGTCTCATGTTCTCATGTCTACATTCATCCTCCCCCCAGTCACTGGATTGGAGAAGCACAATTTGATAAAAATCAAAACTGACAAACTATCTACCTGATCAAGTGCTTCGATGTCCTTAGAGACCAAAATTCAAGGCCTAAATAGGAAGAACATAAGACTTCAGTGACCACCTAGATAGGATGGCAGCACTAACTGCTATCCCATGGGAGCTTGGGGGCAGAAAGGCCAGGAGATGGGAAAACAGTAATTATCCTTATGAAGATTCACATTGGTATGTCACACAGAGATCACATTTTTACAAGGCCATTGATAAGTACATCCTGAAGCAGCTGTGAAGGCAGCCCACAAACCAGGACACTTCTCTTAACCTTGTCCTCACTATCACATGAGTGACTTGGCTCAAAACTGCACATGTGAATCAAGATAAACTCTGCCCTTACAGGAGCAACAAAAGACAAAGGGAAACGCCATAATTTTGCTCTATTTCAGGAGGCAGAGCCACACAAAGAGAAAGAAACTTGTTTAAAATGAGCAGCTAAGAGAATTAAAACCTGACAGTCGGTGTGGAGATTGTTGAAGGAGCAACACTGATGAATGCATACCACAGATTTTTTGGAAGGTATTTTTAGAAAGGGTAGAAAACTCATGATGACTGAACAGCAGGTTAGGGAGGTAATTAGAAACAAGAAGTTTCTAATTTGACAAAGCTGTGTCAAACCGAAGACAAAATGAAGTTATCATGAACCCTGGCAGATTAACTATAAAATCATAACCAACAGGGCCCAAAATACGGTTTGAAGAGCAACTGTCAAAGGGAATTAAACTAAATATAAAACCTTTCTTCAAACACATCAGTAGCAAGAAGTTTGGCAAAGTCTGTAAGGCAAACAGTTGATCAAAGTACTCAAGAGCAACATGGCAAAGGACAGAATTGCAAAGATTAAAGGAAGTTATTTGTATTAGTGTTCACTGTAAAAAAAAACCCAAAAAAAACCTGGGCAGAATTCCCTGCTGAAGGTTTTATTTTGGGTGACTTCTGTAAAGGATACCCCTGAATTCTGTCATATTTTACAGTTACTTTAAAGCAATGAGTAGAAAATTGCAGAACACCTCTAGCATACAGTAAGCAGTTCAAAGAGAAGTCAGGGACGAAATCAGTATTTACCAGTGGTAGTTAGTAACCTTTCCATACAAAGCTGTCAAAATACTTGGAAAGGGTAAGTGCAAGCTGAGTTTTTCAAAGCTGGTTAGGTGATAATTAGATTTGCATACCCCCCCCAAAAAAAAAAACAACAGAGGTGGTGAAGGGTCTAGACCACAAATCTTATGAGGAGCAGCTGAGGGAACCAGTGTTGTTTAGCATGGAGGAAAAGAGACAAGGAATGGCACCTTAACATTCTTTACAACTGCCTGACAGGAGATTGTAGCAAGGTGGGGGGGTCATTCCCTTCTCACAGGTAACAAGGGGCAGGACAAAAGGAAACGACCTCAAGTGGGGCCAGGAGAGGTTTAGATGAGTTAGGAAAAACTTCAACAAAGAGTTATCAAGCACTGGAACACGTTGCCCAAGGAAGTGATGGAGTCACGATCCCTGGAGGTATTTAAAAGACATGCAAATGTGGCACTTAGGGACATGGTTTAGTGGTGGAATTGGCAGGGTTAAATTTATGGTTGGACTCATTGATCTTACAGGTCTTTTCTACCTAAATGGTTCTCTGATTCTATATAAGGAAAGTTCATAAGGGTTGATAAAAGAGACCTTATAATTTGAGAATACAGATGTGATGTTATCTTCATCAATAAGAATATGACTAATCTATTTTCAATTCTTGAATAATATTTTATGTGGTGTAAGAATTTCAGAATTTAATGTCCCTCACAGCACACTCCTTAAGACACTAATTTTGGGTTATTAATTCAATGGAAGATTGAATGCACCAGGTTACAAGATAAAATTACATTACCCCTCAAAGAAAAATAAAAATACTGTAATAAATAGTGCCAAAATGCCTGCCTGAAAAAACATTGCTCAAAGGCTTTGAGGTAATTTAACTGTCTTTCCTTTTGTGTGTTGGAGTGTCTGCCTCTAAACTGTTTGCTCCTTTCATTGGTGCAAGTTTACCTAAATGATCTGAATTTGGAAAAAATGTAAGAAGAAGTGACCTAGAAAAGAGATAAATTTTTTTGTGTGTTGGTCCTATTCTCAATATGTTGAAAGATTGTATTTATCAATGTTCATACAATCTTTTCAGAGCAGTACTTTCAAGGTGATGCTGCTCACCATTTGTACCCAGATGTCTGCTTGTATGGACAAAGGGGATGTCAGGGCCAATGCATTCTCCAGGACCAATCTTCATCCCCTTTCCCCTGAACTATGCATATTGGACTTTTCATCTCAGAAATTTGAGTGAGATCTATCTTGCAGAACTGTAGCTATCTACAAGTTTCATTCTTATATTTTCTCTGAATAATATCATCACTGTGTAAGTCCAAGGATTTGTCTGATTTTGCATTCTGTTTCTGTCAATGGCTATAGCCACCCACTGGATGAGACTGAAAACAGGGACAACCACGTAGAACTATAAGAATGGTGTGGATTGGAAGGAACCTTGAAAGACCATCTAATAAAACTCTGCCATGGGCATGGGCAGCTTTCACTAGGTCACTAGATCAGGCTGCTCAGAGCCCCATCCATAACCTTACCTGAACAGGACTCCCCTGAGTACTTTCCTAGCTTCCAGATGTTTTCCACTGTGATTATTTACAGAGCCTGATGTGATTTCTGGGTTACTAACCCCAAAAGAAGCTTCTTCCAAGCACTTGTCTATTTCCTCCTAGAGACCATGTAACCTTCAATTACTCACAACATTGCTTATCAGCAAGCTCCTTGGTTCTGATTCCAATCCCATGAAAAAAAATTTGTTTTTTCTGTTTTTTAATGGGCTTCTCAGATTAATTTCATGTCCCTAGTTCTTGTATTTGAACAGGCAGCATGCAGTGTCTCCTTTTGCCATGGCATTCATGATTTTAGAATTATTATATGCCTGTCTCCTCCATGTCCACCATCTCTATGCCATCTATTTGTTTCATCTGTTGTGGGTTAACCTTGGCTGGCTGTTGGGTGCTTGCCAAGCTGCTCTATTATTTCCCTCTCTGTAAAAAGAACAGGGGACAAAATTGGAAAAAAAAGAAAAAAAGCTTATGGGCAGAAATAAGGACAGGGAGAGACCACACTTCAGTTTTTGTTGTGGGAGAAACTTGACTTGACTTAGGGAAATTAACTTAATTTATTGACACTTAAACACAGTAAGATAGCAAGAAATAAGATAAAACCTAAAAACTTCTTCTCCCCCTCTCCCTTTTCTTCCCAGGCTTAGCTTCCCTACAGCCATCTCTACCTTTTCCCCTGTGAGCAGATTAGGTAGATGGGGAATGGGGATTTCAGTCAACTCCTTGTGCATTGTCTCTGCTGCTCCTTGCTCCTCATACTCTTCAAGCATGGGGTCACTCTCATGGGATACAGTCCTTCATTAACTGTTCCCCCCAGGCTGCAGTTCTTAGCTAACCATTCCACTGGGTGCAGTCCTTCAGGAACAGGCTGCCTCAGTGAGAGCCCCCCTTAGGGTCACAAGAAAAACTGCTTGACCAGCAGGGCTCTTGTCTCTGTGGGCTCATAGGTTCTGCCAGGATCCTACTCCAGCCTGATCTTTCCATGGAGTCACAGCCTTCTTTGGGTACCCCACCTGCCCTGGCAGAGGGTCCTCCAGATATCTGCTCCACCATGGACCTCCATGGAGCACAGGGGCTCACCATGGGCTTCAGGGGAGTCTTTGCTCTGTGCCTGCAGCATCCCTTCTCTCACATTCTTCATGAATCCACAGCTGCCTCTCTCACATATTCTCACAGTTCTCTCCCAGACGCTGTTCCCAGCAGTTTTTGCCCTTTCTGAAATACATTATCCCAGAATCACTACCATCATCACAAGAGGGTTTGGTCTCCAGTGGCAGGTCTGTCTTGGAGCCAGGTGACATTGGCTCTACAAGACATAGGGGAACTTTCTGGCATCTTCTCAGAGAAGCCACCTCTGCTGTTCACCCTGCTACCAAAAGTTTGCAGTGGGAACCCAATTCACATGGACAGCCCACCAAGTCACAGCTTGTATGGAAGCTGTTCCCTGCCTTTGACTGTTCACTGGTTTTTCCCAAATATTTCCTTTTCTGCAACATGACCTTTTTGAGAAGAGAGAATATGAACAATACAGTGTTCAAGATATGGATGAACCACAGACCTGCAAACATACACTTTTCTTTTATAGTTTTCTACACATACACATGTTCTTTTATCGTTTTCTGTTATTTTGCTATCAATTCCTAGCACTTGATTCTTTCTGATTGTTACTGAGATGGTAGGTCTATAAAAATAACTGTCATAATCAATAATGCCCCTGTGAAATTATTGGTTTTCCAAAACAGAGAGATTTTTCCAAACTTCTTTGCTAAAATCTCTCATTTTCTATCTTACTATACCTCTGGTTTTGATTAAACATGTATTTACTGAATATTTGGCATGAAAATTAGTAGTAGTAAAAAGCTGAAAATAACAAGAATGTTGAAGCCAATAGCATAGCTCTTGCTTGTGTAAACAAGCCTACAAGCATTACTTTTTCCTCATGAATTAACTCAACTATTATCACACAGTAAAAGGGAGAAAGGCAAGAAATTCTCATAAAAAATACAAAAAACATTTATCTACCTGTGACCAGGCCAAATACTTGCCTAGCACCCAGATTAGGATACATTTACTGCCACCCTGAACCCATTAGAAGCACTCAGCAAACCAGGTGATGCTTGGTATGCAAACCAGCTGGGTCTAGGGATGCTATAATGAGTCTGAAGTTTTAATTTTCCCTCGGGAAATATAAATCCTGCATGCATTCAACTGCTGTATTTCTGATACACATGTTTGCGTAGAGAAGATAATGAGATATTTATAAGTGGCATGATACATTACCCCATAAAATTGATGAGTGATCCATGCATCACAATCTAAGAGAATCAAGAAATTAATCAGTCACAAACTATCCCTTCGTGCTTCTGAATTCTAATTTCTTAGAGGAGCTGTGGAAACTGTAAACTATTAAGAAGGCAAAAGTTAACATTCTGCAATAAGACATGATTTATCCATCTGATTCGAAAACTACCTAATAGAAAGATTTAATTGCTTATCTCTTTCCTTAAATAACACAGGTGAATGACGCAGTCATAAGTGCAAAACAAAAGAAAAAATCCACCAAAATGGCATGTTCAGGAGGTTTTGGCAGGGAGAAGAGCTATCTAAAACCATGAAGGTACACGGCCTAGGCAGGAAGTCTTTCATTGTGAATGATACAGGCTATGGGATTATCTTTCCAAAGTGTCTTTCAGTAACTTGTGAAGAGCTGTTCAAGGGCTGGAATAGGTGGATGACTGGAGAAAGCACACCTCCACCATTACAATATAATAGCCAAAAACTTGGCATGGGTCTTTGGACATGAGAGTTCATTTCACTTTTAGGCTGCTCCAGAGGGACTATAAGTATTACCTGTTCCTTGCCTGGAGCTGGCTATAATTCAGTTTTAGACAAGATGTACTTAGAAAAGATGTGTGTTTCAGAGCCCTGCCAAGTTCAGAAATATTCACAACAGAGAGTTACTCCACACTGATGCAATGCCTACTTTAACTAAATCTATAGTTTAAAAATCCCCGCAGATATTTCTAGTGAGAGACATTGAAGAGACTGTTCTTCAATTCATTGATTCTGCTAGATTTTGGGTTTAATACTGAGTAATGTCATAGATGGAAGGATTAATTGTATCAGGTAAGACTGATACTTGGTTCAGAAAGAAGAAGGACAAAGTAAAAGCAAGCGGAATTATGTTCAACTGAAACCACTGTGTTAACCTGGTTTGCCCTCTTATACCCTTTACAAAGGCATTTGCTTCCATCTCCTTTATCACTGTTATTTCATTCTTTCTTTTGAACTTTTGGATTAAATGACTATTGAAAATCTTAGCAAATACCTCCTAAAATTTTTGAAATTTTTCTTTTCAAAGGAAAAGTCATGGCTTAAATTTATTTCCTCTTGAAAAATAAGAAACTTTCAACCCTGTCAAGATAGGAAAAATATTTTAAAAACTATTTGGAAGCAAGCATCAGCTATATAAAAGACATTTGACAGAAACTTGAGCAAATTACTATTGGGCACAATATTCATCTGAATAGAGATGAACTTATATATTTTTTAAGAGTTTTACTGTCCCTCCTGACCCCTGACCTGGAGAATAAAAAAACAGAATACAAGTTCCTCCAAGCTGCAGAGATCCCCACTGAGGAAAAAAATGAATTTTAGGTTTACCTTCAGAGGCATCTAATTAAATAGCGAAAATGACATTCATGCAGACAGTACCCATTCAATTGTTAGTGCACACATGGACTCTGCAGCATGTGTATTCTAATACTGAATGTGAAATGAAAATTTTTAATAGCTCTAGAATGCTCAAATGGATATTATAATGACTTTTTAACGATATTCCTTATTCCATTTAAGGAGAGAATTGCTAATCTATTTACCTCTCTATTTCTGATTTTGTTTTAGAAAGGGATAAATTACACAAATTTACATTTGATGCGATACTCAGTCACAAATAAATCGAGTGGAAAGTAAAGACTAATTTGTGGTGGAAACAAGAAAAAGAAAATTAGGCCTGCTATTCTGCAATATAGGATTGAAAAAAAACCAGGAAATGACAAATATAACGAATATGATAAGGGACAAGATTTTTCCGAGAAGCATGAAGTTAGCCTAAAACTGAAGTAACAAATCTCAGTGTCTATGACTTAAATATTTCATATTCCCTCCAACTGGAAACAACTATAGCAATGAGTATATTTCTGTCTTTTAATTTAAGCTCTTAATCACCTGCATATTTATGCACACAGCATTCCTATCAGTCCCATCTGGTCTCTGTATCCCTCACCCATTTCTTGGAATTTTCCATATTAGTTCCCATCTTCTCTAAATTGTCCAGTTTCTACATAATTTTATTTAAAAACTTTTTTCAAAATATTATGACAAGATAACTATTAAAGTGGCTTATCTTTTAATAATTATTTTCCAGGGACTGACTACTAAAGGATGATGTTCAAAAATTTTTTTTTTCCTTAGGAAGCTTGGAGTTTCTCAAACTTGCCTCTTTTTCAAGTTCTTCATTGGCAACCCTCAGCAAGATCAAAAATTCACCCTTGTTCTCAGGGTTGTCTTTTACTGGATCTCTCCACTTACACTGCTGGTACATCTGAAGATATGTGCTTTGCAATACCACTGCCAAGAGGGACAAGGACTGCCTGTGACATTTGAATGGCATCACTATAAGCAGGGAGGAAGGGAGGAGGGAAAGAGGGAAGGAAGGAAGGAAGTGGTGGGTGGAAGGAAGGAAGGAAGGAAGATCGGAAGAGCGTC
>JAYDZK010000001.1:77345990-77434263 GCA_034509185.1 Euphonia xanthogaster
AAGGAAGGAAGGAAGGAAGGAAGGAAGGAAGGAAGGAAGGAAGGAAGGAAGGAAGGAAGGAAGGAAGGAAGGAAGGGAGGAAGGGAGGAAGGGAGGGAGGGAGGGAGGAAGGGAGGAAGGGAAAGAGAAAGAAATAAATCTCCAACCCAAAACTTTGCGTTCAATCAGCACCATTTTCTCTTCTTCCATCTGACCTTTTCAAAATCAACATCAAGATTACTTTAAATGAGGTGTGCAAAACTACAAACACCAGCTAGTTGTCCTAGTACTTTTTTTGAGGGAAAACTTCTATCTGAAAGAAGTGACTCATTAGCTTCTGTGCTTTCCAAATGACAAAAATGCCTTCGCTGCACTTCCCTCAAGCACTGCTCTACTTGCCTTGGTAGCATTGGATTCTTGTTGGCAACAGTAGCTAGTTTTTTGCTTCAGGACCGGATTATCCTCTGAGACCCCCTACCCTCTCTGGAAACAGGAATCTAGTTCCATGGAGAAAATACAAAAGCATAAGTAGACTTATTCCTATAAACAGCAAAAGAATAGCATATTTCTAGAAAGTTCTAAAATAAGATAAAGCCAAGAAATTAAAAGCAGAACTAGTTTTGCTGGTTTTGAGATAACTGTGGGCAGCTAAGCTAATCCTGAAGCCACCACACTTCCACCTGGGCAAGCTGCAGATACTGGGCTCCCTAAGGCAGTCCAGAGGGAGTAGGCACCTCATACACTTATCCTTCCACAGTCAGAGATAACACAGCAGGGGCCAAAAGGGATTGCAAGAACCAGGAAACCTGAATTCGGGTTCTCACTCTTCAAATAACACCAACCCTTGCTGAAGCGAATGAAACAGAGTCCAGGTTTAGGAGACCTGTGTGCAACACAATAAAGTGAACAGAAAGAACAACCAGAGTGTACAGAAACAAGATACTGCTGGGGAATCACTGTACCTGCACCAATGGCCAGCTGTGTTAATGCTGAACCCTGCCTACAGCTGCTAACTCTAGTGTGGAGACACCTGAGCCCTTACTAGCACAGCAGTCTGGGGACATCCTGTGGGCCAGGAACAATGGCTGCCCACAGACAGACTCCCTGTCTAATCTGATTTTCTCCCATCCAAGCTATTGCTGGGGCAGCAGTGACTCACTGCACCCTTGCCAAAGTACTCAGGACTTTGCCATGAAAACAGCCACCATACAACCTTCATTCCTGGCTGCTCCTCACAATTTCCCCTTGAACCTTTGTCGCAGACCTTATATCTCCGTGCTCTGCAGAAACTTCTTTCTGACACTTTCATGCCCTGAATAGAGAACACCCAAATCAGCTTCCTCATGTGTTTTTAGCAGTGCTTGCACTGAGTTTCTGCTTCGAATGTGAGAACAGGATGCCCTGACAAAACAGCTCCGCATCCCAAGCCCAATGTGCAGTCTGCCACCATAACTGTTCTGATTAAAATAGAAAGCATTACTGAATGTAGACAAAAAAGGCCATGAAGTACAGATTGCTAAGGTCAGAAGGATTCTGCAAATGGGTTGTGACTTACAGTACAATCATTTACATTTACTGTACTGACACTAAAACCAATGCTCTAAGTGCAATATCAGTGTGCTTCTCAATGCTTTCTGAAGAAAGGGTTTTTTCCAAAATGCCCAGAGGAAGGCAAATTCTCAGCATGAGCTAATATGCTCAGAAACCTCATTGAAAGACTTCCCAAACATAAAGAAATATTAAGTAGCACAGATTTAGTGGAATTTGATAGTGTAGTTGTAATTAGAGGTTAAAATTTTCTTTCAAATGAAAGTGAAGCATTTAAATACCTACTATTTCCTAAATAAAAATATTCATTTCATGAATACAAGCTTTGGACTCTTCCATCAGGATTTTCTCAACTTACTTAGAGCACCTATAATCTTTCACTCTGTCCACTGTAAATTTCTATAGTGCACTATAATTTCTATAGTGTTTTGTATGAATACTCCAGGCTTTCAAATTAGGATATAAGGTATTATATCAGTTTTACATATATATATACTTTTTTTTTCCCTAAAAAAGGAAGCTTCAAGAAATGGAAGAAACTTTTAAATAAATTCTTGAAAATAGTAGCTTCACTGACCAATATTGCAAGGTGAGAGAAACCGTCTCCCCATATTTCTGTTATATCTTGAGAGAAGGATATGGTCATAAATATGAGAAAGCAGAAGTCTTCCAAGCTGCCAAAATATTTGGACATCATATAACTTTCCCCGTGATAATATAATAACCTGCTGCATCTGCTTGCCTTTATTGAAGTGTATGTGGGAAATTTCTTCCTCAAGTTAATGGCTGTGCCTTGGAATAGTGGGATACTGCCCACAAGGCAGTATTTTACAGTTTCATCTGACCTCTCAATTTTCCTTCATGATGTGTACTTTCTACCACTATTGCTTGGAGGAAAGGTCAGAACACTTTTGTCTAGAAGTGAGCAAATGAATAATTACTTTATAGGTATTTAGTTCTTTAAGAAATGCCAACTGATTTTGTCCAAATATAAAGTAATATTATGCATGGACATGTTAATATTAATCTTGATTTCCAGATACGAGTTCTGTAGAGCTACCTCTTAAATTACTGTCCTAAAATGTATTTGTTGTCTTGAAATGACAACCCAGTTAGCAACGAATTAATTCACATCACTGAAAAATAATATATATATATAGTGTTATAAGGGGAGGGCTAGAAACAGGGATTGAAAATGCTGAGACAAAGTTCATTTGACCCACATCTCACTCCCGAGTCCAGGAAATGAAGTCCATGCTTGAGTTTTATCAGCACTCTTTGGAATCTGGCAGCACAAGAGGGTAATCACGCAGCGGTGCTGCAGTGTCAGCACCCTGTCAACCAGGGCCTTGCAACCACAGAACAAAACCCCTGTCTGCCCAGGGATAATATCTAAAATAGGCTCAGCAAAGCAGAAAGGAAGGGCTAATAATCTCTGCCCTAGAGAGTATACCCTCTGGCAGTTTGATGCTGCGTTGAAATTCATAAGCATGGCTCTTCAGTCAGTGTCAACCCCCTGAAATATCCATAAAATTCTGCACAGTCTATTCCTTCTGCTCATGAAACTGAGAAAGAGTTGGTACTTTAAAGAAAAGCTACAGATAAAAAGTATCAGGGTGGGAGAAATGCAAGTAAACAAGTTCAGGTGTTTAAATTTTTATTTATTTATTTATTTATTATGCCTATTTTTTTCTTTTCCATCTTCATCAGCATTTTGTTTCTGAAGATGCTGAATAGGCCTTCAGCTCTGGGTTTCGTTTCTCCATCTGATTCATCCCACCCAGGATCTATGAAGCTGGCAGCATGCTGTACAATTTCTCTCTGTGTATTTCTTTCCCCTGCAGGTTTACAATAGTGAATTTACTGCAGCAGAGAAAATATCATTCTGATCAAATTTTGAAAAATGTTTCTATATACTTTTGAATGAGGTGATTTATTTATTTTTAGTCTGTAATTTTTCTTAGGATGTTTCAATAAATCCATTATCTAGCAAATCAAGGAAATTATAGGGAGAAGTGTCTTAATGAACTAAGGAACACATTTTTACTGTAGCGTTTGGGTATTATAAAGAGCTGTGATTGCCTCCAAAAACCTTATTTCTAGGGGACACAATGGTATAGTTGGTACTCGCTAGCTCGTTCTCAAAGCATCCTTGCTGGCTGCTCTCTTCCTGTCCTCTCTTTGTATAGGAGGTTCATTGAATCACAGCTTTTCTGCCTGCCTGAGTTTCACCCACTCGTTATCAGGAATGAATCACATCTCCGTAGCATCTCCTCTCCTCCCAGCCAGTCTCCAAACAGAAGAACCAGCCCACAGATCAGCTCCTGATTTCAGTCATGTGAGCGATTCTCCCACCCCGGCGGATGTGGGCGACCACCTGTGGTGTGTGCACAGCTCGGCACTGGCTGGGTGGGTACAGCTGGCCCCTGGGGCTGCACAGCACCAGGGATGCCAGGGGAGCCCAGTCCCAAGCAGTGGGAAGTCATAAGCTTACAAGAGCTACCACAGCACTTGCTGAAAAGTCTCTCCTTCCCATGCTGTCTCTCCTCACTTGTGAAATGACCCCACTCCTCCCCTTACCTCCAGGATCATGGTTCTAAGTCAAAGTTTCTAACCCACACTTTATTGGCACCACCCAGATGCTGTTGCAGTTTTCACTGTATTCACTTATACTGCAGGTAATGCTGTAACCCCATTCCTCAAAGGCACTTGGATTATTGGCTGATATATGGTTCAAAAATAGCTGATCTATCTTTTTCTTCTTTTTTATTTCCCTGAAATTTGTAAAAGCAGCTGACAACCTGGGGTTCAGATTGTCCCATATTTCAAAAGAGAAATAGATGTTCTACTCATATAGAAATTGCTGTCTATTGTACTCCTGAAGTCCTGGAGCTGAGTTAAGCTTTTCCACCAAAGATAAAATAAATACATTCACACTAACAGCTTCTTTTGACAGTTTTTGTTATTTTTACTTTATGCACATGGTTTTTTAAAAAGAGGCTTTATTGCCCAGAGCTTTCTTTCCAGAGCCCATTCTTCATTATATCATAACAAATAAAGTAACAGAAAGAACACAGTGGGACAGGAGTGCAGAAGAGGAGTGGGAAAGAGCAAGTAGAGGAAAAAATGAGGCTCGGGAACACAGTGTCGTGTTCAAATCATGTCAATACTGATGGCTGAACTTTCCCTGAGGAGAGAGGCAAGAGTGAGAGCAGTTGACAGAGCAGAGCTTGGAAAGAAATGAATATACCAACTAGCTTTGAGATTCTAAGTGCCTCAATATGAATATGTCATTTTGGAATATAATTTTGTTGGGCTTTTTATGAATTCAAGGATAATTCAGAAATCCTCCACATTCAGGGTCCATCTTTCTTGCCCAAAAAGCCATAGTGTATCCCCATGCTAGATATCTATAACCACGTGACCTGGATATCCCAGCTAAGATAGTCACATCCTTAAAGTTTAAAAATACTATTTCAAAGGACTGACCACTAAAACTTTACAAGACACTTAATTAATATAAGCATCACCATATATATAAGAGTATTATTCAGATTGCACTCTTGAAAACTCTGTGAAGACTCCTAATGCATCACAACATCCTTATGTTACTGGATTAAGGCACAGAAGTGGAGCAGGACAGCAGATCTAATCTGAAAAAAAAAATTCATTCCTTTGACAGAAATAATAAAAATTGTGACAGGTGAGTAAAGGAACAACAATAAAGGATCCAAAAGAATAAAATAAATTTTATCCTATTTTTGACTCATTTATCACTGGTTTGGGGTTTAGAGGAGAGGTGCAAGAAGACTACATGGGAAGGAAAACTATGGAAGCAAGTAAACTAAAGGATGAGCACTTTTCACTACTACCCCTTTCATCCTTTTCCAGAGACACAGACCCATTAGGACAGAGAGGAATCTCGTACTTTTTGAGTGCTGTCCCAGGAAGACTTGGCAGAGAGGTGGGATGTAGATTTACTACCACAGCCATGACCTTGAGCAAGTCCTGGGAGATACCTGGTTTGTACTGACACCTATTTCTCTCCTATCTGGAAGTCTCATTTTGACATGCAAGGCCATCTCTTTTACAAGACAACATTTCTGTGAACTTGTGACAAATGAGGTAACTCAATAATAGTCTCAACAGCCCAATCCTGCTACAGGTTCACCACATCACAGAGCAGCTGATGAGACCATGTGTTCTGCCTACATCTTTCCAGCACCTGAGACAAGAATGGCTTTTTCTATTTTTGCTGCTTTTTTCCAGTACATTTTGTCTCAAGGAAAA
The DNA here is from genome assembly GCA_034509185.1 of Euphonia xanthogaster. Taxonomy (NCBI): domain Eukaryota; kingdom Metazoa; phylum Chordata; class Aves; order Passeriformes; family Fringillidae; genus Euphonia; species Euphonia xanthogaster. The sequence continues at coordinate 77,351,808 of JAYDZK010000001.1, forward strand.
AAAAAAAAAAAAAAAACCACTTTAAACCAGAAGTCCATCTCAACTAACTTTTTCTCCTCCATCCCTTCCCCAGTACCGAAGGGAACGGTCAAATGGTCATTAGCTCTAAATATAGTAAAAGGCACTCAAGCAGGACTTTTACCCACTAAAAACAACAACAAAAGCCAAAAAAACCCAAACCAGAACAAAACAAAACAAAACCACACATTTCTAGAAAAAATAAAAGGAAGTTTAAAAGGAACACAAAATCACAAAAATGGAAGTCAGTTCCTGTTAAACATTTCCATTGCTTGTCCTTACCTCTTCCCCTCTTTCTATCCTGCACAGATAAAGATGAGCTAATATTAAAGAAGCCTACTATACCCATTGATATCTACAGTAGCATGTAACCCCCTGAAAGAAGAACAGATCTGCAAAACAGAGAAGCTGGCTTTAGGGACTTGACATCCACTAAAAAGCTGATCTAAGTACACTCACAGTTATTCAAAACTAGAAATGATCTCTGAATTCATTACTGACAATGAGAGAGACACTTAAATGCCTATAATTCTCTAGGTTTATTTATAGACACACAATGTAACTCTGTTTCTTCCCCTACGTAAGAAAGTGTTACACTATTATTAGTAACACCAAACAAACATTCTATGGATTTCAGAGTCACTCATTTTAGCAGTGAAATTGCCAAGGTAATGAAGCAATATTTATAATACTATATAAGCCTTCTCATTATTATATTCAGAGAAGACACTCTGATGCTTAACTACTTCAGCTTAGCAAAAACTCACACATCAGCTGTTTTGTTGGAGTGGGGAGTGGAATCGACTGCAGCTTCTTCTTCGAGATATCTTTGCCTACACTTTGTCCCTGGATCAGCGTTTCACTTCTATTTTTGCTGGATACATACTTTTATTTCATTTCTCCATAGGTGCATTTAAAAAAAATCACATTCTTTAATATATACAGCAAACAATTAAAGAGGAATTTAAATTAAGGTGTTTGTGTTGATGGACATTTTGTAACTGGCAAAGCCAGCTATTGCAACCAGCATTCCTTTGCAAACATGCCATACCCTGCTTGTTTTGGGCCTCCATATTTAAGTGGTATTGAAGATTCAGACTTCTAAGTCAACTTTAACATTCAGGAGAAAATGGCAAAAGTGAAAAAAAAAATTAATTTTCAAAAAATATACAGCAGAAGGAAGAAAGGGGCAGTTGGGTAAACAAAATTTTCATGACCAATCCTTACGTGGAAGTGAAACCCACTTGGAAATCACCCACCTCCAGGCTTGCCATAACTGTTGTGGAATTTTTCTTACCAAAATAAGTTAGGTTTTCTCCAAGCTTTCATGTTGTTTTGCTTAAAGAAAATATAAACCAAAACTGTCTCTAGAGGGAGATCTGGTTTTATGCTCTCTCAATCTGCACTATACATTTGTAACCAATCTTCAGTATAATACAAAGATCAGCCCAAATCCTAAAAAAATCATTATATAGGTATGCTAAAATTTCAAATAACAAATATTTGAAAGTGAGAGTATTCAAAAAGGAAACTTATCTATAAAATCACAATTCAGTGTTTCCTTGGCAGGCAAAATAAATCAGTCATTAATTGCAGTTTAATTTCCACACATGAGAGCAGATACTTACTATTATCAAAATTTTTTTTTTTGACCAGGAAAAAACCTGTCCTGTGCTACTCCCATGTAGGGACATCACGAGAAAAGAAGGAGGAAGATAGGCAGATGAAGGAAGACGTAGAACTCATAGGCCAGTAACTACCCAACCTCTATTCCTGTGGGAGCTTTCAGTTATGTGAAAGAATTGCAGTGTTGTCCAGGTGAGAACATTGTCACCTGGCTGCTGTGATGTTGGCATAATGATGCCAGTAACCTGCATTTAGAGGCTAAGGAAGACAAGCAGGCTAACACATTTTCCTCAATCCCCTTAGTAGCAGAACACAGGACTCAATTTGCTTTCATTTCGATGGGTGTCCTGTGCACCTGCAATTGACTGTTCCAGGGGTGGAAATACAGCCCTATCATCTCCCATGGGCTGATCCAGACTTTAATGGAATAGGGTGAAGCTCTGAAATTTATGCAATACATGGATGTTGTTATTGTGTGGGCAACACATCAAAACAAGGTTTTGAGAAGGGGAAGACAATAGTCCAAATCTTTCTCAAAGCTAGTTTGACCATAAAACAAAGTACGGCCAATGAACTTCCACAAGACATTCGCTTTTTAGGAATAAAATGGTAAGATGGAGGTTGCCAGATCCCTGTGGATGAAAGTAACAAGGTAACAGCAATGTCTCCACCACCAAGCAAAAAGGCAACACAAGCTTTTTTAGGCATTGTGGGGTTTTGGACACTATGATGAAGGGGCCCCACTGTATCATGAACTATCATGAAATAAAAAGCAATATGAATAAATTCACTGGTGAGTCATGTCATAACGTAGGAGAACATCAAAGGTAGAAAGCTGTTGTGTGGAGTACACATGACAAGTCACAGAAACTGCTGAAGGACAAGGTGAGTTGAGTCAGTTTGTAGAGCTGAAAACCATCAAGCTGGCTTTAGACATCACTGAATGATAAAAATGGCCAATACTTTATAATGAGTCATGGACAGTGGCAAATGTTCCATGAGGGTGGCTACAGCAATGGAAGCAGAGCAACTAACGGCACAGAGTTAAACCCATCTGTGTTGCTGAATTATGGCTGCTTCTGCTAGTAAAAGTACATCATGTAGATGCTTCCATACCCAAGAGGTGGGCCACAGAAAAATGCAAAAACAAATCAGCAGGTGGGTCAGGCTGTTGGGACTGAAGTGGCTCATTTGAATCTGAGCTGGCAACAAGTTATTTAGAGCTCAATGGGCTCATGACACCTCGGCCATCAAGGAAGAGTTGCAACGTATAGATGGGCCCATAGATGGGTTGGACTGAACCATTGACTCTATTGCACAGGCTAGTCATCAATCTGAAATGTGCTGCAATCAAGCAGGCCAAGCACTTAAAACCTCTCTGGTATGGATGAGGATGGCTGAAATGTAAATATGGGGAGGTCTGGCAGACTGACTATATCACACTTCTTCAAACCCTCCCAGAAAAGCAGCACGTGCTTACAATGATGGAAGAAACCACCAGATGGCTGGAAACATATCCCTTCCTCCACACCATCACAAAAAACATGATCTTGGGCCTTAAAAAGCAAGTTCTATGGTGACACGGCATCCCAAAAAGAATTGGCCCAGACTAGGATACTCAATTCCAAAACAACCTCATGGACACCTGGACCAAAGAGCATGGCACTGAGCGGGTAAATCACATCCCCCATCATGCACCAGTCTCTGGGAAAATTGAATCATACAATGGACTCTAAAGACTACACAGAGAGAAATGGGTGGTGGGACCTTCAAATATTGTGGTATACATTAAGAAAAAGCCACCTGCTTAGTTAACTCTACGAAATCTGCCAATTGAATGGCCTTGCCAAGTCAAAACTTTAACATACTGTGGAAGAGGATAAAGTCACTGTAGTCCCCATAAAAATAGGCTTCAGAAGACAGTTTAGATTACCCCTGCTTCAGGCAATGGCAAATACATTTGTGAGACAGCTTTTCTCAATGACCTGGATGCACTTGGTAGGTAATGAGGAAGGATGGGGAAGTCTGATCTAAGCCTCAGCGAGATTTGGTTTCAGGTAATAGCTAGTGATTTGAATTGCATTACGTTAACTGCTATATAATACTGTATGTCCTCTCTGCAACAGTTCCTATATGTTCATGTCAATGACACGACAGGGATAATTGCCCAGATTAGGGAAGAATGAATTTTGATGAAGCTGGATAGAGTGCAACAATGACAGACCTGGACAAAAACAGAAATGATGGAACCAAAACCAACTTCAGCATGGAGCAATCCAACACCACAAACAACTTCCTGCCCTGAAGGACTGCTAGGATGGATACAGCTCAGAGTCATGGACTAAATTATCTCAGTGGATACTTTGGAGGAATGGCCCAAAGACTAAGGGAATTGTATGTGCATGTATGTATTAAAAGACTGGAAATAATGTGTTGGAAATATTGGGACCTGGCCATGATGGAAACGGTATAGAATATGGGATAGATATTGCCATGATTTCAGCTAGAAGAGAGTTATTTTTTTTCCTAGTAGCTAGTACAGTGCTGTGTTTTGGATTTAGGATGAGAATAATGTTGATAACACACTGATGCTTTAGTTGTTGCTAAGAAGTGTTAACATAAAGGCCTTTTCTGCCTCTCAACCCACCCTACCAGTGAGCAGCCTGGGGTTGCACAAGAAGCATTTCTGTCCTATTAAATTGTCACTATCTGAGCTCAAGAGTTTTACTTTTCGTTTCCCACTAATTTCTCACTCATCCCACTGGGGTGGTGAGTGAGAGAGCAGCTGTGTGCTGTTTAGCCACCTGACAGGTTAAAACATGACACCATTTCAGCTCTAAGATGACTCACATTTAGCTATGGATCATCAAAGACCTACAAAAGTACAAATAATTTGAAATTCTCCAGCATTGCATGTCATCTGCTTCCCTTCAACATACATCCTTCAAGTTTCAAAAAAAAATAAAAAATAAAAAATCACTAAGCAAACCAGATATTCTGAGGCAAGCACTCAGCATTGATAGTTTCACTTCTATGTTTAAACTTGATAAACTTGTAAACAATTAAGAATAGCACCTTCCAATGCAAAAACAAAGAAAAGAAGATAAGTACTTACTTGGTATCTGTGGAGGGATAGAATGTAAGAAAATAAAGATAGTGCAGAAGGTAGTCTCACACCTGAGAAATTGCAGCTGTACTAATCCCCAAAGATTAGGGGCAGGCCTGCCCTTAATAGGCCACAGCTGTGTCCAATAAGAAGAAGAGGGCTATAAAAGAGTGGGTTAGCTGAGTGAGGAGAGAGCTGCAGTTTGTTGGCTGGACTGTGATGAAGAAGGAGTTAGTGCTGTGAGGAGCTGCCCATGAGAACTCACAAAGAAGGTATGGAACTTGTGCAATAAGATGACAACAGGTATCTCCTAACAATACAAAAATCATAAAATAATAAATTGCAGTATGGCTTGCAATGCACCACCTACAAGTTGGAGAGAGGCTCTTTTCAATAGTATGTAGTGGGATGACAGAGGGGAATGGATTCAAACTGAAAGAGAGTAGGTTTAGATTAGGATATTAGGAGGAAATTCTTTAAAGGTGGTGCAACACTGGAACAGGTTTCTAAGAGAAGTTGTGGATGCCCCATCCCTGGCAGTGTTCAAGGCCAGGCTGAATGGGGCTCTGACTAACCTGGTCTAGTGCAAGGTGTGCCTGCTTTGGCAGGGAGGGTTGAACTAGGTGATGTTTAAGGTCCCTTCCAACCCAGGCCATTTCATGTTTCTATGACTCTGTAATTTTCATTTAAATAATCTTTTGCAAGTGTCAGATGGCCTTGTGTAGAAAGATTCTACTTGAAACACTTCTGATGCCTGTGAATACTTGTCAAAATCTTAGAGGAGGTCTGTGGGGCTCTGTGGCCTCACCTGAGGCTTTCTTTGAAATACAGAAGTGCCTTCTGTTTGGAGGTACAGAAATCTCCCTGGTCCACTCCTGTTTCTGTAAGAGACTTAGAGTGTTGTTTAACTTGTACCACTTAATCATATCCTTCCACCTCTTAGGGAAGAGTGACTGGCATGCATTGCTGGCTTTCCATTTCCTCTCTTCTAGAGATGAGGTGTGCTACATGATCCACCATAAAAAATGCAGGGAAGAAAATAATGAAATACTCTTTACAGCATGTAATAAGTGGTTTATTCATACAGTTATGGAAAACATTTTGAAGCAGCTAAGATTAAACACCACAGGAACCTGCTGAGGTACATTATTTATCAATATGATCTGCACCAGTATTTGGCTCCCTCATCCTGCAAGTAATTTCCACTATGCAGTGCTTTACCAGGCACTAATTGGTAGCTCTGTAGGTACTCTTACAATATATTTTCCTTTGCCTTTAAAAGTCAAACAGTGAAAAATAATGTTCTAGGCTGATATTTTTATCCCTATTTTTATTCCTTTAAGGAAAGACTACAGGAATAATGGCTAAAATTTGAAACCATGGTTTGTGGTCCTAATAGACTACTAATTTTGGATTTTACTTCATATTATAAGAAAAAGGGTTTTCATGTGAATAAAGAGGTTCATTGCTTTTGCAAGTGCAGCAAAAAATTTATTTTAGCATTTAGGGGACTATGCTTTGAATTAGGTTTCACAAGTATTTTAATACTGCAGTAAATTTAGACACATTTTTCTGTAACTTAATGGTGCTTGCCTATCAAATTATCAATGATTACTCACTCATTTCAGATGTGATTCACAAACAACAAGAAAAATTTCCTTGCAACACGATATCTTCAGACAACATCTATTTACAGGCACAAATGTGCTGCAGTTCGAAGGTGATGAAAGCACTTGTGTCCTATAAGTGTCTAAGTTAATCATTTTCATACCTTGAAGAAAACAAAATTTAGACTTTTTAAGAAGGTCATCCTGATGAACAGTAAGGGAAGAGATGCTCCATAGGTTACAACAATAAAACTCCTCTGCAATTTACTGAGGTTTCTTTTTTACAGCAGACCTATGATCTGTTGCTTACATAAAGTCTGGGAAGCAAAGAATTTCATGACTAAGTGTTTTAGGAAGCAATTATGGGATGCTTACCAGTAACACAACCATCCAAAGTTATTGCTTTGCTTTGGTGTTTTACTTCATTTCCAACCTCTCAAGGTTAGAAAACCTATTTCACAAAGAAGTGTTTGCCAACAAGTGGTATACAACAGTTCAGTTTTCACTGTTACCTCTCATGCTCAGAAAAGGATGTAAAACTTGGAGATCTCTTCCGACCTTAATAATCCTATGATTCTAAGATCACTGAATGCATTCAGCTGTCTAAGATTTCTATGATGTTGTCTATAGTAATTCTGTAGTTGAGAATTGAATTTTAAGCTACTTTGAGGTGAAAAGAGCTAATTAAGGTAGAAGTTGGCAAATTTAGAAGGGATGCTAACATCACTTCAGACAACAGTCTTATACTATAGGTTGGGTAGAGTTCCCCCAAGAACCACAGACCTGAATATTTGTAGGAGTCCTTACATTCCCTCCACTTTGTCAAAATCCATGCTGAACATGATGCAAGACCTTGGGGATGTAAAGCATAGATGGATGCACTAGTTGCTTTCACTTCTAGACTTGATGGCTCATACTCTGAAGTTACAACTAAAGACTTGATCCTTATGTTTTAAAATCAGGCTTATTTCTTCACAAATGTCCAAAATCTAATAGAAATTATATTATAGGACAGGGAAAACTAGTAACATATAGCTATTATGTATACCTAATCCCATTCTTTTTAGTTTATTCATTCCCAAACACAATTTCTAAAGGAAGCTGTTCTCAGAAAAGCATTTAAATCTCCTCCTGTACAGATGAGTGGGGAGAAAATAAATTCAGGTCATTATTGTGTATTTGTAATTTCTGTCACGAGATGTGATATTCCTCTCTAGAGGCTGCCTCAGTACCGTAAAAAGCTTATTTTGATTATACCTTCACAACAACTAAGGCACAAAAGACCATTTCTTGTACTCAACAGACTCTTGCTTGGCTGCATCAGCTGTATACAAGGGCAGGGATGGGGACAGAGGAGGTAGAAGATGCTGCTCTCTCAACACCCACCAGCTGGCACTCACAAGCTCTTCTCCTCACTCATGGTGTGTCCAGTGCAGTGTGAAGGCTAACAGCTTTTCCAGAATTTCCTTTCCTTTTCATACCTTTGTTCTCCCTGTCCATGCCCTTGCTTACCTGAAGGATGTTGAGGAACCTGCAGATTAGAGGCACCTTAATTCTCTACAGTGCATCCATTTTTTAATTCAGTCAAGACCACCAACAAGCATGCTAATGTCAGCCGTGCCAAGGGTACTTGAAAAGCTGATTGAGCTTCTGACCCCATGTCAGAGATGAGATCCATGAGCATTCCTTTGAAGCACAGAGCGGCGCTATGCCTGTACAATGCTGCTACGCCTCAGCATTTCTGTACTTTACCATGTTTGTAGGAAAACGTTCCCTTCGAGCATTAGCCATCTGGCAAAGTTTGCTTATCAAATCTTTCTGCATTCCTCAAGGGACAGCTGTGGGCAGATCTAAGGCAGTAACAAATGCACCAGTTTAGGCCTTTGGTCTTTAAAAATTTTGTCTATTTTAGTGGAGAGTAGGGAGAAGGGGAATATTTATCATGACACCTTATATGCTCTTTATAATTGCCACATATTTTAGTAGATATACCTTTCCTATACAAAAAACCAGGCAGTGCTTTCAAAACACTCAAAGAGCTAGCCTAGGTATAATTGCAACTGGAATATTCAAATAAACTCAAAATATCTTAAATTGTTCATTACATCATAGCCAAACCTAACACCTGAGAATAGGCTGCTGACTTACTTGAGGAATACTTGTATGACTAACCAACCATGTGCTTGAATTCAAGTTTCAGAATCAAGCCAATAGTTGGCAATTTATTCTAGTTCACAGATTCTTGTATTTGCAAAACACAGTTGCAAATTTTTTTCTTCGCCCTTCAAAAGACATAAATTCACTCAGAATGAAGTGATGTCAGGCTTAAGGGAAGAAAAGCAGCCCAGTAGTAGGATTTATGATTTTGTTGTTTGGAAGGCTGGTAACTCAAGCTCCCTGCCTCCCTTTTTTATTTTTACATGAGTACATAAGGAATTTCTGTCAGAACAATCAGTCAGAGAAACATTAAACACTATACTCGATGGAATACATCCAGTAAATAATCACACTGGAAACAGTTTATCTCCAAGAAATTGAAGTGTATGGGCTCCAGCTCTTAAGTAAAATACTTTCTTATGATTGAAATGAAGACACCACCAATTCAGAAGATAAATCTCTCTCTTTTCATCTATTCTGCCTCTGCATACCCAGTACTTATTAATAGTGATGCTCAAACTCTGGAAAGAGCACACTTTACAGATTAAGACATCTCAATCTCTCACTTCTGAACTTAAAAAATCTTGTCTGAACACATAAAAGTTGATATATTACCTTACATTCTATGAAAGCTAAATATAATTTTATTTCTGTTTATTCATGGAATCACTCAGGTTGGAAGAGACATCAGAAGGTTTGTAGTCCGACCTTCTTCTCATATGAGAGTCTACTCTGAGGGACAACCAGGTCTCTCAGGGCTTTACCATATCACATCTTGGAACCCTGCAAGAATGATGCTGCACAATCTCTAGGGGCATGTCCTGTCCCACTGCCCAAGTGTCCTCCTGAGAAGGACATAGGATGCACTCCTATAAAACAATGTCACTTTTCCCATTTTTCTGTCTCTGTGGCCACTGCCTCAGAGATGGGCTCAGACTCCTCAGTTCCCTCCCTGTAGGCACCATGCTCCTGTGAAGCCATCTCTGCCCCAGGCTGGATAAGCCCCTCTTCCTCAGCCTGCCACAGCATTGACCAATTTGACCATCCCCCACTGCAGGCCTTCACATAAGGCCTTGTTGGATTTCATTAATCCTTATCTTTACCTATGCCCTTCTGGATGGCAGCCCTACCTCAAACATATTGAGGACCTCAGCTTGTTGATGCTGCCTTTCATCTCCTCCTCCAAGTTGGTTGGACATTGACAAAGTTATTGAACAGGGTAGGACCCAGGATAGACCCCTGTGAACTTGTAACTGTGCACTGTAACAAGTAGTGCACTTGTGACTGAACTCCGGGAAAACTACAACCACGGGACTTCATTTAGCCTTACCATCCATTCTTTTCACCCATCTGATAGTCCATTATCAAGTCTGAAATGTCCTAATTAGGATTGAAGAATACAGGTGCAGATGGTGCCAAAAGCTTTGCTTAAGTCGTAAATGCTCTTCACTGCTCTTCCCTAGTCCAGCAATCCAATAAATTTATCAAAAAAAGCCAGTCGAGTTTGTCAGACATGCTTTATTCTTGGCAAATTAATGCTGGTGGCTCCCAGTTACCTTCTCTATGTGCCCAGAAAAGTGCTCTAAAAAGACCTTTTCTAAAACACCCACAGTGAGGCTGAAACTCTGTAGTTCCCCAGATAGTCCTTTTTGTCTTTACAGCAATGAGTGCAACATTTGCTTCTTCCACTCAATGGGAATCTACCCTGGTCTCATGGACTTTGAGAGATGACAGAAAGTGGCCTTGGAAGTACATCAGTCAGGTCTCTAAGCAGCCTTGAATGCAGTCAGACTGGTCCTGTCCTCATCCTGTGCTGGGCATTCTCTTCTTCCTCCAAATCTTTCACTGAGCTCAAGGCCTGGAAGACTTTTCTGGTGATGACTAAGGCAAAGAAGGCATTGAGTCTATCAGCCTTACCCATGGCTCCTGTTACTAAATCATCCACCTTAGTCACCAGTGTGTCACATTTTCCATCTCTAGCCTTTTAGCAAATCCTTTAAATAGTGTTTTTCCTACCTGAAAATGATGTACTACAAGACTTCACATATAACAAGGCTCACTTTGGGAAAGGCAGGTGGGTAGTTTTGTGCAAAATCTAAGGGCCTTGAGGTTTTATTTTAAAATAAAAGAGAGACTCCATGTATCAGTTTATTGATTAATTTTCTAACATGTTTATATATATAGCTAAGCAGAGGACTTGGGAAGTCTGTAACTCAAGACAAATAATTTTATTTCAAGTAAATCCTTTCTTTCCTTATATGCTCAGACTGTCTGAATTCAAAGATCATTTCAACTAGCATAAATTTAATCTGAATTCTCTGTTAGAACAAACGTTGCATGTTACTTTGCATATGTCTCTCTTCACTGCAATCAATAGACACCTGTATGGCAAAAAGAGAATAGGGGACAATTTATTCCTCAGTTGTCCTTTGGAAATAAGGAGTTAATGCAAAGGAACAGTATAGGCAACTCTACTGACTTCTGTGAAAGGGGCTCAATGCAATCAACAGACTAATCCTTTACATGCACATTTTAAACTTTCACTAAACAACAGTACACAAGCTGACAAGAATAATGTTAAGAAATTAGAGATTCCTCAAGCAGACAGATGCAGAGATCAAAGACAGTAAAAGGGTAATCAGAGTTCAATGCTGCAAAATACTCAGTATTGTAAACAGACATGAATGTCAGCAGCTCTTTCAAGATATGAGGATGTCATAGGATCACTTCACACCCTGGAGAATAAATGTAGCAAATATTGATTTGAGCAAAACAGTTTGTAGAAGAGTGTGATCTGTAAAACAAAAAATGTTTCAAACAAATAAAGCATGGTACACATTAATTCAAGCATAAATCAATTTTTAGCTGAGAATTTACAAAGAAAAGGGACAAATATGAAGCACATATTTTTTCACAGCTGACTAATACTCTGATCAACCATGTGCTTTAAAAACCTGCCTGCATGTCAGGTCAGATGAATCAATCCCATCTGAGTTCCTTCTTTAAATAAAGTTATTTTCCCTCTTCTAGACAATGAGAAACCTTCTTAGAGGTGACTCATGTACATGGCTGTAGCTGAATTTTTATGATGTGAAACTTAATCTGTTCAGGACAACATTTTGTTTGGCAAGAAGTAGCCAAAGAACTCCACCTTGCAAATGTGGACCAGGTCTGACTCCTGCTCCTGAAGGATAGTGCTTTCCATATAATTATTATTGGTAGAACTGTTTCACACAAAGTGCAAAACAGCTGTTCCAGCACAGATTTGGCCTGGGGCCCAAAGAAAATGTGGTGTTGTTTTGGTGGAATAACACACATTGCTGCCTCTCAGTAATCCTTGAGCACTGAGCCAAGGATTCAGTGTAGGTGTGAGAAATGCCAGCACCCTAAGTAGCTTGCTTCACAGTCCATCACAGAAGTTGATTGTACCTGTGTGGTTTGGATGATCTGGCAATTTTATAAAACCTAAGGGAAAAAAAGCCCCTTCTGAGTACCAAAGTTCATATCAACACAGAGTCCTGCAAAGGTCTGTGCCCTCCTCTTGCATGGGCACAGCTTTCACAGTGCTGCAAATCCAAGAGACCCTTCTGCTTCTGACAAATATTTGCTTACTCTTCGTCTCACAGTGATGTTTGCTCAATTTCTTCCTCAGGATCCTTTCTCTAACTACCTATATTTCAACAATTCATTTTATTTGCATCTCACAAACTTCCATTCTTGTATGCGATTTTCCCATTACAGGCTGCTCATCTTTTCCTGGCTAAACACACAAGTGAAAGGAACCCAAGCATCACAGCAGCATGCCATATATGTCTGAACAAGATAATTCATGCAGAGAAGTGAGCCACTTCAAAATACTCATTTGCTTCCCTTACTTATTCACATGTACAACTTCACCAATGTTAGCTAGAAGCACAGAAGTTCAGTAATGAGACATTAAGCCTCAAAATCCTCTTCCTAAAAAATCTGAAAATACATCAGTGAATTTAACTTCTCATACAGTGCTGTAACTGAAGAAACTCCTTAGGCCAGAAGTAAAAAATGTAGTTTTTTATACCTATTCAAGCACCCAGTAATTCAAAAGAGAATCACTTATGTGCCCTGCTACCTGAAATTCTGCCCTTGAGAAGTTGTTAGTCACTGCAACAGCTTCTTTTCTGTCTTAAGCTAAGGCAATCATTCTTTCACCAGAATTAAAATTATATAACTACTGTGGGGCATTTTTTTCTCATAAATTGACACCAAGAAAACAAGAAACAGCTAGTGAATGAAAGTTTGATAAAGTTTACGGTTTCAAGAAAAATAACAACTATTCACTCATTCTTACTGAACTAATGCATTTTAGTAAAACAAAAATAAGCTTGCTTTATCCATTACAGAACATTTAAAATAAATATTCAGTATTATTGGAATGTAGTAAATTGTGAGGATTCTCTTATCCAAATTCCAGGTACTGAAGAATGGGTGAAAAAGCAAAGTACATTTCTTCATCAACTTTGTGTTCATTGCAGAAATAATTAAACTGACACACAACTAATAAAATCAGTTCCAGAAAAAGTAAGAGGTGCATATTTTACAAGGCTATACATTCTGAGTCATTTGGGACTTGGTAAATATAGCATCATACTAAACCTCAATTCACTAAAACATTAATATCCTCTCAATCTGTCAAAATGTTTATATCAGGATAAAAATTCTGTTTTCTTCGCTAGAGAATCACTGTTTTAACAACTTTTTACTTCATGTTTCAATCAAAATAAAGACTTTCAGCATTATTATTCAATAAATTAATACAAAACCCAAAAACTTCCCCAGCTTGGTCACTTATTCCCAAGAAGGGAATATTTTCAAATGTGAAAATATTAATTGGCAACTAAAATTTGTTCCCTTCTTAGGACATTCATTCTCCTACTAAAGGAACTGTGAGGTGACACCTGAGAGCTCAAAGTTTCCTTGCAACTGGACCTTCCTATGGAGGTGTAATATCTGCACTATGCAATCCCCATTAATTACAGAGATACTCTGGAGGAAAAGCATGATTTGAACCCCTTTCTTGAAATCTCAATCTGAAATGGAAATAAAGTAGAATTAAAAATTAGTAATTTTCTCCTTTAAAAACTTTTTAAATCTCTTCCCCCCAAAAAAGTTTGTTCAACATCTTATTTTAGTTGATTTCCTATTTTGGTGACCTCACAGAATAGTAAATCAAGAAGTTTACCCTGTTTGATGCTATGAAAAACACTGGAATGGGAAAAAAAATCTTAGGGAATGATTTTCATGAAGAGTTTCATCTTTCTTCATTTATTCTTTTTTTCATGTGATATTTCTTCAATTTATTATGGCTTTACATGTGTTCCTCAGTACTGTACTTACAAATCAGGAAAATTTCCCTTTTCAGATTTTCACCTTGTCAAAAAAAGAATGATTGCACCAAAACCCTACTAACTTGTCATCCTATCCATGTGAACAAAATTTAAGTACATATAATATGTCAGATGAAAGCAATCAGGAAAAATCTATTACTTTGTATTGTGTTCATCTATGACCAGAAATCCTGAGACTTTTGATGTAAATATCATTAACAGGCAAAACATTAAAAATGCAGGCTTGGGAAAGAAGAAAACAATAGTTATAGGGGAAGGAAAGGAATACAATTTTGTTTAATGGAATTTTGAGGCGCACAGTAGGTGAAAACATCAGCCTGCAGCAATCCTAAACAAAGCAGATACTCCCAGGTGGTGTTCTTCTACAAAGCTTTATGCCTCATCCTAAGAAAGAGCTTGAATCTCCATACCAGCAAACACCCACGGGGTCACAAAAAGGATAGAATTTCCTGTTTCTTCCTGTCAGCGCCCTTTACATATTGTTGCAACTGACACTTTAGAAAGAGCAATAAGGTGAGTCCACCAAGCAAGTGATAATCACTAGACCTTGCATTCACCCCACCTGCCTGCTAGTTTAAAGATCATGTACACTTAATGAAGTTGAAAACCCAAGGGAATTAGGGCATTACTCTTTAAAAATAACTTCTCTGTTAAAAAGGATTTGACTTCCTACCCAACAAAAATCTGTAGGTTGTAATAACTCTTATTGGAATAACAGTCAATTCTCACATCAATTCCCACCTTCCTTGAATCCTCAGTTTTATAATCAGGAAGATTTTTGTGGATTTAATATTAATTTTCATCCAGGATCCAAAAGCCTTTTGAGACGCAAACTTACAAAACTAAAGCATACATTGTTCTCCCCACTCACAAAAAAAATAAAATTAAAATAAAATAAAATAAAATAATAAAATAAAATGGTGCAGTATCAAGCTGAAAGGCTTGTCTACAAAAGAGAGTTGATAAGGCTGAATTTACAGCTGTTTCAAGGCAACTCAAATGCCCATATCTTGAAGACACAAGTGGTGTGCCCAAGTCAGGAGGTGCTGGAAGGTTGGGTGGACATGTCAACACACCACCTTTCGCAGCAGTGTGATTTAGATCCACTCAAGCTGCATGAGGAATTACACCTTACTCCATTTTAGCATACTTCATTGTAATGTCTCTGTGTTACAGGCTTGGTGCAACTTACCCAGACCTGAGAATAAGTTTGTCTGTAGCAGATACTTTAGCAAGAGAAGCAGAGGAGTAGCGAAGTCAGGTCCAGACAAAAAGGAGGGACTTCCCTGGAAGGCTAAATAAATTAACTCCAAGTGTGATTGGATGACAATACAAACTAATCTGTGGTGGAGCTGTCACAGACTTCCTTCAGCCTTAAACCTAAATTCAGCTGGAAAAAACATGTTATTGGAAAGCAGGGCCCCCCACAACTCTAGCTAACGCTACTTCATGCAGCCTTGATAAGAAAGACCTGAGGGTGTTGGTTGACAAGAGGCTCAACATGAGCTGGCAATGTGCACTTGCAGCCAGGAAGCCAAGTGTATCCAAAGAGCAGCAAACAGCCCAGGGAGGTGATTCTGCCTTGTGAGACCCCAAGTGGAGTCCTGCATTCATCTCTGGGGGACTCAACATAAAAAGGGCATGAACCTGTCAGAGCAAGTCCAGAGGAGGGCCATGAAGATGATCAGAAGGCTGGAATACCTCTGCTATGAAGACAGTCTGAGATGACGGAGGTTGTTCAGCCTTGCGAAAACTCTGGGAGACCTTTCAGCAGCATTCCAGTAACTGAAGAGGGCCTACAAGGAGCTGGAGGGGCACTTTTTACAAGGGCTTGTAGTGATAGGACAAGCGGGAATGGCTTTGAACTGAAGAAGGGCAAGTTAAGATTAGATATAAGGAAGAAATCCTGTGTGCAGTGAGGCACTGGAAAAGGTTGCCCAGAGAAGCTGTGAACACCTCATACCTGGAAGTGTTCAAGGCTAGGCTGGACAAGGTTTTGAGCAACCTGGTTTTCATGCCAAGGAGGGTTTCCTGTCCATGGCACGGAGGTTGCCACTTGATGATTGGTAAGGTCCCTTCCAACCCAAACTGTTCTGTGATGGTTCTATGGTTCTACCTTATTCTATCACTAATTATTGCAGCTCCAGGGTATTTGCAAAGGTAGCCAAATGACAGACCTTCCCAGGTTTCATTGCAGCACGGACACAAACCACTTGGTTCTGCCACACACCAATTTTATAACTCAGGTAACATTAACATGTGGCCTATACAAGAGGTATTGACTACACTGGGCTCTGGAGTTCTGGGCATAGAAATGTGGACTAAAACCCGGGAAACTTCCCCAGCAGTACGAGGAACCCAAAATCTCTCTTCATTACTGCTGCTATACAGCTTACTGCTTTGAAGGATGTAGTAGGCAGAAAAAAAGGCTTTGTTAAAATGCTACGGATCTGCACTTGATCCTGGTGTTTCTTTACAACCTCAATATTGTCTGGCTGCATATGATTACCCATACAATTCTTTCATTCATCCACTAAAACAGAATGCCCTACTAGAGATAAGAGACCAACTTCAGCCATAAATCCATTCAGAGCAGAGAAGTTTCATTATTGAAAATGAACCATTTCCTAGAAATTTGTTTTGTACTCTGCAAAAACTCTTACACTCAGGTTAAGCTGATGAGTTGCATTTTGTGAACACAATGGTAAATATCCAGAAACTGCTTCAACTTCTTGTAGGAAAACAGATTTACTAATTTTGGGTTTAGGGTTCCTTTTTTTTCCCCCTCCCTAAACCACAGCATTTCTAAACACAACAGCAGATAGCTGTTCCATCTGGATTCTCACTAATTAGTGAAATGCCAGCTGATCCTGTCATTTCCCACCAAACTTTCTTCCAAGATGCAAAGTCTGACTGTCACCCTCTAAGTTTTCTTCTAGTAGGGTCATCTCAATTTAAAATTAACTCAAGCATTTTCATTACCATTTTTTCTACTCCAACACACTAAAAACTATTTAAAGTGTAATTGGGTTATAAAAGTGACAGATATCTAATAACTAATATATTTTATTTTTCTCATATTTACTTCAGCTTTTACTTCAGCAGTGTAGGAAGAATACACAATCCAGCTACACTGCTTTTAGCACTGCAATAAATTAAAATATATTGGAATAATAAGCAGCATGCATTTGTAGGAAAATTATGATAGCTTTCATACCTATTATTCTCTAAGTATTTTCAAGGGGAGATTTAGGTAAGCATGCCATTGAAAAGAACAAGCTGCCAAATATGCCACTCACAGAAATTTTTTTTTTAATTTGTATATGGTAAATCTGGGATTTTTCCATTCATATTATGTAAATATTCTTTTCATCCTCTTACACAATGCTACTTATTACACATTTGTTTTTATCTTTTTACAGTGACCATGACTATATCTGATATTCAGAAACTAAATGGCATTTTTAAATTAAATTTAAATTTATAAAGGATATTATTTATGTTGTGGATCAGGATTTGTATTCTTACTTGTCAAATACTAATATGAAAATTACTCATATACAAAATCCTTTGTACATGCATTGAAAACCTAGACTTCGGATTAGACTTCTCAACACAAGAAATCTGAAGGATGATCTTCAGGTAAAGGCTATGAACTTGCACTCCAAGAACTTCTGTGAGGATGAAAAACCTTTGTAATTTTCCTGCATCTTTTAAGTCCATTAACAAAATGTAAATAGTAACTAGATGAATATATAGGTCAGTGGGGCATAATGAAAATATAAATAAAATTATAGACTATCACAGAATGATAGAGCCACAGGGTTTTTGGTTTGTATGAGACCATTGCAGTCATCACATCCAAATGTTAACAGCACTGCCAATTTCACAACTAAACCATGCTCCCAAGTGTCGCATCTACACATCTTTTAATACCTCCAGAAATGGTGACCCCACCATTCCCCTGGGCAGCCTGTTCCAGTGCTTGACAACCCTTTCTGTGAAGAACTTTTCCTAACATTCAATCTAAACCCCACCTGGTGCAAGCTGAGGCTATTTCCCTTTGTCATATTACTTGTTAGTTGGGAGAAGAGACCATGTCCCCGCTTCCTGCCTCATAGTTGTAGGAAGTGATAAGGTCTCCTGAATGTCCTCTTGTCCAGGCTAAACACCCCGAGCTCCCTCAGCCATTCCTCACAGGACTTGTGCTCCAAAGCCTTCACCAGCTTCATCAGCCGTTCTCTGGACATGCCCCACTGTGTCAATGCCCTTCTTGTCACGAGGGATCCAAAACTGAACTCAGGATTTAAGTTGCAGCCTCACTAGTGCTGATCACTGACCCAATCCTGCTGGCCACACTATTGCTGAGACAGGCACAAGTTATTCCAGCAGGGATAGGTAAAAAACTTCAGTGGCGTTCTTAAAAATGAGGAGCAAGATGGCTTTAACATGAGAGGAGCAGGAGGATGTGCCCTCCTGAGAATGAGCCTTATCTTTACTGGGGTCATACCTGAATGTGGCCCAAAAAGCAAGTTAGGAAAAGCACAACAATTGCTTCATGGAAGAAGGATAATTTAGCACAGCTCTCTCTCCCAAGCAATCAGAGTCCAGGGTATTAAGAGGGCAAGCAGAGGTGAACAACCACTCAGCCCTCTTTCAAATCCACCTGAAATATCATGTCATCACTGTTGAAGAAAGGTGAAACAGCTTCTGTAAAATGCAGATTCAAAAGTACTTATCTGCTGTCTAGTAAAAACCTGCTCTGAAAGCAAGCTGGAGGTCTTTATATGAAAACATTCCCTACAAAATACATAAGTTTACTTTGCCTACTACCAATAGTTACTGTTGACCTCAGTGGCTGTTTTTAATTCCTTGCCTTGAGTTTTGAATACATACAAAGCTGTCTGTAAATCAAAGAAAAAGAAAAAGAAAGAAAAAGAAAGAAAAAGAAAGAAAAAGAAAGAAAAAGAAAGAAAAAGAAAGAAAAAGAAAGAAAAAGAAAAAGAAAGAAAAACCTACTGCCTTTGTGCATCAACTTCCTGCTTAATGCATGTTCACTCTGCCTGATTTTAAAACATACATTAAAATTTACGTTTGTATGGAAGTAATTATTTACATATGAGAGGGAAAAGTCTCTATAGTCACTATAAAAAAAAAATCACTGAAAAGTTGCTATATATAGGTCTGTATATAATAAGACAAAGAAAATGCAATTTATCAACTGAAAAAAACATATGCAGACAAACTTACAGCCCTGAGAATACAGCAGTGAAATTGAAAGACATATCTCATTCCAATTTTTCTGAGACATAACAAACATTGACTATTCATCTTTTTTGGAAAAGAATTAAAGAAACAATAAACTATTTTTTAAGGCGTTAGATATTGTAACAACACATTAATGCTAGTATAACACCAGTCTCCAGGACTGTTTATTCCCAGATGTGGAAAAGTTAGGAACGTTAAGAAGTAGCTTATGTTGCCTAGGGGAAAATCTATTTTCTTTCAAGTTTTCAAGGGATATTCTGTTCTGACCCTTAGCAATTGTTTTGTCACCTTGAAAGTATGAAAGGAAAGCCTCCTAAATTTTGACTATTGAAATTTGGGATAATTAGTGAAAAGAAAGTTCACAGTATGCTTGTCCTGTCTCCAGCAACTGCTACAGCTGAGAATTAGAGACATCATACTGTGGAAGATGACACATTGTATAGATTTGTCTTGTTACCTAATCTCTCCAAGTATGCCTTCCATTCCCAAAAAATCCCAAAAACCCCAAAGTGAAAACATGGATCTGAACTTCCCTCCTAATAAATGTTGCAACCCATAGGTATGATTCATTACTAAAGACAAGAAGTCACTTTTCTTTAAATCAAAAGAAATATTCTAAAGTATAATTTAGGGAATAAAATTAGTAAAACCTCAAAATAAGCTGAAATTATAAAATATAAACATGACCACCAAGTTTAAAAATAATGCTGTGAGGCCAGCTTTATAATTCAACCTCTATACACACACCAAAAAAAAAAAAAAAAGAAATTCCTTCTGGCTAGTCTCTAAATTTCCTCCAGAATTTATGGTTCAGTCCTACTCTCATGGTAATGAGTTATAAATCTTTAACTGAAATGAAGGCTTATGAGTCTTTTAATTTTATTGGAGGACATATGGATCTTCCACTCAAGTAAATTTATTGCTGAGTCTTAGTATTTTTTCTCAACAGTACAATATTATTGCTTTCTAATTGTTCAAGATTTTTCATTTTGACACTGATTTACAGTACCTGTTAATAACAGTACTGCTTCTATTTCCTGGAACCAGGGGTGACCTGGCTGCCTAAAGTTCCTCTGGTGGTGATGATGCTGCACATGCATATTTCCATCATGCATTTCTAGCAATTAATCTCTTCCACTGGTTGTCCTGTTTTGACCAATGTAAAGGTTAATCTGCCCCAAACAGAAGAATTTTCAGATTTTTTACAGTTAGGAAATATCTGTTTCCCTTTGCTATTAATTTGTAGATGGCTGCAGTAAGTTGGGTCATTTTTAAAATCTATCAACTAGCTTCTGTTCATGGGGTTAATCTCTGCAGACTTTATCAAGATAAGGTTTAGTCTTCCAGTTACAAAAAATGAAAACATAATTTCTATGCCCCTCTGTTCCTTAATAAAAGCGAGACTTCTTTCTGGTGTTATCATTCAAAATTTCTGACATCTTTAGGAAGTACTAACATGGCTAGCAGCATATTAAAATCTGTATATTTGAAAGAAGGAAAGAAAGCTGTAAAAAGAGACATATTCTGTAGGAATAAGTACAAAAATGGAGAAATTCCATCATAAAAGGATGTTTTGACATTTAGTGGAAGAGTGTTACCTGTATCGTGCAATATTGTTGTTACACTAATTTGTGATCAAATATGCAGAACTAAAAATATTTCTTTCTATCTTTTGATTTCTGAAAGTTCAGAGTAGGATTTCTAATTTGGATTTAGATCATTTGTACTCTCGAAACCTCCCTCTGTGTTGTTCCCATTGATTTTAACCTAATATGACACTTTTAGGAAGGATTTATTTATTTCCACATGGAAGCTGAAAAGTGCAATGTCAATTCTTTCTGTTTGAAAGATGCAAATCAAAACAGCTATAGGTGCCAGCTCTCCATACTTCATAGCCACACACAATGTTTCCAGTCAATGCAGGTAACAGGGGATGTAGTCTAGAAAACAATTCAGTGACCCATCCAGAAAAAGACAACTGGAACAAACAGAAGAAAATTAATCTGGTTGCTGCTCCTGTGAAGCAAAGAATGTGTGGCAAAGGCTGACACAGCTATTGAAAGAGAAACCACCCAAAACTAGCCAGATGTTCAGCTGAACAACATGGATGGGAGGAATACTGAGGCAGTTCCATGAGCAAAGTAGCAATTCAAATTGCTTCTTTTGTGTCTTCTCTCTGCTGGTACTGGAAGCAGCAGAAAGAAGTTCAATTTAGGATGAGACTAGAGTGGGACAAACAACTGTATGACTTGGAGTCAATCAGGTATTTTTCATTTGGGCCTGGCTCAGAGTGTTGTATGGATGTGATTCACTCTGTCATGCTACCACATCAAGACTTGACTAGAGATCCATAAAGCACATGGCAAAACCCTTTGATGAAAAAAATTGTCTCGATGCTATAGAAATTTCTCATTACCACTGTAGAGATGTTTGTTTTGGGTACAGGATAGAGGGAGGAGGTTCTGTTCCACAACACCTATCACAGATTAAACACTTATCACAGTATAAAACACGTCTCATAGAAACATCTAAAGACATTTTATAAATACTGATGAAGTCTCCTGAGACCACGACAATTTTCAGAAATAATATGCTTGTCTTGTGGAAAGTTACTCTGCTGTCTGGAGGAGTTATTAAATTGCACAAGGCCGTAAATGTGTAACAAAGCTCTCACTAAATGTAGGTTATTGCAAAAGAACTGTAAGAAAATATTGTGGCATAAAGATGGGGTGGGAAGGGAGGGGAGGTGATTTCTCCTGAGAGTGATTCTCCACATTTCTCCCTCCAGATGTTTACAGCTACTGCCTGTCACCAGCCTGCCACGGAGGACACACCACCCTTCTTGCAGGACAGGCTCAGACCTCACTGCTATTTAAGCCTTTTATTTCAGAGTACATGGGAGAGTCACCCATCTTCCATCCCCTTTGGTACAGCTCAGTGCCTTGCTGGACTACAGCAGCAATGGCAGGAGAGATGCTTACCTTGCTTCACCATCTCTGTGATAAATTTATGGCTCAAAAGACATGCAGCTGAAAGTGGCTTTATTTTTTAAGCACACAATTTCCTGCCCCCAAATACATTCCTCTTAATATGCCTGTAATCTTGTTAGTAGACAAGTACTTGGAAGCAAACTGCAAAAAGTCCATTAAGTGTTGTGAACACTCTCAGCCTAGGTGCAATTTTAATTTAACTAATGTTCTTTAATAACGTAGCACCTGACAGGCAAAAGTATTTCTGTTCAAAAAAGACAGTGCATGCAAAATGTAATTGACTATTAACTTTGTGAATACATACCATTAAGCAAATTATATTATTAAAAATTAGGTTCTTACACACAAGATCCAGTTGCTAAAACAATACCTCTCAGCACTAATAGCATTTTGACTTTTACACCTATAAAACTACTATTATACACTTATTGCACTACAGTGATGGTAGAGCTTTATCTCACAACCAGAAAGAGAAACATTTATGAGCAACTGAGAAAAAAAAAAAGAAACAAAAAAAGAATAGAACTATCCCAACACATCACAAAAAGAGGATTTAAGACTTAAGGGGTTTTTTTGCTAAAGTTATGGATATTTTATTAAATCAGCTCTCAGTTTGTCCATTTACATCATAATTTACATCACAATGGAAAAAAAGAGGCCTGGCTACCTGTCAGCGTCAAGTCAGACTGGTGACTGAAATCTGCATGATCACCAGTACTTATTATCACAGTCATTCCTCCTATGCCCGGGTCACAAGGACAAGTGATGGGCACAACTTCTGGCTTCCAGAGAGTGTTAAACCTTGAACTGCCTTCCTACTCACTAAACTCACCATGCTAAATATGTAAGCAGGTTGTTCTTGACAACCACAAGCACATCAAGTACTTTTTAAGTATCAAAAAGAATGCATTTATCTGGCTGGAATTGCAGAAGGGGGAGTGGATGTTTACCATACAAAAAAATGCCCTCATTCTGTATGTAATTGGCAATGAAATCACAAAAAAATCAGTTGTGATTGGACTTCAGGTGAACACCCAGGTGGACAGTGACTGATTTAACCCATTTTGCCTGTCCTTGGTGATATAAAAATTGCCACACTAAAAAAGTCACAGGAGAGTTTATAAAGGCCTTGGCAAACCAGAATACAAATTATTATGACTTATCACCAAATCTTCAAGAGTTTTAGGTATTACTTTTTTTTTTCTCTCCTTGAAGTTTCCCTACTCCCTCAGCTTATTAAGTCTTATGCAGCTTCTGTTGTTATCATGAAACACTCAGAATATATTTCTCAAGTTAGTGTTTAGAGTGTATGTCAGACCTGTTTATCAAAGACAGGGCAGACTTATGCTACTGCTTCCTTCTGGGAAAAAGATAATTGGCAATTGCAATAAGTCATCTGTGTGGACTAAGTCCACTAGATAGCAAAGATGAAGACCCTTTTCTGATACAGCTTTGCAAAATCCCAGCAAGGGGAAATACAAATTTGATATTGAAAATGAAAGAAGTATTAACAGTGACCAAAAGTTTCACACGAAAAAAAAAATACTATGTAAGTATGTATATAAAGATGAACAAACATTCAAGGTCCCAGATATGAGGTTTATTTACATCCACGTTTCTTAATGTGGAGAGAGTTCACTAGGATTGAATTAAAAATATTTTTTCCAACAAATTAATGGGAAATTGTCATTTCCCTTATTTATTTTACATATTCAAATCATACCTTAAGGTGATAAAAGCAAAAAATTAGTCTGCCTCAGGTATTTCCTTAATTTAGTCAGAAGCAGTATTATTAATGAGTAGTATTCAGTAACAGTAAAGATACACAAGTACAATGTGTGCAGCTAGAGAGTCAGGAACCTCTATCAACAAAGAACAAGCTGATCTTTTTCCTTCAAAAAGGCTTACCCACATATCTTTCATATTCTTCTTTTAAACCAACCCTTCAAATAATAGATTTTAAACCAATGTATCAAATGTGATTAACAACCCAGAGTGTATATATAAAAGTAGATGCCTTAAAAAGGCAGTGTTAGCTTTCTTAGCAGCACTCCTGTTTTCGCCTCTTATTCATGCAAAAGAGAGATAAATTAAACAATTGGAGACAGTTTTAACTGGAGCTTTAGGCAGCCTAGCTAAACTACTTGGATATCCAGATGAGAGAGTTCTCCTTTCCACCAACCTTTTTATCAAATAACCCCATCTGTTTTACCTGGCTTCTGTAGAGAGACGTGCCTTGTAATTTGGGAATTCTCATATTTTATTTCTAATAATTACATACTATCAGTTATATATTCCTTTCTTTTTAAATCCAAGCCTCAGGTCCTTTCATTCAACACTGGAATGTAAAGAGAACTCAATATATATGGCAAATACAATAAGCAATGAACACACTTTTGGATCACCCTAGAATTTTCTCCTAATCAGGTTTTCCTCCACTCCTGTTACTAGAATAGAAGGTTGGATGTGTTCCCTTTTAGCTATAGGAAAGCTTCAGCATCCATAGAATTATAGTAAGAGAGCAGACCTCATTTGTGCCACTTCAGTTCTCTTCTCCCTTATGTGGGAGTATCAAACATAGGACTAGAAGGTTCATTAAAGATCATTTAGTCAAACCTGAAGCACCGAGACAGCATAAAATATGCATAAAAAGATGTAGGTAAGATGATAATCTCTATCTGCCATTAAGGACAATTTTATTTAAAATTCAGGGAGAACGTACGGTATGTTGCCAAAAATCTTTCCTGTTTTGAATTAATTTCTTAGGGCCAATTCTGAAAACATGCTTATGTACTACTCATTAAGCAAAGACTTAATTCTCCTTCAGTCATTTGAATTGCCTGTGAAAGAAAAGCACGGTATCTGAAAATGTGCAAAACACAGGAAGAAAACCAAAAAAATATGGTAAAGGTGAAGGACTTGCTTCTTTGTGCTTAAGTTTAAGTGAGATTTAATGAAAAACGATGATATTGAAAAGTTATCTTTTCTGTACTTTGGGTATAAGAGAATTGGATAATTAATATGAAAAGTAGGCAGAACTTTTTCTAAGCTATAAAATAATTAAGAATTAATTCCATTAATTTTTAAATTCAAATATTGCCATTTTTAAAGTCAGTGATGATATCATCTCACTGTAAATGTAAAGAATAAATATAGACTATAGATCTGTATTTTAACCTAAATTTACTTCCTCTAGCCAAGTCTGTTGTGTTGATAAATATCCAAGCTTCTACTGTGGAAAAAGGAGATATGCCAAACTTGGTGTGTGATGAGGTTACAGAGAAATTGCAATGATTTTAAGCTTATGCTTGATAATAACAGGAGATATTTCACTTACCTCAGAAACACAGCCTCAAACTTCTATTTCTAGAGATTATAAACACACACACACTATAATTACAATGAACTTTAAAAAACTTACTTTTAAGATATTTTGTTATTGCACATACATTTTTAATTTAAAGAATCACAGAATCACCCAATGGGTAGGGTTGGAAGGGACCACAGTGGGTCATCTGGTCCAACCTTGCTGCTCAAGCAGGGTCATCTCAGAGTACATGGCACAGGATAGTGTCCAGGAGGTGCTTGAATCTCCAGTGAGGGAAGCTTCACAACCTCTCTGGGCAATCCCTTCCATTGCACAGTCACCCACAAAGTAGAGAAGTTCATCCTCACATTCAGGTGGAACTTCCTGTGCATCAGTCTCTGTCCATTGTCATTGGTCCTATTGCTTGGCAGCACCAAGCAGAGCCTGGCTCCACCCTTCAATACTTACAGACATTGATGAGGTCCCCTCTCAGTCATCTCTTCTCAAGGCTGAACAGGTACATCTTCCTCAGCCCTTACCCGTAGGAGAGATGCTCCCGTCCCATCCCTTCACCATCTTTATCACCCTCCACCAGACCCACTCCAGGAGTTCCTGTCTTTCTTGTACTGAGGAGCTCAGAACTGGACACAGCACTCCAGATCTGGCCTCACCAGGGTTGAGTAGAGGGGCAGGATCACCTCCCTCAACCTCATGGCAATGCTCTCCCTGAAGAGCCCTGCTGGCTCACAGGCACCTTGTTGCCCACCAGGACCCCCAGGTCATTCTCTGCAGAGCTGCTTTCCAGCAAGCTGGCCCCAGCCTGTCCTGGTGCTGGGGTTATTCTTCACCAGGTTCAGGATGCTGCCTTTGCAGAATGTCATATTGTTCTTCTTCGTCCATGTCCCCAACCTGTTGAGGCCCTTCTGAAGGGCTGCACAGCCCTCCAGGGTATTGGCCACACCTCCCAGCTTTGTGTTGTCAGTGAATTTGCTGAGAAGACATCTGTCCCCTCACCAGAATTCATCAATCACTAAGTCATTGATGAATTAGTTGAACAACCCTGGGCCCAGTAGTGTACCTTGGAGGATAGCTGATAGTGACAGGCCTCCAACAAGATCCTGTGCCACTGACTACAACCCTCTGGAATCTGCTGTTCAGCCAGTTCTTAACCCACCTCACTGCCCACTCATCCAGTCCACACTTCCTGAGTTTGTCTAGGAGGATCTTGTGAGAGACAGTGTCGAAATACTTGCTGAACTCAAGGCAGACAAAAACCTCTGCTCTCCTCTCATCCATCCAAGGAGCTGTTTCATCAAAGAATATGACTATGGTTGCAAAGTCACTTACTCATATTCAGCCTTTAGGAAGTGCTGAAGAATTAGGAGGGCCCATTCTTTAGGATATACTAGAGTTAGGAGGCCCCATTTCTTCAACATGTTTTTTTCACAATGCCTTTGTAAATACATCAGCTTTGTGGTGCACATTTGATGAACATTTATGCTACATTTAATTAATGTTGGATGCTTAGCCCAATGTCTTATTTACTAAAAATGATTCAAACCCTAGTTTAAAAGAACTATCACTAGTTTCCTCATGGGTTTATTTGAAGCTGCCACCATTTACACTAAACAAAAGCTTCAGGACAATTCATCTTCACAAGTGAGGGCTATAGCAGCAATCCTGATTTCCCAGCTAGGAATCTGTGACACAGTGGCATCATGTGAGACAGGTCCACAAATACCAAATCAAACTTAGGCAAACTGAGGTACATGGAAGCTTGCTATTCAGACAGAACTGAGCATATTTTAATGGGAAAAACAGCTGATGTGAAGATAACCTTACCTTTCCCATGTAAAAAAATCTCACATTTTGCTGTGGAAGATAACCTTGTCCCTTTCACAGCAAAATTTCACAATCTTCCTCCTAATTAGTGAAGTGCTCCTTTAAAGTGGTGCTGTGAGATAGTCTAGCACATAGAAAAACTTGGTAGGCTTGCCAAATTTCATAGTTAGGAAGGGCCTGGGGTGGTTTGGTTTCTTTCCCCTCTCTCTCTTTGTGAATTTCTCCCCTGAAGATCTAAGGGAAGCAATTCCTATGCATCAGCAGAGCTTTGGGGCAATTGGCTAAGCCATAGGTTTCTGCAGCAGCCATCAGACCGCAGCATACATCCAGTGGCAAAAGATGGCTGTGCCATCACCTCCCACTGCTCACATCCTGTATAGAAACAAAGCAGTGGAGTTTAAGGTAAATCCCAAGAAATTTCTGTAGTGCTCATGCTCTAGAGCTGTCACAATGATGACGTTCAAACATTAACTGCTACACTTACATGGTATTCTTTGGGACCATTTATATCTGGCCAAGCCAAGATATCTATTATATAGGTATTTAAATCTGAGTTAGTCGCCCTAGGCTCTCTTTATAGTCAATAGACAGAAACAGTTCCAGGGTATGATTCAACTCCTCCTAAGGCAGGTGTTCAAAATAGGTCAGATGAATCATGCCCTAAAAGCATCTGTTTCTTTCCATTGACAGTGAAGGGGTGTCTTGGTTTAGGGCAAATTTGGGTGGAAATTCTAAACGGGGTTCTTCTAAAAAAGCAGATTTAAGTGGTTTTTCTCCTAACTGGTTTGGGAAAAGATTTTTTTTTTTTTTTTTAGAAAAGTGGAAAAAACTGTTTATTTAACGAGAAAAGAATTCACAAGCATAGAAAATGAATATTAAACAATAAAATTCTCACTGTTCTGAAGAGATGGCAAATTCAGAAAGCCCTTGTTGTGGGATAAAACTCAGCTTGCTCAGTTTCTTATCAGTCCTTTCTGTGCTGGAAATTGCGTACCAGGCCCCGATGGGCCAAAGGCATGAGCTTTGGGTTTTTAGTTTAGAGAAGGTTTGAACAGTTCTGAGAAAAAGAAAAACTACAGTCTGGGGAACTTTTCTGCCACAGCTAGCTAAAAACTAATTAAAAGCAAAAGAGAGCTTTCTTGCGCTGTCTGTTCTGCAGAAAACAAAGTCTGTAAGAAGGAACTGCAGAGGAGTGAGTGCAGTTTCTGAAAAGAAACTGCGTGCTTCTTTTTCCCCTCCTTCACTCTCAAAGTCAGTCTTAAAGGTGTAGAACCTAATATCCAGCATAAACAGAACAGACAACTGGGGGTACAAGCATCATAAAGTCACCCGAGGATGTTGCGCCAACACCAACAAGCTCAAATGCAAACTTGTGTCACATAAAAGACTTTTGAAGTTTCGGGAGCTGAACCCTACTCATGCTCTTACAAACAGGTTGACTGTCAGGACTCATCCTTGCCAGGGGCAGCCTTGCTAGAAAAAAAGGCTCTTATTTACTCATCTTCAAATCAATTCCCACAAGTGCATCTTTACTTTTTTTCCCCTCCACATAGCTGTTTTCCTATTCTCTAATTTAAGAGGCTCGTGTCACCTTGAGCCTCACAGCATGCCCTTCTACCAGCACTCCTTTAAGTGCTCTCCCTACTTCCTTAGGCACTTCCCCTCCTCTGCAGCCTTCTCCTGAGTGCATTTATCCCTTGCAGCTGCATTTCATCATCCCATCTGCTGTCTTGCCAGTGCCTACATTAACCATTTCTCTGCTTGAAAGAGCTTTTAAACTCTACCCCACACCATGACTTCAGATATTTCATTAGCATTTATCTGTACTGTGCACACTGAAAAGCATGTTAGCTTGTTGCACTTGGAGGAAACGGTCTGGAGAAGTGACAAAACATAATGTAAAGAATTAATGCTTCTGGCTCCTTTTGAAATAAGAACAAATTTGTGGAGCTTTTTTCCCCTCAAAAATTAATCTAGTCTTCTAGAACCCTACTGTAGTACTGAAAATATTACAGCAGCATAATAATGGAATATATAGTTCAACCACGATTAAAATGAAACATGCAAGTTTACAGAAAGAGGTTGCATGAATGAAGAGACTGCATCTTTTTTCCTTCCAAGGGCAACCACAGTCTATACACTTAAAAAAAAAAAAAAAAAAGTCAATAATGTTTCACACAAGTCAGAGGGTACAGTACCATGCACCAATACAAAACAGCAGCAGTAGCACAGACAACTCCACAAAAAAAAAAAGAGACACAAAGACAGTGTCTCGTGAATTCTTAATTTATTAAGGAATGAACAAACTCCTACAATCTGTAAAGGAATAAATCTGTTCTGAAAAACAAGATAACTTGGGGAAAGGAAGAGTATCTAATCACTTTCCTTTTGATCTGAAAACACATATTTTAAGTCTCACTATGTGTGACTGAAAGAACAAGAATTGAAGGTAAAAATAAAACTATAAATATCAAAAATGCTGTATGAAATCCTAATCTCTGTGAAGCTCTCCTAGTACCTAAACAGTAGCTATCATATAGAAGAGTGAAAAGCAAACAATAAACAGAATAATTTTTGTATCTATAATATATGTTTGTTTTTCCTGTTTCTAAGCCTTATTTTTCCAATCCCAAGTCAACAACTCATCCAGGCATGAGGAAAAACAAAAGCGTATAGCTGTCCTCGATTTTAACGGCACAAAATGGAAACCCTCTGGAAGTGTTCAATGACCTGGATGGGGCTCTGAAAGAACTGGTCTAGTGGAAGTGTCCCTGTCCTTGGTAAAGGGGTTGGAATTAGGTGAACTTTAAGGTCCCTTCCAACCCACGTTCTGTGTTCATATATCTATGAAAACAAAGTTATTTTAATTTTATGTATATTAAAAGTATTACTGAATTAAATGGAACTATTCATTTACATTCAGTTACATGCATGCTTGCAGGATTACAGCCTATTTCATGACTAAGTATATTTCAAAACCTGCAACTCCAAAGAAATTTCTTATCATTTTATCTTTTTTGTATGGTTCAAAGCAGATATGAAACTATGAATATAAGGTAGCAAAAATTATCATCATTGTGTTTAACATTCTTTTCTCCTCTTGATGAAGGAGAAGAAAGTGTCAGACACATGAATGGAACAATAATTTCAATAGAGTAAGAATGCTTCAGTGTGGCTCCGTGGTGAAATATTTTTTTTAACTTAACTGTCTCTATATAGTTTTATTATTCAGCACTAAGGAACATGAGTGCTGCCAGTCATTTGAATGATCAATAAAAAGAAGTGTGCCCAAAACAAACATTAAAAGACTTCATTAAAAGTCTGTAATTGGCTTACTGGGGCTGCTTCAAATCTCTGCCCCTTGTTTAGGTAAGAAAACCAGAGAGAAAGACATTTGACTTCCTGCACTTAAAGTATAGGTACTAGGTACTGTTTTTACCTTTCATAGACTGACTGCCTCTAGAAAAAATAAATTGAAACTCAGCTTCACACCACTTCTCAAAACCTGACTGTTAAGACATTTTTAAGCTGGCATAACTCAGGGTCTCTTCCTGAAAAGCAAAAAATAAAAGGCCTTCCAACAGATATCTTACATAAATCAAATTCATCCATCGGAAGAAGTACCTACCATCGCTCGTGCTAAAATACCATAACTCTGTGTCACAGTCAGCATCTTCTTTTGCAATCTGGTGGAATAGGACTGGTCTGTAGGTCAGTTCAATAAGCCAGGAGGAAATAAAGGGCTCAATTGCCAAAAATTTCTGAGGAGCTAATTCATTTCTATTAGATTTTTGAGTTTCCAGGACAGCCTCATGTATTGTTGAGTGGAAAATTGAAAAAAGAATGAACTGGAAGGATATTATTCTGCAAGAGATTGCTTAGATGAGAATTGTTGAGCAGATTGACATCTATAACAATAAAATTTATTTATGGTTCATGCAGCCAATAGAAAAAAAACAGATGAGATTGAAGCTGATTTAGGTTGGCCAAATGCATCCTTGGGAAATGAAACAGAGTCTTTGTATCAGCATGTGACTGACAGGACTTGGAGAAAACCGATACTGTTAAGTGCACTCCAATGGCCATGTGCCAATACTGTTACCCTGTCCCTAAAATCCTGTCTCTAGCTATCTGCTGTGCTGGTTTTGCCTGTGGGAGAGTTAATTTTCAACACGGGAGTTGGAGTGGGGCTGTGTTTTGGATCTGTGCTGCAAACAGTGCTGATAACCAAGGGATGTTTCAGCTGTTGCTGAGCAGTGCTTGTACAGAGTCAAAGCCTTTTCTACCTGTCATCCCAGCAGCGAGCAGGCTGGGGGTGCACAAGGAGCTGGGAGGAGGGAACACAGCCAGGACAGCTGAGCCCAGCTGACCAGAGGGATGTCCCGTACCCTATGGTGTCATGGTCAGCATGTAAAGCTGGGGAAAGGGGGAAGTTTTTTGGAATGATGGTGTTTGTCTTGCTGAGACACCATTAGGCATGATGGAACCCAGATTTCCTGGACATGGAAACACCTGCCTATCCATGGGAAGCAGTGAATGAATTTTTTGCTTTGCTTGTGTGCATGGATTTTGTTTTCCCTACTGAACTGCCTTTATCTCACCCTGTGAGTTTTCTCACTTACTCTTCCAATTCTCTCCTGACACTGGGACAGTGAGCAAGTGGCTGTGTGGGGTTTAGTTGGACAAAATTTCCCCAGAAGGAATAACAGCAATGATTTTCCAAGTCTATTTTGATTGTCTTCTCAAGTACTACCTTGGTATTACCAGCACCTTGTCAAAGAAATCAAGTTATCTTCCTTCAGCCTTTTTAGCCAGTACTTTTGGTTAATGTTCTTTGGTCTTAAGTGTCAGGAATAAAAATGTACATTAGTTATTATATATATATCACTGTGAAAGATCATATCTCTCAGATTTCTCCATGAGTTCTTCAAGTCTGTTTGTCCACATGTGCAAGCATCAACACAATCAAATAACTTGAATAACTATTTCTGTGCTTCATCTCCCCATTCTGAAGTGATACTAAGGCTATGGAAACTCCATTCCACAGAATCTCAATCAGCAAGAGGAGAGTAAAAAAAATTCATCAATTAAAAATTATTTTTACATTTTCCCTATTGATTATGAATGGCTTTGGGAATTGGGGCAGCTGTTCAAGATTTCTAGCCAATGCATTTCTCTCCAATGCCACTATGACACCACTATGCAGAAAGCCCTAGACCAGTGATATTTTCTTCAGTACTCATTATTTCTGTTTCTCCTTTTAATTTATTGCATTGATCAAGCAGTACAACCTTTGCATTCTTTCTATAGCATTATAGTCTCAGCTACCCAACCAGTATCAGCAGCTCCCATACTCGTGTGGTACAGTTTTCTTGATTTTATTACTGTTATTACTGATTCTATAATTCTTGAACCAGATCCCCCCAAATTTTTAGGAAGAGTTTAGGTGGGAGAATTTGGGTACTTTGCGTTTTTGAACATTTAAACAGCACTTTTGAATCATTTCCTTACTTTTCTCTTGCAGGCCCTAGAGCTAAGAATATATTAAATACTTTAAGTGAATTTCTGATTTTATATTGCTTTAAGAACTAGAACCTTAAGAAAATTTCCTAATCAATGCTAGATTCAATGCCTGTGAGCAACATAGTCCTTTTAGGTCTATCTAGAGAAGTTTTTTCGCTGTGTACCATAACCCAAGAGGCTTTGTACCTGCCATTTACAAAACCAGATAACTGAACAAAAAATGCATTAAGCTTAATTTGCATTGAAATTAATCTCTACAGAGCAAATATTTGTTGATCATGAAACAGCAGCTCAGAATCAAGAGTGTTATTTTCTGGTGGTAAGTACTTGCAACAATAATTGACATTTCTCATTTAAGCAAAAGTTCTTCTGACCAATATGTCAATACACAGTTGACAAACATCAGAGATAAACAGTTCCAAAGGGGTAAAAGACTGTACCTGATACTGTGAACACATGTGAAAGCACATGTGCATGCATCTCCAGTTAGAGTTTCATTCTTTCAGCTGGTATTCCAAAAATAATGGACTGGATATAAAATGGCAGGCTCTTCTTTTTTGGATACATGCCAGAAAGCAATTTTCAAGCTTAACTGAAAGACTTGTTTAAATTGTTTTCACAGTTTGCCTCACTTAAATATTATCTTTTGTACCATTCTTTAAATATGCATTGAGCTTAGCCAAGCTGTTAAAAAAAAAAGGCTCTGAAATTTAAGTGAAAACAAAGAAAATCCCAGTTGCTCTCTGACAAGGAAATTTAATTCCTCACCCACTGACTTCATAGGGCAGTCTGCTCTGCTTCCTTAACAGTGGTGCTTGGGCCATGTACAATTCTTAAACCATGTAAGAGATGGCGTAGGCTGAGCTGGAGCTGGGCACCAATCTTGGGCAATCTACAGAACAACTTCACATCCATTTTGCAAAGAAAAGCAAGATTTTGCACCTGTCTTGAGCCTTGTTGGGATAATCTGCCAGACCCCAGCAGATAATTTACACTCAAACCTTAGGTGTTGAAGCCATTATCTAAGGAAATTATAAAGTTCCTCACACTGCAAATGGAGAACAGGAAATGCCTGCAGAATGATAACACATCTGTCTAACAAAAAAAAAACAACCAGATTCCAGCAAAATGGCTCTACCTTTGGTTACTTCTGAGGTATCCAAATCATTCCACTTGTATTTCCATGAAAATAGTTTAGCAGATAAAATTAATTTAAGGGAATCAGTAGCCTAAAATTGAAGCTCATGTTAGGTAAAAGTCCTTTCTATTAAGCTCTGTTTGATGACAACACCTACTTGCAACAAATTCTGACCCCTCAATCTCATATACCACTATTAATTAAATATTTATTGACTGCTGTGATGGTAATGCATTCAGTTATGGATGCACAGTTGAGCAGAAAATTTAGACAGAGGTATTCTGGTATTCATGAGAAATTTGGTGACAAGAGTCTCGCACTAATGGACCAGTAAACCTGAGTGAAAACCAGCAGAAGAAAAGAGAAAGACAAGAAAAAATACATAAGTTATAGTGTATGTTTTTATGGTATGCTTTTCTTATTCCATAGAGGTTAAGAGGAATAGGAGCTTTTGTAAATGTTAAATTGAAGAACTACAAAAAAATTAAGATGTTAGTAAATTAAAAGAGAGATTAAATTAATGATTTCAATAACAATTGTGATTCTGAGATCCCTTTCCAAATGCACCTTTAGGAATATAAATAAAAACTGCCTGAATAAATAGAAAGCAGTTACAATACTGTAATAAAAACTACTAAGATGGAGATGAAAGAAGGAGTGCTACTTTGGATGAAGCCTATCATACTGTGCAGCTGTCTTGGAAAAGCCACAGGCAAGTAAGTGCTGGAAAACTGTAGAAACATGAGACTGGCTTAGACAGGGAAAAGAAGGACAACATTTTTCAAATGCATTATTGATTGTAACTACACATGGTCTTTTATTAGACCAAGTATGAAGGCCAAAACAAGTACAGCAGTACCAGTAAAAGGTACATGTGGGTATAAAAATACCAGTAATGTCCCAATAACATTTTATTAACAATTTAAAAATGCTAAAGCACAAGCGATTTTGCAACTGAATGCTTTCACTACATGTATTTCCTAGGTAATACAAATGATGTTATTATGTATTTAAGCTTTGTTATTTGTTTTTTGGTTTGTTTAGGGTTGTTGGGTTTTTTTACTTAGATAAATCGTGATTTTTTTTCTACACCCTGTTCATGAAAAAGATATCTTAAGCTCTTAAAATTAGAAGAGTCTACTAAAATTATTTGTTTGCAATGACTTAAGACAAGCCCCTATTTCTCCTCCAGGTAAAATTAAAAAAAAAAAAAACAACAAAGACCATGGGCAAGTCAAAATACCAACACAAGCTCCACCCTACATCTACAAATTTATACAGAAATGAGCCAAAAAATGTTTTTAATTTACCTTTGATAGCAACTGTAAAGAAAAATGAATGCTCAGAAGAGATGTGCAATGTTCCTTGTAAATAGAAGGAAAAGCTTACAATAGACGTTGTTGTTCAGAGCCATATAAGCTTTGACTACTACTGAGTGTCTTTAAATGTCAGAGCATATAAGCATTTAATTAATATGTTCATATTTATAGCTTTCCCTGTATATTTCCACAAGCACACTCAGAATAATGTTCTCGTGCTTCTGCAGCAGGGGAAAAAACTCCCACTGGTGAGGTAAGAACTGAACCACACACTGGAGACAGCAGAACCACTTAGAGCCTTGCTCAGATACAGCTGATGCTCCTATAGTGTGGTTACCACAGAGGTGTGCAAGGAGAATAGACATGGTGTATCAATAAGGGGCTGTTTTGAGCAGTGGAGATGGACAGATTAAAGTCAGAACTCTAGAGAAGGATGACGCAAAGAAGAGGTTTTTTTCATTTTGAAATTTTGCAGAAGACGTTAACGTCTGCTTCCAGCATGAATTTGGTCTCTTTCATGTCGAGCCAGTATTGCAAGCCAGTACTGTAGCTGAGGAAGAACAGAGCTTCAAAATGAAAATTGGTTTCAGCTTCAGGCTGCAGTTCAGTAAATGTAACTAGCTAAATTCAGCTTTTCCTTTTTTATAAAACCAGAAACCTGTGCAACTCTATCAAAGTAGTTGGACCAATTGTTTTTACTTGATGGCAAATTATGCTGGTGTCAGGTAAGTTAATGCTTCACTGCTGAACTAAGAAGATGCTTTATAATGGAGCTGAGAAGGAGTAGAACAGTGAAATGGTTATGAAAAAGCAGATTGAAAGGTTGTAAGAGTGTAAAAGGTAGCTGCTGAAAGGCACAGAAAGTTCTAAAAAGAGAGAAAAATGAGGTTATTTAAGAAATCATGAGAGAAGGAACAAGTTTTTGTCATCAGCTGGAATGCATTAATTTTTTAAACGTATTTACTTTATTAAAATTCAATTGGATTCAGTTTTGGGCTTCAAGTAAGTTAACCAAAAAAATCACCTGAAACTTAAGGTTCTTAAACTATTCTTTAACTCGCACACCACTGTCGTCGACAAGACCTTGTAAAACTATTCTATATGTTGATAGATGCATGTTTGTTAAAAGCATGACATTCTCTACTGCAGCAAATGATGCAGGAAATAGAAGATTGTAAGGTGTGGAGATTGCCATTAATAACAGGACAGCAAGAATACTATTTTTAGTATTAAAAATTTTTAATATTTTGGTTTATTTGTTTTTGCCAGTACTTCAGTATGTAGAAAAACGATTTTTTTTTACTGTCTAAAATTAAATTAATATGATTGGATGCAATGTATATGCTCATGTACATATATGTATATGTACATGACTTCAAAAGTGGTCAATCTTTATAAGCTCCTACTGTGTCAAATTCTGGATTCACTATCTGAGACACACAGCACAACGTCGACCACCATGAAGTGTCCTGTCTAACTTTAACCAGCACTCCAGAGAGTCTCCTAAAAGTCTTATTTTATATTAGCCAGCAGTACATTTAATGGCACTTCACACCTATATTGTTCTTGCCTGAAATAATTAACTTTCAGAATTAAATGCTTACCGATATTTCTGAACAGTATTAATAGCACATACTGTACACCTTGGAAAATGCTATATATTTAGATGTCTGAAAATGACATTATGACATAACTGAGTAAAAATCTGTTCCCAGCATTTTTGTTGACAAAGGCCCCAACTCTCTGGATCCCACACACAAAGATGCTTTTGCAGAACAGGAATATGATAAAGTTCATCTTTGTGTGACTGTCCAAGATAATATGCAGCCAAATTTTAGGAATATCTATCAAATAACACTATAATGGATTTTTAAATTATTTTTATTATTCTTACAATACCCTGTAATAAAGAGGTTGACACATTCTTGAATTTTTCCTTAAAAACAGTCAAGTGCTTAAATCTTGACATCTTAAAATTTATATTTTTACTACAATCCATTGTCATCAGTGTGTTCAACTAGTTTGCGTCAGCTAGTTTGCAAGCAAATAATTAAAAGCAAAGGGTAAAGCTAAGAAGGTGGGAAGAAATGAAATTAAACTATTCACAGTAACTTTAACACCATCTGCTAAGGTACATGAAGTCTCAAAAAACAGTATAAGCTAGCCAAAAATTAATCATGCTACATAAAATTCAGAACTGTGTTCTATTTTTTGTTAAATGCATAACAGGCAAGTATAGGAGCTCAGTATTAAACCAGGTGAAAAATGACATGGGTTTACATGTTCAATATTATTTAAACACTATTTTTGGAGGTCTAAGCAGCTTCTTTTGGAAGGAGAAGTTCAGACATCCTCACTTCAGTATCCAGCACTCGGCAGTTACACAAAGAGGTGCTGGAGCATAAGCCAACATATATTTTTTAATACAATTTCCCTAAAGGAGGACTTCACTAAAAGGAAGAAAAGGAAGTCCATAAAGGATGAAGCTGTACATGAAGTGTCAACAAGTCATGCTTTGGGTTTCACCAGTCTTTGCAGGAAGAATTGGAATGGGTGGGCAAAACTTTTGATCACCAACAAGGTCCCCTTACTCAGAGCATACTTGGGCAGGGTAAAAGGTTAGAAGAACCTGTCCAAGTCACATAGGTGAAAAGTCAGTCTTGAAAAATTAAGAGAGCATTTTTTGTTGCCCTATGTGCTTTATGATGCTGAGAAACCATGTACTCCATGGGCAACTTTGTTTAGGATCTTTTGCAGAGGCCTGGAAGGAGCTGTGGCACAGACAAACTTGAATATGAAAAGAGCAGGGCAATCAGAGAAATCATTGCATGCTTATGTACACTCTCCCACAAGAATAACCAAAACTATTCTTTTTTCAAGTTCAGACCTGTTCCTCAACACCAAACAGAAACAGTTCTTCTGCTGAACTGGACAGAAGCATAACCAAGATGCAGAAAAGGTACGACGAGTTGTATGTAAATCCAGCGGAAGGAGAGTGTTCTGCAAGGGCAAACATTAATTTCCTTTCTCCACATCCAGCACTTTTCCACTTCTCTGCTCTTCAGAATAAAGAGCAAATGCTCCCAGTACTGTGATTACCCAAGCACTATCATTTTCATATAACTGTATTGTTATTATGCATAATTGTAATAAGAAAACTTGGACAGCACGCCTGCATGAAGTGCTTGAATCAGCTTTTAAATGTTACTGTGTTACACAAAAATTGCACGGCCTCTCTGAAATCAAACACATTGAAATCTACATTAAGTCTTAATTCTCTGCCTAACAGCTATCTAATAATCACTAAGCACTCGAATTGCACAAAATGTAAAGTCCATTACAGATGCTTATTAAGTTTAGAAACCTTCCATCACCAACTTTAGAGTTCCCTTCAAAGGGGTCCCAAATATATGTCCAAATATATGTTTGATATTACTTTGTCACCAAGCTCACTGGAACGTTTATAAGCAAAGTTTTCTTGTGAAGTACTCCAGTGAAAGAAAGTGAAGAAAATGCTAATACATTTCTTAGATTTCTTTATGAGTTATTCAGTAGAATGTACTGGTCTGTCTGAGCCTGACTTTTCAAGGTCAAAGAGAGAGGGTTTGAGCATGACAGTATTTGGAAGGAAACGTGGTATTATCTGTTCCACGGTGTAAAAAGGCAAAAACTGCTGTGTGGCATTTCCAGGCATCCAACAACTCACTGCAATTGCAGAGTGCAGCATCAAACAGGAGGGCAACTGGCAATCCTTCTGGGTGAACACCTGCGGTATAACAGAAGAGTTGTGCTAATGGACACATCTGAAAACTCACTCTAACATCTATTCAGTCATGAGTCTAAAAGCCCATGATAGCCAGGAAGTAGTTTCAGCTTTTTATAGCCTTGCTGTTTGCAAAGACAGGAGTCTTTAGCAAGAAAACAGGAGTATAGGTAGTGATGGAGGGTGTTTCCTATCAAATTCCAGATACTCCTAAGAAACTCTCATTTTTTTCCTTCAATGATCTTCTTTTCCTGTTCCCATTCCAGGGTGCTTATCAAAGAGCTTCCCATACCTCCAAAGTTTTGAGAAAAAGAGGGATAGTTAAAAAGACTAACTGACCTTCTAACTGACCAAATCTGGGCAGTGAATCTAAATGTGCCTCCTAAGGTTGAGCACTGAGCTCTCCTCCAAAAGAGAACAGTTGTCTGCACATCTCAACTATCAGAAGCAGTCCAAATCTAACTACAAAATTGTTCAGGTACAGAAATAGTAGTCATTTTAGAGCATGCTTGTAGGCAAGGCCTCACTTGTAACAACTGATCTGTGGTAGCACAGCTATAATGATTTCACCAGAATAAGCAGAATAAATTCTTAAACTCAACTATCAGCACAAATTCAGGGTTTTCTTTGACCAATCTGGTTGCAAAGCCACAAAAGGCTCACAGGGTCTAAAATATTCAGCATTGCCTCATCTAGTGGAGACAGAAGCTTTTAGGAAGAAAACTGGCACATCCAAGACTTCACTGAGATGTAAATCTTTCAAGGTTAAAACTGAAGCTGAAGCCTGGAGTTACTTGATGCCATGGCAGTGACAAAAGCTGTTGTGCTAGATTAGGTGATATTGTCTCATGGGTTTGGAGAAAGGCTTACCATCAGCCTTATGAGCCCTATAGGAAATTAGGAATTTATGAGTCCTCTGCTCTCACCATGGCACGTTGGGGTGCAGATGTACTCCTTTCCTCCATATGAGTGGGAACAACTGTCACATTCAGAAACAAGGAAAAGATATTACAGAGGATACAGAGTGATACTGCTATTTCAGGTCAGACTGAAAAGAGTTCTGACTCAAATTATGGGTGGCTGGAAATAACATAAAGACGCTTGTTTCTATTTGTGATCACCTCAAGAACAGGCTGACTGCTTCAGCACCTGGATTTCAGCATTTCTTGCGCTCTGGTGGTGGAGCAGAGCTGAGAGCAGTACGAGATATATTGCCCAGGATGCTGGATAACGTGATTTGGTTTCTAAAAGCCAGATACCTTTCTAAGGCATCACCAGATACATGCGACTAGGAGAGATTAGGCATGCTTCACACAATTTTTCTTACTACCACAGCTGCCTGTCTTGTGCTGATGCAAAGAAAATCCTCCCAGCCTTGACCCAGCTGGTTACCCTTAGTCTTCTTCTGCAATGAGTGGATCAGACAAGGTGATGAATAGCAGGCCTATTGCCTGGTTCGGCAGGAAGCACATCAAAAGCTTATGGTGCCTGTGCTTGCCCTGGAGAAAGCACAGTCCAGTATTTCATTTGGGGTTTGGGACCTAATTCCCGTCCACTGGAAGGGTTGGAGGGATGAGCATGTGCTGCCCACGGCCCCTCATGGGACCACCTGCGTGGTGTTGTTTTGCAGGGGAGCTTTGTTCTGGGACAGATGAAGAGCCACAGGCTGTCCATGAAAGTCCCAGGCCCCTTGCTTTGGGGCAGTTGTGTCAGTCACCTTACGCTTAATACTCACACCTCCTACATGCCCTGCTGGGGATCAAAGCTGGGAATGGGGTCCCACCACCCAGGGGCTCCAGAGAGCCACCTCTTTGCTGCAAAAACAAAAGAGTGCAGCAGCTCTTACATAAAGGGCAGGAGATGGGCGGTGGAGGAGGGACAGAGGTGTCTTCCCATAATATCCTGTCTTGGGGAGTCTGCCAGGAGACAAAGCAGGCTCTCTGGAAGCCGTTCAGCTTCCTGCCTTGTTGAATAAGTCTGAACCTACTGTGTTCCTACTGTCTCGCTTTAGACTTGAGAATTATTGGGTATGGAACAATGAAATTTTGCCCAAATGAGCTCTGCTGTGCAGATTTGCAGGAGGAAGTGCACCTTTATCTATCGTCATAAGAAAACAGATCAAACAATCTCACTAATTGAGTTAACAGTCTCTGGCACACTTTCAAGAGATGCACAGTATCTGAAAGACACCACTTTAAAGGGGTTTATCCTTTCTCCCCATCCACAACAAGGCTCAGATCACAGATAGGTGAGTGCCCAGCTTTCATTTAAGCCAATGCTGGGCCTTCACAAACAGCATTTTTGGGGTGCAGCCTGTGACTCAGCAACAAAGAGAACAACCAGCTGATCACTGATTATTTATTTAGTTATTCTGAATTTTAAAATAATTTCTTTTTTGCACTGCTTTTGATTTGACAATTTCCTTTTATGAAATTTCCTTTGGTGAAAAAGAAAGCACCCTACAGATTCTCCAGTCACTGAGTAGCTACTGAACATAAACAAGACCTGGAAGAACCACTCTGTACAATTATTTACAGGGAAAAAACCTAACAACTTGAATAAACTTGAACATATCAACCTGAACAGCTAAGTTTCATTGCTTCAGAACAGTTGAACCTCTTAAAAATCTTTGAAAGGATGTCAGAATTACACAGTGGCTTTTATTACCTTTAGGTTTAGTAACCAGTGTGTTAAGAGCTACTTCCCAAAATTGAAGGGGCACTTACAGCAAAAATGCTTTTCTCTTTTGGACAGCAGTAATCTATTGGCAGGGCAACAGCTGTCAAAACACACTGAACCTGTTCTAAATAAATGTAGGAAATTAAGGATGAGGGGAAAAAAGCAGTTTACTCTTGGAATTTTTCCTCATTTTTTCTAATTGCATGTTTATCTTATGGGCCTTACACTGAAAAAAGTTGGAGCGTGAATCTAAGCTTCAAAATATATCACCAATTTTTTTCTTACACTCTTCAAGCCTGGGTCCTATTACATGGCACAAACATT
Organism: Euphonia xanthogaster; assembly: GCA_034509185.1. Lineage (NCBI taxonomy): Eukaryota > Metazoa > Chordata > Aves > Passeriformes > Fringillidae > Euphonia > Euphonia xanthogaster. Next base: position 77,393,859 of record JAYDZK010000001.1, read on the forward strand.
TAATGACACAAATATTGCTTGTCATGAAGAATTATTTCCAGACAAAAAGCTATTACGAGAATCCATCTAATGATATGAGTAATGTGACACACAGTGACACCATTCCTTTGAGGCTTTTTTCTGTATTACTGGCTTTCCCAACTGGCTTTTAAGAGCATGATGAACCACTTACTGATTATGAGCAATCTCATCAGCACTAACAACATCCTCGAGACTCAGTGCTATGTCTCCTTTGAAATACTTCTATCAATAGTCAAGGATCACATTGTAATTATCAAAGGCATCAGAGGTAATTCAAACTATTTTGTAGCCTATTACAAGTACTTCGGATATACTGCATCCTTCCCTGGTTGCAGATGACCCAGATGTGCCCTAAACGCTTCAAATTTAACACCTCTGACCTATACAACACTTGCTCATAATGCAAAGTGGGATACCTTTTTTAGGGCTGTCCTGGTTTCAGCTGGGATAGAGTTAATTTCTTCTCAGTGCTGGGTTTTGGATACAGAATGAGAATGACATTGATTACACTCTGATGTCTTGGGTTTGTTGAGCTCATAGTAAACCAAGGATTTTTTTTTTCGCCCCCATACTCTGGCATTGAGGATGCCCACAGTAAAACCCCAAAAACTTAATAAGAGGGAGCATAGCTAGGACAGGTGAGCTGAGCTGGCCAAAGGGATATTCCCCACCATGGAACACCATGCCCAGTATATAAACTGGCATAGTTACGTGGAAGGGGGGAAATCTGGGCTCAGAAACAGGCCCCGCATCAGCCAGCAGTTCGTGAGCATTGTATTGTGCATCACATGTTTGGATATTTCCCTTTCCCTTTTTATTACCTTTTTTAAAATTATTTACTATTACTATTTTATTTTACTTTCCTTTCAATTATTAAACCATTCTTACCTAAACCCTCAAGTTTTACCTTTGATTCTCCTCCCCTTTCCACCAGGGCAAGGGGTGGAGAGAGGGAGGTTGGATGAGAGTCTGATGGTGCTTAGTTGCCAGCTGGGCTTAAACCACAGCAATAGCTTATATATTCCTAGAAAGAACCTAATCCCATCACCCACAGCAGCTGAAGTTAAGCACTAAATGGTGTTTTCTTCTCTTTAGATTTCTATACAGGGAGTTTCTTTGCAAGCCACATTATTTGAATACTGGGTTGATGTACTGAGAGTTACCTCAGTTTCTCTGAGGAACCACTGTGACCTTGAGAAAAAAGATTGTCACATTCCCACAGCTGCACAGCCATAAACAGATGCTTTTTGCAGTAGTCCACAAAGATGTTGTAGTCATGGCTACTGTTAGGACTCCAGTTCTTTCTCTAAACCATACTTTGAACATTTATTGTTTAATTAATGAAAAAGTAAGTAGGCATCTTTCTAGTGAAAGCTGCACACAAATCAACACAGTTTCAATAAGATATCGGATAAATTACTTAGATTTTTGGACAGCATTAAATGGTCTGAATTGGGCAGCATGTACAAGGAGAAGTTTTCAAACATCATTACTAATCCTAACAAACTAACAACCCTCAAAGATGTCTTAAAATGTATACTCTTCATTTTATTTGAAAAAGAGCATCTTTAAGATTTGTTGCTTTTTCACAGGTCAGAAATTACTTGAACTCTACAGACTGCTTATGAGAAGATAAGCTTAAATGCGGCCGCTTTCCTCTCTCTCTCATCTTCTTTACATGGATCCAAAAAATGCTTTTCTAAGCCATAAGATCACCTCTTAGCAGCACATACCTCTAACAAACATCAGGGGCTAGTTTTCAAGAAGAAGAAGAGGAAGAAAGGGAGCTTAAGCTCTTATCAAGCTCCAAGCCCCGAGTTCCTCATATCACTCCTTGTTCCTCATTGTCTCCCTTCCCTGCCACAGTCCTGGCAACTCAGCACTTCCCAGCTGCTTTGCAGCCCACAGGGAGAAACAGCAGAGCCCCTCCACAGCCAGGGTTGGGATTACCTGTGCATGGGCACATGTACACCTCTCCCCTGGCCCAGGAGACGTGTTGTGTCAGGCCACCTCCAGCACATGACCCACACAGGCCCACGGTGTGACCAAAAATCTTGATGAGACCCAGCTAACTCCATCATGTGACAATTAAACTCGGCCCTGCTCACAGATATGAAAAGAAAAACTTGGAATCTCTCCCAAAGCAGGCCCTGAGCACATGCTGCTTGCTGTCTGCATCTTCATTGACGATGTGCTTCATTTGTCGCCCAGTTCAATGCGGGGAAGCTGAACCATATGCTCTGTGACCATTAGTAAACCCATAGCACTTGTCCATAAGAAAAAATTCTGCAGGAATACACATGAAATCTAACACTTCTCCTAAGAAGCCTCATTTTTACTCCTGCACTGTGTATGGGGGAAAACATTTCATAAACAAAACACCCTTCTATGATCCCAGACCCATTGAAAATTGACTAATCCAGCACTGGGTGAGAAGAGGCTGCACGGGAAAAATATTGCAGAAATGCACCACAGCAACAAATCATTGTGAATAATTTAACAGCCGCCAGAAAACCACGTCCCTTTTCTCACACACAGATTCATCAATTTCAGTGTCTTCAGATCGATACCTTTGTGTTTACAGACTGAGGAACTCTGCACTCTCATCAGGCACTGCTTCAAGCAGCTGAGACTTTTAAAGCAGGGACAAACACTGCAGAACAGCTATGCTGTAGTGTTCTGCTACTATTATTTGTTTTCTCAGTATGCTTCCCAAGGGATAGAAGTGCACTCCACAGTGTACAAACAACATCAAACCATTATCTTCAAAGCATGATAAAGACACCAAAGTGAAACACAATTCTGAGGATGACCTTTATGTGCTATTATCTACAGTGCAGTAATTAATTTTATCTGCTATGCACAAATGAAATGAATGGAGTCTTTTCAAAATATGTGAATGAATAGATGAACAAGTGAATAAATAAATAAATGGAAATCATGAGAAGCCTCTTCCAATAAATCTCCCTTTGTTTTACTTTGTGAAGCTGTACACAGGGGAAAAAATTAAAGACAATCCTATTCCTGTGTTTTGAAGTACACACTTGTTCACTCTGAAGTGTTACAAAGAATATTTTGGCTTCAGATGCCAAGAAAACCTTTTAAGAAATGGGACTTGATTCAATCGATCATCTAATATCAAGGAACAAAACAACCCTGCTGTCATTCATGCTTTCAGACATCAGCAAAAAGTCCACCTAGACTTGGTGGCCCAGGTATTTCCTGGGTAAGGGTGGGCTTGGTGGACTGCGCCACTTGTCACCTGTGGGTGACAGGTCTAGCTTATACTGAAGTCAACTGGGAAGCCAGGGAAGAAGATTCTGCAAAACTATTATTAGGCTGTAAGGTAAGCGGCTCAAACAATTGCTTAAAATGCAAAGTTTCTAACAAGACAAACCACAATTTCACATAGCACACAGCCTAGCTATTCTTAAAATAGACCATCACAGGCAGATGTCACAGACAAAAACCAAACTGGCATTCTTGCATGCATTTTAAAAAGTGTTTTCCTTACCCTCCTCCCCAAATTTTAGCAACATAAATGCTTCTGACCTTAATCCAATGTTATCAGGCCTTGTATTTCCCAAAAAAAGTCCTAGAAAAGAGTTAAGCAGAGCCAAGAGATCCACTTGGCTTTGGCTCTGCAAATATCTTGGCTCTGCCCCTTGATGAGAACAGTTTTAAGGTAATAGTCCACCAATTAATTACAGGTGCTCAGAGAGTTTTTTTAATCAGAAGCATAAACACTTTTTCATTTGTTGCAAATACACAAATTTAATGTTTCATCCCCTCTCCCCTTTCCAGTAAAATGAGTATAATAAAGAGGCTGAGCTTTCCCAAAGAAAGGAATGGTTCACTTCAAAATGCCATTTTAATTTTTGCAACGATGTAACAATAATGACTGAGGTCACTTTTCATCTTCCTTCTGCTGATCCATTCATTGGTAGGAGGGAGACACTGTGAAATGTTCTGGGCACACTCAAGCCCTCTCTACTGTTCTTAACTGCAGGAGAACTATTTTTAACCCCAGGGCTCAGCCACACAATGCTATATGGTGCTAACTTCACACTCTGAAGTCATTAAAATTTTTGAGGACCTAGTCTGGGGATTGCCTGCACATTAGGTCAATGGCCCCTGTTGGTATCTAATTTGCACTGATCACTCAATCATGTAAAGCTGTATGTTAATTAGCCCAATAGCTGAAACATATTGTGAGAAGATTTAAGCTTTGCAAAGCTGACAAAGATTACTGAAGTATCAAACAAAAGAACAACGAAATATCCCAGTTCAGTCAGATGACTAATTGCATGAATGATTTATTTTTAAATGATTGAATTTTTTTTAATCCTTAATTGAAAAAATAAGTTAAATGCCAGACCAGAAAAAGCTCTTTACTTGTCTACTACCACAAACAGTGGCAGCTCCTGAAGCCAGAAATGCCATTGCAAATCAATAATAAAATAGCACGATTTCTCCTTACTTTATAAAAATTCTTGCAGTACTTTGGAGCTTTTTTCCTTTAAATTTTGAAATTAGAATAGTACATTACCATGAGAGCTTTTGATTTAAAATTATAATAAATGTGTAGTCTTTGTGTTCATGTTGAAAAGCTTGAAAATATCACATGAAAAAGGGGTAAAAAGAAGTTATAAAAAAATTATTTTCACTGCAAGATAATAATTATACTTGAGAGGTATTTTAGATTTTTTAAAGAAGTATATGAAAGAGGGTTTGGGTGCCTTTTCATTGCTTATAAGTTTTCAAGCCTTTAAACTCTTCATAGGTATGATTCCACTTACTTTGCAGGTAAAGAGAAGCATAAAATAATTTGAGAGCCAAGGTTTGGAAATGTTTGGTAGCCTTGTTTTCTCCCACATTGTGTAACCAAAATAAGCTACTCTGGACTGCATTTTGAGGTTTTGAAGATAATTGCTCTCGTTGATGTTTTTTCAGGTTTCTCAATACAGAAAAAAGAAATTTTACCAGGACTTTTTTTCTTTTTAAGAGGTCCACAACTTGGGAATTGACTCAATATGTTGTCCCAGAAATCCCTAAGTGGCTGGTATGCTGCAGACATGTTTAAGCTCTCCTCTTTTGAAGAAATTTGCTGATTTTATGTGCTACACCTTCCAAAGGACATTATGTTGAGAATTCTCACATTCTTGGGAGAATAGGCATCACTTTATCCTGCAAGTGATCTCAGGGATTACAGTAAGAATTTTAAAGGATAAGAGACATTTCTTGACTTGAGTAAAGGAAGAAAAATCTGGTTAAACTTAAACATGAGATTTTCAGGGATTTTACAAGTTTCAGAAGGATTACTGAGTTAAATAATGCTTTATTTGAAAAATTTCCGTTATATTCTACACAAGAAAACATGGGTTATACCCCAGCAATGAAGCTGTGCTAACATTAAAATCTCACCATTAACAATCCTCAGCTGTATTTTAAGCCCATTTGGGGTTTTTAGTTCATGTTGATATTTTGTAGTTTTAAATTAGCACATTGTGTAAGCCTGTCATTTCTTTTTTTCCACCAGCAGGCAGACACAAAGTTGACTGCCTAATAAAACAGCAATGCTACAAGAAACAAATTAGCACCAAACCTCTTTAGAATAAAATTGTATAAAGGCATAAATAATCAGTTAATAAAATCACAGATGTCAAATGAATCATCTTACAATAAAGGGATGCATTTCAGCATGATGTCGTCCCAAAGATACACCCTTTCAAGGAAGGCTTTTATTTCTACAGCCAGCATTTAAGTTTTGTTTTTAAATTGCTATGAAACAAATGAGAATTTATTATTAAAAAAAATATTTATTTCCTTTTACTATCTGTCTGCTGTATATCTGAATTTTGCACGCTGTATATCTGATGAGTTCCTTCAGGTCATGGTCTAATTTTATTTTTACTGGAGAAAAAAAACCCAAAACCTTAGCATATTTTGTTTTTAGACATGAATTTCTATCATTGCCAGAAGATGTTTACTGCAGATAGTGAAGCCTGAGGAAGATTTTCCTATTGATTATTGGATTTTACCCAGTATAATAATTTACCACTAATTCTTATTTTGATAAGGTCAAACTGGAGGCAAAATATACCTTGGCTAGAAAAAGATGATGAAATAAAACACGACCTTTCCAAGAAATGCCGTGTAACAGGTACTTTTCCTGAAATGTACACTTCTAAACCTTCCAAACAACAAGTTCAATAACTAAAAAGCAATAAATTTATTACTTAAAGTAGCACTTATCAGTTTTAATTTATTTTAATACATCTTTCTTCATTCACAGATCTCTCAGTATGAAAAACTGAACTTTAATTGGGAGCTCAGGCTTAAAAGAATCAATATTCAGCAGCTTGTGCAATCTGTCCAGATCTCTTTAGACAACTTTCCACTGCTGTGTTTGAGGCAATACTGAACATCACCATTTCAGAATGACTAAAATCAAGACAAGAGCAAATGGCTAAATCAAGTTAAGGTAAATTTTCCTGTTGAAATTACAGTCTGGAAGCAGACATTTCTGTGCTAATACACTGCAGAATTAAAGTCTCTGTGTCTTGCTACTTCACAGTAGTACATACTGAAAAAATAATAACCAGAATCTTTTCTTCAGGAAGGACTTACTATCATTAACTCTTCAGGTGTCTATATTATGTCAGAAACTTCATCATGTATAAAATAGGGTTTTTTATCTAGCTTTCAAACTCCTTCATAAAAACTTGAAATACTCCTGTGACAGAAATCAAAATTAGTATCATGTCATTGGCAGCATCTCTTCATCTCTGTCTTTCATTAAGGACTTTAAAATTGCTGTCTTCACACAAAGTAGAAAGCAACTTAAACCACTTGGAAAATATTTTTATATGCTTTTGCCTGCGGGCTGAAGAGTGTGACAGAGGCCAGAGGAAATTTCACTGAATTTCACTGAAATTTCATTGAACAGGTCTGACTCTTTTGGGGTTGACAACAAGGAAATGAAAATTTTTACTACACAGCTTTCAATTGGTGATGTTTGGCTTTGCTGAATGCTGCAGCAAAAAAGCTGGTAAATACATGGAAATAAATGCTCATCCTAAATTTCATTTATCCCTAGACAAGATAGTGTCTACAAATAGAAGTATTCTTAGCTGCAGATGAAGATACTCTGGCAAAACTGAAAGCAGTTTATACAGTATGCATTCTTATATTTTAAGATATTCCTAATTATTTTAAAATATAACCAAGGAACCAACAGATTCTTTTCACTGAGATTACGTAACAAATATTTTGGAAGCATTTTGGTGTTTCCTTGGTCTGAGGCATCGGTGGTCACAGAGAAAAACAGATCCTTTCAAACAGGTAATTAATTTTAAAGAAGCGTTACATGATTGACTATTCATAAAGTTTCTATCCTACTGTGTGGCAAACAGCAGTGCTTTATTTTTTATCATAGTTAATTCATCACCATGAATAATTATGCTTGATACGTAGTAAACCAATGTACTTCAGAACCTTCTTTATTATGTACTGTATTTTCTTATTTTATAATGTTATTACTGCAAAAGTTTCAAGAATTCTGTTCTTGAGCTATGCTGGGGTTGGGTTTGTGATCTGCTTGTTTTGCATGCTGCCCTACATCTGACAGTCATTCGTAAGCGATTGAGAAATTTATTCTGCACAAACTCCAGTAAGTCTTAATGCTATCTCTGCAGATGCATGAAAACTGCTCTCCTACACACTTCTGAAAAAGTAAAGCTTCTCTTTTTGTAATTTGACTCACCAGTGTGATGTTACCACCATGGTAGCACTGAATATAAATATGAACAGATTGACTAAGAATATTTTTGTAATATCAAAATGTAGACTTTAATAATTTTAGATGTTCTTCCATCCCTCACGTTCAACAGACTTGAGATTCTGCACCCTGAAAATGTTGCATTAACCTCTGTGATCTACCTGCCTCTAATATTGGATATATTTGATTTTTATTTCTCTTTTTATATTTAAGTAATCTGTTCATAAATCTGAAGCAGAAATTTAGGCTGTTTTATGGTATTTTTAAATTCCTGTATAGATCTAATTATTCAATACCTAATACCATATTTATTTCAAAATAAATATATGCTGCTCCACTTTGAATAGCAGAATATTTTGGGGAAAAGAAAGAACGGCCAGCCAAAATAAAAATATAAATCAGAAATCAAATTTGGGGCAAAAACATCGTCAGAATTTGGTTTCTTCAGATTTTATTATCTCCTTTTTGTTAGGTCATTCAGTGTCCAAACTGTAGTCCCAGTTGTGGAAGTGAAGGAGCTGTTTCATAGTAATCTTTCACCTCAGTTCTCCTACAAAACTTACATTCAGCCCATGCCCATTGGGGTGCCCATTTGGCTTACTGACTTGGCATCTTCATTCCAGCATCTTCTTCGTGACTAAGAATAAAGCAGCACCAGAGTACAAATTATCTTCCCTTACTCCTGCACATGGCCTGCTGAGAGTGGATGAAAATTTCTTGAGAGTACTAATGAAGGAAGAAAAATCCAGATTTTACTAGACAGAGTTGTTCAGTCCCTTTGTTTCACAATACTGTCTCATTTCAGAGCAAAATGAGAAAGGAGAGCCTCTCTTCGTTAAAGATTCGTAGCTGATTTTTTTCCAAAACATTCTTCTCTGGCTGCATTTTACCTTGAAGAGATTTATTAAATGCCTGAACTGCTTCATGTTGTTCTACAAAGGTTTGACAGATTGAGCCTTCCAAATGGTCATAGGACAAATGAATATGAAAATCTCTGTCCACTCTAATTAGAGGAGCATTTTTCTCTCAGAAATAAATCAAAGTATACTAGAGGTATATTCTTCAGAAGTCCCCAAATCTTTAGCCATGTTTAGCTGACACTGCACAAAAGCAAAGATGAACTGTATCTCAGAGATCTGAAGCCTTGCACCAAAATACTACTAGAAAATTTGGCCAAGATCAGACAGTGGAGGAGTCATCTAGTTTTTATACCATTCATCTTGATGTCTTAGATAATAGCAAAGGGTTTTTTCTTCTTAACCATTATATCAGCCTGTCTGCCATGATCTAACTAACATTAAGTCTTTGCTGTGTACCACAAAAAGAGATAACCACAAAAAAGGGCCAGCAGATGCCAAACATTTAAACCTTGAAAACCTCGAAGGGAACAAAGAAGATATTTAGTAATGCAAAAGTCTTCCTGAAATTAATTCCTTTAAGTGACACAGAAAAAAAATTGCTATTTCTTCAGAGGATGACAAAATTCCTTAAGAGAACTAGAGAAGAAAAAAAATATAATACTGCTACTGAGAAATGCAGAGGTTGAGAAGCAAGTGAATTCAACCTTTTTAAAGCTTTCTTACTAAACATCTAGCATCACCCTTCTGAGTGGCAGTGTGATGTAAGTGAGCTTAGCTCACACTTTTGGGGGTTGTATCTGCATCAGCTGGGTCCTTCCTCTGGAACAAACAAGCATAATACCTGCAAAGGTGGCATTCCAAGCAAGGAGCCATTAGGATAGTCAGCAGCTCTTCCCAAGCCTTTGCATTCAAGGCTGCTAACATTTAGAAGTTATCTCAATATCAGACAGATTCTATTTCTTTCACACAGCTTTTTTTTCACCACAAACCCATCTGTATTTTTTTGGTAACTAACTCTGAGATGAAGTACTGGTGAAGTACTGGTAGTTTTAAAAATATTTATGACTTCCAGGCTCCACCCTAATCTATCTTTTGATCTGTATTCTATCTGGGATGTATAAAACCCCCTTATGTTCCCTAGGCCTCTGCAGTATCTTAGCTAAAGAAAGTGTGCAGCCTTCATCCTGTGGTGAACATATCCAAGTACAGTTGAGAAAAAAGTGTCTTTTTTAACAGAGCAGCGATTGTCTTTAAATTCATTATCCTTTACACTCAGTGTTAAATTACTAGAAATATAAGGCATGTCCATTAAACAAAAAAAAAAAAAAAGAGTTTAAATGAAAAATTTGAGAATAAGAAGCTATCAAAAACAGAGATTAGAGGTTTGAAAGGAATTTCAATGGTTTTTTCCTTCATTACTACTGCATGTCATGTCCTTTGAGAAATGCTGATTTTTGCCCTCTGTGCAAGGCAGTCAAAGCTTCATTTTACAATGAATGCAATATGACTGTAACCAGTCTCTAATTCTAGTTTTTAGACATTTATTGAGGGAGGGGAAAAAAAAAAAAGTAAGAAAGAAAGGAGGTGGCAAATGTACTAGGAGGCAGAGGAGAGAAATTGTGCATGTATGTGTGTGGGAGAGCAGAATGAGTTCAGAAGAAAAAAGTCAGCTTTAAATCTCCTTTCTGCCTTAGCCCAGATGTCTTTGCATCATCAGATTTTGGTGCAGCGTCCAACATCAAGACTCATTTTCTGCTGGTAAACTAATTTACAGGAACCATTTAAGAATGAACTTCCTTTAGTAGAAACTACATAACAATGAACTGAGTCAGAAATTGCTGCTTCTGCAGGTAGTAGTTAGGAAACTGAAAGAAGGAGATTAGGATTTGAAATAATAAATAGATTTTTTTTTAAGAGACAGGGAAATTGAGAAAAAGAAGAGAGGAGGCTGACAAAGTGAATGAAAATATGTAACGGCAAATATAAAATATCGTATAGCGATATATTCAACATACCAGAAAGATCCTACCTGACCCATTTCTCTTTCTCCTGCCATTAATTTGACATCAGAAAATACTGATGGACCAAAGACTTTATTATTGAAAGGCATTTGAATCTTATGATTGGTAAATGATATTTTTTGAGATTATAAATTACTGCATCACTGTTACCCCTCCTAAGAGCTGTGGAATTATCACAGTGTGCATAAACAGCCTAGCAACAAGACCCATGAGATTTATGGTCACAAAACACTTTTACTTTGTTGCAGTATATTTACATTTAAAAGATACAGTTTAATTAATGATCATGTCAGAAACTGAAGAAAATAAGAAAGGTGACTGCAGACCATGTTTTAGGTGTATTAATTCTGAAACAAACCTGATACAAAAAAAAAAAAGCTTTGTTCTGCCTATAAAAATAAATTATAAATTCAATCATTCATCATTTTTAGTCCTCAGTTATGAAAAAGATGACTTCATTCCAAAAAAATAAGGGTAGAATTGGCAGATAAAAAAATTATCTTTCAGGAGAAGCAGCCATCTTAATTAGATTGCCCCTTTATGAGTAAGCAGAAAAGATTACTATGAGACTAAGCAGATCTACAGAAAAAGGCCTGGAAAAACACACCTTTACTGCAGAAAAACTCTCAAAGACAGAAGCTAAAGACTTCTACTCTTTTAAGAGCTTCACATTCCAGAATTCAATAATTTGGTTGTAGAGTCCTATTACACTAAAACAAATGCAAGTGAGAAAATATCAAACTTGGTAGCGAAAGGAAAATGTGTTAGATGGACGTTTCCAAAGATTTTAGAGAAAGCAAAGTATAAATTATTAGTACTGCAAAGAACTACCAGCTCTGGGGATTTTGATAATACTTGACAATGAATGGATCTGACCCTAAAACTGTTTTTTTAGAATATCAAACTAAGAAAAGCACAGAAGCATCCCACCATCTATTCCCTAGTCACATGGGACTAAACATCTATTCCCTACTAAACAGGACTTAGACCCATGATTTCCCAGGGTTATCCCAAAGTTTGCTCAAAAACTCTTTAACCATCTCAACAAAAATCAAACCTCAGCAAATGGTGGGTTTGCTGGTAGCAACATTGTACTGGAACTAATTTGTTAAGCTACAATTTTATTTTTTAGAAAAGAAGACATGGGGTAGAGACACAGAAAAGAAAGGCAAAACACTGGATGCTTTCCATTTCTCTAAGTTAAGATCCAAATGTAACATCAAGATGATGCTAATATTATACAAGCTTGCTGCACTGCACCAAACTCACAGAACATACTGCACTACTTAAAACACTGCCACACTCTCTCTACAAGCAGGCTGACATAAAAAAGCCTCCTAAGTTATTTCTAGCATTGAGCTGTTCATCAGTCAGAGAAGGCATTCATTTAATCATCTTAAAAGGGTGTAATATTTTGCTGTGTTATCCATTCACTCTTATATATTCAACATTACATGATCTGCAGAAGAAAATTCCAAAACAATTGTGGTTTTCCACTGCACAGAAGCTTCCTTTTGTGAGCAAAAAGACAATTTCTTCCCCTCTATCATTGACATTAGGCCCACAAGGACTTTCTGTTATAGAGGATCACACAGTTTTACAAGGCATAGGATCAGTTGGGCAATAAATAGTATAAATGTCATGTTACACTGCAGGAACAAAAGGAAAAAAATGTTGAAATATTTATAATACATATATCAACCTTTGTGCAGTTAAAACATAGAAATCTGATTAATTCTACGAGAGCTTTAGTAAGAGAACTCAAGGAGAAGCTTCTTCACAGAAGAAACACATTACATTTGCCTCCCCCACCAGCTTAAATTTTATCAACCATGGTAATCCCAACATTTTATATTCAAATCCCAATCCAAAATACTGGCAAAGGATGTAAGATATCAAAAAGGTCTATTCCCATGCTATATACACACCCTACACTGCACCTGTGGGTTATTACAGCTTTTATCTGCTCATTTATCCTTATGTTTAGATTGTTCTGGCATTCTCCATGTCCCTAATATGGGACAAACAGATCTTGTCAGGTACATTTTACATGTTAGCTGGCTAATGAGCACCTCTAGAAAAGGTCCAAAGACTTTAGTTACATAAACATACACCTGTTGGGCACAAATATACACATCTGAGCATTGGCAAACTTTCTTTCAGAGCATTAAAATATTAAAGCTGTTTCTTACAGGTTTTTAGCTAGGTGTGTGCAGCCTGCTTTAAAAGGAAGAGCATCACCCAAAGGATGCAAGGCAAGCTGTAAAAGCTGGCTTCACAGCCAGAGTCCATCTCCTGGCTCATTTTATTTACCAGTAAAGACATAAGAAGTTCAACCTACAAAGAGGCTGAGAAGTCACTTGCTATATGTTGAGAACAGGAGATTTTAATACTTTCATGATGGCAAGTAGCAAGTCAGTTAGAAGAACCAAGATGATTTCAGCTGCTGACCTGTGGTCTCTGCTGCAGAAAAGGAGTGAAAAAAATCCCCAAGGCCTGTGCCTCTCAAAGCTGGGATACCCAGTCTGTGCATTCTGAGTCTTTATAGGGACATAGCTTCTCATAATGTTCTACTTAGAGGAACCCAGTAAGACTTTTTTTTTTTTCTTTCAAATAAATGCCCTCCAGTTTCCTGTTTTCCTTACTAACAACCAAGACTCTGTCAGGAATCACAGACACCCTCAGGAAAGGTAATGCAGACCACAGCAGATCTGCTCGAGGCACTGATTTTTCCACAGACTATCACAAATCTCCATTTTAAGATTTAAAACTGATGACAGATGCCAGGCCAGATCGCTGTCCCTCAGGTGCACTGGGGTGAGTGCCAGGGTCAGACAATTTTGTGCTAGAAGCTGGACAAGGAGCATGACCTAATTCCAGCACATGTACACTTCTCACGCCAGAAGTACCTCCAGTGGTGTTACAAGCAGTGTCCCATATGGCCTATTTCTGTTCTCATTTTGATACCAAAACACTGCTCATTACTTATACACCACCATCAATCCAGTGGTTTTACTGGTTCTGTGACTTCTACCAGATGTATCTCTGTCAGGAAATCTAATCAAATAAAATGGAATAACCTGCAGAGCACCAATGACATTATTATACATAAGCCAAATTTGTTGCTAGTGATTTTCCATAACTAAACAAAATAAATGCCTTTTCTTCTTTGACAGCACTCTGAATTTTTCTGCTTATAAATCCTTCCTTGACAAAGAGTATACATGGACATTGGAAGTATTTCATAGACCATTCCATGACAATGAACTTGCACTCATAAAAGCCTTCTAGCACTTAGGGAAAGAGGATACCTGAAGATATGGTAGAACAGTGAAAAAGAATAGGGGGGATTACAAAACGGAGAAATGTAAGAAATAAAAGTAAGGGTGAAGGAAAGAAAGGTGAAGAAAATGAGAATACCATGCTGTAGTTGTACTGAGGTATCTGCAAGTCTTAAATACTTGTCACTCACATAGGAGAGGAGAGGAGAAATAAGTCAAAAATATATTATGTATCTACAGGAAGTGTATTTTTATATTTAAAACCATCTGTCTTACAAAAGTTCAGGTCGCATCATTGAGTTAGATAATTATAAGCCCTTCCAAAGACCCAGTTTTAGTAGAAAATGCTAACTTCATATGAGTTCCTGGCCCGAAATAGCTGTAGGCTTTGCTCATGCATGACAGAGGCAAAATGGCTGTGGTCAAAACTCCTTTCATCTTCAGAAATTCCTGCTCCCTAAGGGAAGGTAGAGTTGCAACTGTAAGATTGCTCCAAGTCACCAGGACCCCAAAAGCCACAGGATCCATGACTCAGAGCGCAATGACGGAGTGAACAGCATCCTCCTGAAGATTTGGGTGCTGAGGTTTACTTAACAACCAGTGAGACAAGAGTTTTACTCTACTTGATTATGAAGCACTTACACCTCCACTGCCCCCACTGCCCCCATTGCCCCCACTGCCATGGCTATTAGACCTTGCTATCTATTTCCAGCAGGAATATTGCTGCTGCTTCAGGACAGTCAGGCAGAAAGACAAGTTAGTGCCTACCATGTCACTGCTCACCATGATCCATGTTGGTTGCTACAAGACAAGGTACCTGGGTGTCCCCTGGCATCCATCTGCAGCTGGATCTTTGGTCTTTGGGATCACTTCCATGATCTTTCTTCCAACCAAGTTCCTCACCTTTCCAGGTTCCTTTCTTCTTTCTGAGATGTGTTTCTTTTCATAAACACTTACTGATATCACCTCTTCTTTCCAGCACTCCAAGCCCTGAGTTCTCCTCATTTAAACAGTCTACATGCAGAAGTGTGCGATTAGGTGATTAGACACCTAATTGTTGTTCCTGCTCATGTTTCTCTTAGCTGAAGAACTGAGGACAAGACACTCCTGCTTAGTCCAGATGTTACCAAAGTTTACAAGCAACTTATGGTGGTTGCAGCCAGCAAGTGGAAGGTTCCTGCTCAAGACTTCAGCGGCTCAACTTGAGACAGTCACCTGTGCACACAAGTACATCCACTTAATCTGCCCCCTCATGACTTTCACTGTTCATTCCATTTTTTCATCTATGACAGTTATTCCACCCCATTCCAGGCAATGACACCTATAAACTAGATATTTTATAGATCCAATACACACCTGAGAGTGAACATGCCAGTTCCTGCTCCAAAGATTGATTTTAATGACATTAGATGAACATTTCTCAGCTCAGTCTGGGACCACAGTACTTCCTTCTCGAATGGTAGTGAGCTTGCTTTCCGTGGAGACCGGAAGTCAGAAAGAAGAAAAGCTTTCCTTCACCTTACGGAGCTATTCCTACCAAGTAGTACTGGGCAATTTCCTGGGAGCTGGAAGGTTTGGCTCACTAGGAAAGTGAACCAATATTTGCTCCTTGCTGCCCGAGTGGCTCAGTGTGTTCAGATCAGATTAGCAGTGCTCCAGAGGGTAAAGGAGAAGCAGCTTTGGATCCAAATGGCACTAAAGTGCAAGCCATTTGATCATATCAAGAATCATAGAGCCTTTACATTCACAGAAGTCACACTGCAGATGTCCAAGAGGGCAGAACTCATACTGCCCTTCCTAGGGTAGGGAGGAGATGAACAGCAGTTTCCACATCACAACTTCGTGCACTGGCTGCTGAATTCTGCGTGAGACACTTTTAGATTCTCAGAAAATCCTTTTGGGTCTAGCCTTTTCTGTTTCAGTCAGATTCCTGGAATGAGCTTGGTACTATCATTAAAAAGACTCAGCCGCAAAGCCAATGATTGATGTGATCAAACAAGGCATCCATATGACTTGCCAGATAGAATACTGTTATACATTCCTCACTCTTGCACAGATGCCAGCACAAGCCTGGCTTTCTCCTTTGCAATAACATGGGAGCAGGCAACAGAAGTCACTTCACAGAGGCAAAAGCAGCAACAGGAGTTGCTACCTATTATGACACAGTGCAACAGGGTGAGATAAAGAGAGTATACAGGATTTAAAAGGATCTTGAAATGTAGGGGTTTCTGTTTGGAAATAAAGGCTAACAAAAAATTCCTACAGACTCTCATACTCTTTTTTCAAAAGATTCTGAAATGTTACAATAATGTTGCAGTATCCACTGCCAAATTTCCCAGAAGAATTAGACTGAGAGAGAAAATAATTCATGCTCAATGCTTTTCCAAAGCAAGGCAACCTGACAGGCTACCAAGAACTTGTCAGGTCTTCTCATGGAGGCCAGTTGTTTAAATATTCTCCTTCTTGTAAAATGGGTGGTGAGGTCAGCGAGCACTATCAATCTTCTCAGAGAACAATTAGCATTAATGGGATGCTTACACTTGATTGTGAAGCTCACAGTCTGCCCAAATGTGTCCTGTCCCAAAATGCTCTGACAAGGAGTAAAAAATGCTCCAGACATTTTTGACTGTGAACTGGTGTCATTAAATGTTCCATCAAGGTTAATGACATAATCTTTTAAGGTGCCAAGGTAAACCAAACAAGAGTTAAACTTCCCTTTGTTTTCAGAGTTTTTGTTGCTTGGAATGACAGAGAGGAACACAGCTTGCAGATTCCACTGCAGTCATCCACTTCCAAGGCAGACGTACAGGATTAAAAGCCAATGCCACATAGATATTACAAAGCATCAGTGCGTTCATGGTTCAGTCCCTGGTGCTGCTTTATCTCAAATGCTTAAGGCATCGCACTAATTTTGACTAAAGTATCAATGTTTCGAGGGTGCAGCTGAAATAATAAGCTTGTTGCAACACTAAAGTTTTGTGCATGTTGTATGTATTTTAAAGGAAAGGGAGGAAAACAGAAAATTAAAGATTTTCTGGATGGCAAACCGTCCTAAATATGAAAGCAAAAATGCAATGCAAGTAGTTATTATTACCCCCTCTATGCATATATGTAGTCATATTCTTTTTATAGCTTTTTAGAATGGCAGCCTCTATGTTCTACCTCAGCAAATTCTGTTCAAAGGGACTGGAGAGCGGGTCCACTCAGAAGCTGCAGACAGCTGTGAGGATTTCCCATAGCTCTGTATTATTCCTCATATTTTCAGCATCTGCTGAAGACTGACACCAAGAATAAGGCCAGGAGAAAGGTAAACCATAAACTAGCCAAACATAAAGTAGGTCCTTGTAATAGAACAAACCAAAGGGCAAGGTGGTTTTGCACTAGAGATAATTCTACATATTGTCATGGGAAAATATTTAATATTGATGGTCTGCAGAGTATTACTGTTTTTATTACCACAATAGCGTCAAAGTCAACATCAAGAGCCCATGTCCCTATCTCACCACATTCAGTTCAAATATTTCTATTATGAAGTTAAAGTTCTTGAGATCTCAGGGCACCACAACAGACCAAATGATGGAGATTATAATCAGTTCATATTCTCTACACAGTAGCCGTCTGACTTTACTCAGCCTTGTAAGATACAGAAAAAAGCACCTGCATTAGATCTCTCATTGCTGCATCTACATGCTATACAGACAGATAACAAAGCACAGACTAATACTGAGAAACAACTTACTCCAGAGGAATAATCTTCATTCCTCTGTGCCAAAAAGTCACAAGAGATGACAGCCTTCCCCTACCTTTAATGCAAGCTGCCTCACAGTAGGAGAAACAGAATTGTTCAGCCTATAAAAATGACACAACCAGTAACAATTGTACAATATCTATGTAATCACCATGCTCTAACTGCATAAAACAAAGCCAAGAAAACTATTTTCCTTTCTGTATAAGCGATTGCAAAAAACAGCTGCTCTGCCTAAAGGTGAGGCAGAATGATGAAACACTTTTCCATTCCTGAGAGCAGTTGTGAAGAGGGGGTATGGGGTGATAATTGTTTTGTGACTTCTGAGCTCCTTAAAGCAAGGAGTTTACAGAGGAGATGTGAAAGGATGGAGGGAAGTAAAGGGAAGAAAAATAAGTTTAAAATATCTCATTACTTTTACAGTTCCATCATTTTCTTCTCGTGCCTCTCATGTACATGTTGAAGTTTCTTCTGAAGAGACTTGGAAATCAATGCACTGCTTTTGCCGAGAATAGCACAAAAATTCCCACACAGGAGGGAGAGGGATTACTGAGCCTGAATAGAGAGATCTGCACGTTCACATAATGGCTAATGAGAACCAGCTGCACAAATTGTGGTAATTTGGTCAGCCAACAATGGCTGTTTCCAGGGACAGTTTAAGTGTCTGTACACTGCACTTTCCCTGGCCAAATCTGTACGACACAGGCAGAAGCAGAGCTCAGGTGCTGATAACGCTCAAGTACAGTAATAAGATTGCTGTTGGTAACAAGGTTGTAGCTGTGTATCTGTGCTTCTCCACCTCCTTGTCAGATTTAGGTGAACACTAGTTCAGGAATACCTGAACCCGCTCTGATTGTATCTTTCTTCCTCAACAAAAGATAACCAAAGCTATATGCATGTTATGAAAAGCAAGCAGGAGGCAGGAATCTGGCCTCTCCAACTTGCATTTATGTTTTGAAGCACTGCTAAAGCTTCACAACTGAAGTGTCAAAGAGGCTGATACATTCAATGGAGTAAGCATCTTTAAAAATCCCCAAGAGAGGTTTACCAGGTTTACCTCTTCTACATAGGCAAATTGAATACCATCTCGTGGCCAACTACTGCCTTCTAAACTTGCATTTGTAAATGTCTGGCAAACAAATAAAATATGGTGCAAATATAAATTGAAATCAAAATATTTATAAGTAACAGCACATAGGCATAAAGTTTCATTCTTCTTGCATGTTATTTGTGACTAATTAAACAACCTCCATAACATCAACATCCTGTGATCCTGAATCAGATGCTCAGAGTGCACAGGTTACATTGTGAGGAAAAATATTTATTCCTGTACACTGATAATTGCATAGCATCCCTGTCCTGTCTGGGACTTTTTTTCCAGAAGTCTATAAAATAATCTGTGACAAAAAGAAAAAAAAATTTAAATTATGTCTATAGCATCAGTAAGAAAGACAAGAAGAAGCCTGCAGCAGACAAAATACATTTATAACTTCTTTTATATTTCTCAATGTTCTTTTTTTTCATACTTGTCTTTGAGGGCGAACAGTGGAATAACTAACATATTGTCTAAAAGGACTTGGTTTTGCTAGTTTGTATTTAAAAACATACAAGAACCTATTTGCATGGATTGTCTCATAAGAGGCTTAAATGATTCAGGCGTCATTCTGCCACTCTTCCTGAATTTTTTCTCACTACAGGTAAATATGATCTGCTGGGTTTTTTGGCTTCAACAACTTATCTTCCAGTATCAAAAAGAAAATACATTCTCCAAACTAGTGTAATTGATTTCAGCTGGAAGCAAAGTTAGTCCTACCAAAGCATGGAGCTGTTTTTCCTGTCCATCTGAATGGTTACTCTGGTGCCAGCAATGTGAGGGCTCAGACTGGCAAACAAAAAAAAATAAAAGTCCAAAATCCATGGCTTCTTACAGATGGAAAAGGTCACTGGAAGTAAAGGGCAATACTTTCAGTGACAGTAGGTAATTTTGGAGCCTACATATCATCCTCATACAGCATTTGAAAAGACAAGGCCAGACTGAGCACGAAACTGCCTGAGGCACAGGGAGCCTCTATATGAATTTCAGCTGTATCCAGGGACTGAAATCGTATTAATTTAAGCTTGTTCAGACCTGTCAATGGACTGGTCATCCTCTGCAGTAAACAGGTGCTGTACAATGGCTGAACCCCAGGAAATTCCCTGCTTTACCACAGGTTATTGGTAAAATCATTTTTACTAGACTGTATGAGTACCACAGTTGCTTTCTTCCTGTAACTGCCTGAATCCCTCTGCTGATAATTTATTAGGTTTCTCTGTTTGAAAAGCTGCAGGTGGTAATAGAATATCCAGAAATTTAAGACATGTTCACAGTTTGATGTGATGGAGTTCATAAAATAAAATTACTGTGGGGTCATATGAGCACTGTGTTATGAAGGTGTGGAAACCAGTCTGATTTTATGAACTCCCTGTGTACACCTTTGTTAAATGACAGCTTATATTTTAATTTTTATAATAACCTGACATATCTATTATTATTTTTACTTTTATTTATATATGAAATATAAGCCAGTGCTGTCATCACTAAGTAATGGATATTTTTGAATATTGAAAAATCTTCTGTTGAATGAAAACACCATCCAGGAAGATGGTGAAGCTAGGGAGTTTAAAAATAAAAAGTAAATCATTATGAAACAAGGAACATCAATACAGCTATCAAGATCTCCTACTGAAATAAACTAGAAAAGAAAGTTGAATTTTTTAAAGATAGACTCTCCTCTATCTCCAGGTGAGAGGAACGAGGAGATTTCAGCATACACAGCAGTAAACCAGATCCTGGGTCTATAGCTTCTTGTACTAAATGAAAGTTTGGACTTCCTGACAAGGGGGTGCTGGGTGTCTCCAGCATCTCAGGAAGCCATAGGAAAACCTAAGGCCCTGCATGATACTGCTTTGGGCCAGCAGAGCACTCGCAGGACCCCAGCTCACCCGGCTCATTACACAGCCAAAACTACAGGGTCATGCTGAAGTCATTAAGAGATGACAAACCCTTTTTTTGGTCAAAGAAAAAACAAGAAAGAATTCCAGAACTGGAGTGCTCCCAAATTAGAGAAAGCTTAAGGGAAGTGTGGTTTTATTTGCAGAGCACCATATGGCAGGAAAACATCCCTCTGCAACACCATTTATGATTGCTAAATTAACTAGGGATGCATTGTGAAGGGGTGCAATTCGATATTTACCCTCTTTTGTTATTGATGGCTGTTGGTTTGGAATGCAATGTCCCACATGTAGAACGTGTCCTGTTAATTTATTTTTATCTAGCTCTTCATTGGGAGATTGCAGCAAATGACACCCAAGGAAATAAGATGCATGAGCAGTTGTCACTTCTGTATTCTTTTGACATGAAATACATTTTATTATTATTCAGCATATCTGTCATCCTCATTCCCTCTCTTAGCTCTAGAAATTCCAGCTATATTGTAAATCATGTGTATAAACTCTGATATTCCCAGCATATGAAAATATATATCTTCCATATGTCTTAGTACATCCTGCATCATTTGAGGTTTGAAACATGCAGGAGAGAACCAATTTGTCTTTTCATTGAATCAAGCCCTTAAAAAAAAAGAAAGGAAATGGAGATCCACTGTGAAAGGGGCAAAAAAAATCCAGCAAAGAGCATAGACTAAGCAATGAATAATTTCATCTCAATAAATTATGTCTGTAAGGAACAAGTTAAACTCACTATTTCCTCAAAGGCAATAGTAAATTCCAATATTTCACTTGTGTATTCTTTTCTCCCAATTCTCCTATGAATTTAGGGCAGACACTTGATACAGTGTCAGCATAAAATGGAAGAAAAGAAAACACAAACGTACAGATCCTCAAGATAAGTCAGCCAGCTCCAGTATCTCATCTATTTACCTTTTTGTACTCTTCTACTGTTTGCAAAGGTGCACCCCTCATCCTGTTGGTGACTGAATGTGCCGCTCTCATTTGGACAGGCAGCTAGCAAGGACAATGCTATTCATGATGTCTGGTAAATGAAATACTAAATCTATATAAATTGAGAATTGACATCTATACTATGGGTATCTTCTCTGCTGCCTTGGATGTCGAGTTTGACAATGTGGATGGAATAATTCACGTCAAAGTAAAAAGGCAATATTAGACGATCAAATTAGATGGCCTATTCTGTAACTTCCATTAAAGGCACAAAAACCCCTGGATATGCTACCAAGTGAATTCACTGTTAGAAACCATCGTTTCCTCATTATCTAACAGGATCTGGCTGAAGAATTGAAGCGTGCATTTAAAGTGGTGGTTTAACTCAGTGATTGCAGAGATAATTTGCAGGAGACCATGAGGGACACCTTTTGATACCAGCTGGACCATTCACTCTCAAAGGAAGACAATCCTGGAAAATACTTGACCCCTAAAATCCAAACCTCTGACCAAAACTATCTGACTAGGGGTCATATAAGCAACCTGGAAGAGGTGACAGAGCCATGGTAAGGAGGAAAGGCATCTGTAAGGGCTCAATGGTGACTTCTGAGCTTTTGGAAGAAGTGGGGGTGGAGAGAGTATTTAGCTGCAGCAGCACTGGCTAAAGAGATTTCCTAGAATTATAGACCATAAGGCACTAGACCAGGTTGCTCAAAGCCCCCTTCAACCTGGCCTTAAATGTCTATTTCCAGGGATAGAGCATCCAGAACTGCTCTGGGCAACCTTCTTCAGTGCCTCACCACCCACACAGCAAAGAACTTCTTTCTAATATCTAATCTAAACCTACCCTCTTTCACTTTGAAGCCATATTCCCCTTGTCCTGTCACTGCATGCCCTTGTAAAAAGCTCCTCCACATCTTCCTTGTAGGCTCCCTTCAGGTACTGAATGCCGCCATTAGGTTGCCCAAAATTTTTCTTTTCTCCAGGCTGAATAATCCCAATTCTCTCAGCCATTCCTCATAGGAGAGATGCTTTATGCCTGTATTCATCTTGGTGTCCACCACCAAGTCCTCCTCTGGACTTGCTCCAACAATATCCTTCCTGTGGTGGGGACTCCAGAGCTGGATGCAGCCCTACAGGTGGAGTCTCATCAGAGGGGCAAAATCCCCTGCCCTGACCTGATGGTCTTGCTGCTTTTGGTGCCATCCAGGATATGGTTGGCTTTCCAGGCTGTGACTGCACACGGCCAGGTCATGGCCAGGCTCTCACCCGCCAGCACCCCCAAGCCCTCTCAGGGCTGCTCTTGCTCTGTCCATCCCCCAGCCTGTGTGGATATTGGGGGTTGCCCCAGCCCAGGTGCAGAACCTTGCCCTTGGTTTTGTTAAACTTCATGAGATTCCCATGGGCCCACTTCTCAATGCCCAGATCAAGACATCAAGCTAGCTAGTGAAATCCCCTTGCTGCTTTTCAGAAGATCAAGAATGAAAGACTGAAATTGGCAAAATTGCATGAGAAAAACTGCCTTTAGAGAGAAAGTGGCTTAGAAAATCCTGTCTTCCCAGATCAGACTATAGTGAAAGTTGTTTAGCCACTAACTGTCTGGCAGATTTGAGGTTATCAGAGGATAAGGAGAGGATAAGGAATTCTCAGGGTGGAAGGAGCTGGAAAAGGGTGGTTTTTGGGCTTACAAGAATGTTAAAAGCAAACTAACAAGCAAATACACACATAAACCCCTCATTTCCCAGTAGTTCTGGACTGATTATGAAGCTCCTGTTATACTGGAGCATGATATATTATTACATTTATTTGAAAATATTCTCTCTATTCCCATTCTTAATCAAGCTGGATAAGCATCTTCAAGCTTTATTATTGCTCCACAGTTTGTCTAAAGATAAAGACTACAAAATTCTGATTAAGGACACAGAAGAATGAACTACAGTTCAGGATGAGAGCAATTAGTAGACACCCCTCACACTGATCTTGCAGCAACAGCCCTTTTTTTGTTCATCATAAGATGACAAATGAGCAGGAAAGCTAAAATTTCTTGAAGCTTTATATTTTATACTACAAAGTTTGTCTGTCAAATAATTAATCTTTATTCCTTTACTGAACCATTTCTTTCAGACAAAATAAGTTGCTAAACTCCTAATTGTCAAAACTATTGTTCATACTACAGCATTTGACTCATCTTAGGAAGCAAATAAATACTGGGCAGTGGTCATAAGCCAGCTGGAACCTTTCCTGTAAGATAGGCATCCGATGTCAAGGCCTTTCCGATGCCTTGATGACAGGGACCAAGAGAACTTTTCAGTGTTGATTGTGTACTCTGATTCCTTTAAAAGGGTTACAGCATTACTGTATTTTAATCTCCATACAAAATGAAGGTCTACATTTCACCCACTATGAATTCTAGTAGCTGTGAATGGGAAATAAGAAAGAGACATTAAGAACTTCGAGAAATCACCTTCTACTCTAGGAGGAAAAGAAGAGAGATGTATGTTAAGAGCAAGATATCTCTTAATGTATAAACCCAGAATTTTCCACACATAAATCAGTTGACCTGACTGCAACAAGTACTTACATCAGAGATTCCTATTGACCATTTCTGAACAGGAGTGTAACTGTTATCAACAGTGTTAAATAATATACATGAACACACTGCCCTCTGTACTCCCTCGGGACACTGTAAAAGAGATCTGCTTGCAGAATTTGCCACACAAAATCCCCAGTGATAACCCACACTAAACCCCAGCAGGGAAATGAGAATTATCTCATTTGAGGAACAGAATAACACAACCTTGACTCTTTTCTCAGTCATAAGATAAAATGCCAAATACTTGCTGAGGGATAGCAACAAAAACAACTTTGTTTTTCCACTTCACCTTCTATATATTATAGCAGAAAGTAAAAGAAAATCTGTCACAGCAGAAAAATTGTAATGACTGTTTTACAAATCTCTCTTAAAGGTCAATGGGAGTCAGATACTGTAGTGTAACAAGGCTCAAAGCTCACTGTAAGAATTTTAGACATCAGAAATCACTATACATGGCTGAAAAGCCCTTGGTTGTGACAGTTACATATCATCTGCTTATTCTTATCATGATGAAGTCTGCAAAGGACTCAGAATTTAGAGAGATAACTGAAAGACAAAACTGAACTTTCTCAACTGCTTGGACTTCCTGATTTGACTTTCTTTTTCATCATAACAAAATTTGAAAGGTTGCACTAATGAGAAAAGCCTGGGACTGAGGATAACAGTAGAAAGCCTATACTACACATCAACCCAAGTGGAGAGGCAACATACAGGAGGCATGGACAAAGAGACAGGCCATTCAAAAGACTAGATGAAAGCCCCAGAGTGGGAAAACAGCCAAGGGAAGATCCAGCCATAAGTACTACAGGTTATGGCTTGTAGGAAGATGTGCTGGTGCTTGGGGCAGCAAGAAGTGGCCTTGGCAAAGAGTACCCCAGCAAGAGTAAGAAAACAGGCATGTCTATGTGGCACCATTCGGATTTAAGAAGCAGTGCAGTCACATTAATGTGAACTTCTCCCAGATACATTTCTTGCAACAAAATTAAGAAATCTCAAGAGCCCACATTGCCACCTCAACCACACAGCTCAAAGGGAGCCTTTGAACATTGTATTGCAACTTGCCAGATCCTTGTGGTACACCTACACAGCTAAATCACAGAAGTTTTCCTATCGCTTATTTGATACTTCATCACATAACTGAATCCTGGATTTACTATCCTCTCTAAAAACCCCTAGTTACTCCTCTGTGGACACTTTATAAAGTACAAACTGTGCCAAATGGCAGGGGAAACAAAGACCATGTGATGTGCTCCAACTATGTCCCAAGGTCTGCAGGGTTAAGCACACGCTCCTCAGCCATGGATTGCAGCAGCCTGAGTATCACACATCAAAATGCTGTTCTGAAAGGCAGCCACACATTCCCCACGCAGGGCCCAGAGAAGAGCCAATAACAGGTACCATGCTGTTGCCAGCCAGCCAGCCAGCTCTGGAGAAGCTAATCCTAAAAAAAAAAGTGGTTATCAAGATCCTTGGTGTTCTTTTATTTAGCAGCAGATGTAGCCTTAGTGTCTAAAAGAAATATATAAAAAGTCGTGGAGCCAGCACTTTGAGGATGTAGACCCTTGATGCAGAAGGAAAAAAAGAAAAGGAGAGGGTTTTGACCTATAAAAAAGGGGGCACCTTCCCAATAAGATTAAGATCAGCTCTGCACCCCCAAAAATGAATTGAAAGTCCTTTAATTCTGCTGCCAAATTATGTAGGAGGATTGAGAAACTTACAGGGTAGAAGATGTTATTTCTTGGAAAAGATCTTTGCTTAATTCTCATTTTGCTTATTTGATGGACTTTATAACCAAGCTGGGCAGGCCTGGATAGAAGTTATTTAGGGGTCCTGGTGAGTCAGCTGCTTGGAGGCCTAAATATGCTACAGTAGTTTTGATGAGCCTCAGTAAGGGTGTCTGTAAAACCCTCAGAAGGGTGGAGTATTCCCAACAGGATCCTCAGAAGCTGGTGACTACTACCCTGTAGGCTATGTATGGACATTCTTTGTGAAATCTCCTCTGTCTGACTCCTCATCTTTCACATCAAGGGACTTAAATTTGCAGCCTTTAGGCTATTAAACTAATTAAAATACACTGTGCTCAGGATGGAAAGGCTGCTGATCTGGCTTCTGTAAAGATGTCCAAAAAAAATTACCTTTCCTCTGAGTCTGAATAAAATCAAATTATACACAGACTAGATTAGATTAGAGAAGATCTGTTTCTTAAAGTATCTTATCTGTTCTTTTCTCATGCTATTCAGTCAAAGCAGGCAGATTCACTGAATGCTGTTTATATCTCTGAGCCTCATGCTTGCATAGGGATCAAATTCTGATCCTGTAAATGTTTTACTCACTCCAACAATGATATATATATAATCTTCATCTGGCTCCAAAGCAGAGGATTTTAGCAAAAAGAGCAAGTAAACTGGGATGGATGTATAAGTGCCTTAATGGCTCCTGCTAAGTCTCAGTGATCCTCTTACAGGTACACAGTCTATAATGGATCACAAATAGACAAGGTAATGCAAAGTGCTTCCTGCTCAGCACACCCTCATGGCAGAACAGAAACAGTGCTCACTGACAAGATCAGGGAACTGAGCCTTTTTCAAAAATGCCTCAGTGGTTCAGGAGCTGCCAACGTTCTAGTGGGCATGAGTGAGATGAAAGCTCATGTTCAGAGGAGCTCAGTGCTTGAGGACTCCCCCAGAAGGAAATGTGAGGAAGCACCTAGCCCAGCTCCCAGCCCAAAGGCCGTAGCAGCTACACTTCCACACCATGTGAGAACCACTCAGTGTCTGGAAGAGGCAGTGCATTTTATCTCTCACCTGAGAGTCAGTCAGAAGTCGCAGGCGAGCTTTAGTCTTACACACGAGGGTGAAGGGTGCACATGGGTTCACTGCTTTTTTCTGAATATATGGGCTGACATTACTGCAAACTGAGCTTCCCTTGCATCATTAAGCAGTCACTGCTATTACAACAGCAGTGCTATGCATGTCATCCTCTTCTACTATTCTCTTCTATTGCATATGTGGGGTTACTTTTCCAGGATGTGTTGTCATCTGGTGGAAACACAGCACGGGAAGTTATGAAATTCTTGAGTAAGACATTCACATGCCACTGGAAAGAGCAAACCCAAGAATATTAAATAAAAATTAATTCCTCCTTGCCCTTTTGATAGAAAGTCTATCAGAGAACTTTTCAACTTTTCAAGAAGTGAAAGTTTAGGCAAGTGTTATCGTGTTATCTCCTGCTTAAGAGGCAGCTTACAAACCATCTTAAGCAGCCAGTAAATTGAAAATATTACAAGTAAATCACAATTGCATCTCTTTTCTATGTAACAATTTACCACTTTTTTATCTTTCTATGCACACACACACACACACATACACACACATATACACAGAGAGGTTCCTGAATTGCCCTGCATTCACTTAGTTCTTTCCAATTTTCTGGTTAACTAGAAAAGTATTTGAGATCAAATAGAGACAATAAATATTAAACAATAGGGACTCGATTGATTTAGAACCTTTAGAAATTTTTATCTTGCTATAGCTTTAAAAGATGTGTTTTTGTCATTCTACTACACTGAGTATGTTTGCTTGGAGACAGCCATTGTTATTGAGCTCTTTCATTAATTTCTGAAAATTAAATGCATTTAATAATTTCTGTAAGCATTTCTAAAATTTTAAACTGTGTTCTGGTGGTGTTTTTTAAAAGAAGATCTTTCAATCAAAATAAGTTCAAAAGCATAACATTGAAAGGTAGCCCTATATATTCACACATAGAAAAACTCACAAAAGTGTCACAGCTTTTAAGTGTACCATCTTTCTAATAGCAGGCTTCTAATTAGGTAATATTTGCTATGCATGTGTCTAAGACCTTTCAGAACTATAAACAAAACCTTTACTGCTGTGGGACCAAACATTTCACTCTCACTCATGAAATTTGTACATCATTTGAAAATGCAGTGGGTGACTGCATATTTTGTACTGAAGAGGACAGAGTACCAAAAACTGCCAGAAGCAAGCAAGTTATTTGTAGCAGTGTATATTTATTCAAGGTCAGCCACCTGAAGCAGCTGGGAGGTTGAGAAAACTGATGCCCCTGACAGGAACATATTAATGAACATTCAACAGTCTTTAAGTACAATTCATCTGCTTCCCCTGAATCTTGCCTTATCAGCCCCACAGCTGCTGGATGCTCACAAAACACTCACCTAACTTCCACATAAACAGTGCTCATGGCTGCTGCTCGCGTTTGTGTTTTGGAAAAGTTTTGGAACTTTTGCCTCTACAATAGTGAAAAAGGAACTTTAATAATAGGAACTTCTTCCCTCTACGATGGGTAAAAGACAGTGAGAAAAGAGAAGGACAGAGAGATGGAAGAAAGGGATAAATGTCAGAAATGCCCCTTTGTTGTATTCTGAGGATTAAGCTCTGCCCTCCACAAGGCCCTAGCAGGCCCTGTGCCTGCTACAATGAGCATCTAATCTTAGCTCAAAGATAAATGACCTCGTCAGTGCTACCTTCTTTGTCAGCAATATTTGGCGCCTTGCACAGGCCTTAAGAACAGTGAAATCAGCTAATTGCACAATAAATTTGAGTGGTGAGGATGAATAAATGTTGGATTTCCTAAGTTACCACTGTATT
Source organism: Euphonia xanthogaster (assembly GCA_034509185.1). Taxonomy (NCBI): domain Eukaryota; kingdom Metazoa; phylum Chordata; class Aves; order Passeriformes; family Fringillidae; genus Euphonia; species Euphonia xanthogaster. The sequence goes on from JAYDZK010000001.1 coordinate 77,422,727, forward strand.
TCCTTAAATTTATCTAATCTATATATGTATATCAGAACACTATAGAGTGATGAGACCTCTTCTTCTTCTTAGCCCCTCTTAGCGTAAAATTCATTTGAATGCCAAAGGAAAATTTGTTTGGATTTCAGAAAATGTGAGAAGGGAAAGAAAGACATACAAAATCATGTAATTATAACAGTAAGCATCTAAAACACTGAAAAAACAAATATGATTCATCAACCTGAATCCAAGAAAAGAAAATGAAACCTTAACTTTTAACAATTGGCATTACAGTAACTTGTAGAGACCTCTGCAAGGGTATGGAATTGTATCAGACTCCTGTGAAGGCTGAAGAAATGCAACACATGATAGCAGTCCATGACAACCCACTGCAAAGCTCAAAATTCTCTCATAAAATAGCATTAGCATTCCTGCAGACAAACCTGGCAGGCAACTCAGATAAACATTTTCACTGGCACAAAAACATTTTCAGCAAATGTTCCTCAAAACATTTTTTTTTCATTAGAAAGCAGAAAATTTGAAGTATTTTTCCCTTGAAGAAAACATTGCATAAGACTGTATTTGCAATCCTCTCTGAATCCTGCCTGCAGGGTGAGAGCCCAGAGTGCTAAGGAGTCACATCAGATGTCCAGTGTCACGCAACGTACGTTTGAATAAACTAAGCCTTGGGACAACTTAAAACTACAGAGCAGCAGAATCAATGAGAGGAAAGCTGATTTATTCTGACTCTAAGGCAGGAATAAGTTGATCTATCATAGAGAGTGACTGATCCCTCCTGGTTTCCTTTGGAGCACGTTCTTTCATTGGATGTTCAGATGCCAACTGTGATCACTGCTATTAGTATGAAAAAAATTCACTCTCTTCAGAAAGCCTGACACACTGACTAGAAAATTTCTCACTGTATTACTTATATTTAATAAAGTCCTTTTTATAAAATATATCTTAAAAGCAACAGGCAAGGCACACTGTCTTTATGCAAAATCTCTGGCCAGGTACTCCCTTAAAAGCAGTGTTCTATTGCAGCCTCCAAGTAAATATATTAATAACAAAATATCAAGTAGCACAATGTAAGAATCCAGTAATCTCATTTGTACTGTGATTTGGCCAGATTATTCATTTGTACTGTGACTACATATTGAAGCTCTTAAACTACAGAGACACATCCCATTCTGCCTTATCTGATTCAAAAGGCGCCCAAGCCATGTCCCTGGGCTCTCAGGCAGACCCCTTCAGCTCCTGCACTAGACTCAATCCTGTGCTGGCCCAAAGGGGCAGAGAATGGGCAGCAATATTGTGTGTGCAGCCAAACACAGTGCTCCCTTCAGAGCTGTATGGGGAAGGTACTGCTGCTGTCTTCTCCTCCCCTTGATGTATGGAGAGTGCATATGCATTTTCTTTTCCCCTCCCAACTCCTGCTGTGGCACCATTTTAAATTCTGAACAGTTGGAACCAAGTTCAGGTTGATCCAAGGCATCACAGTGCTTTGCGCTGCCCTCCCCAGTCCTCCTGCCCAACACAGACACGGAAGAGCCAGTGGCAGTACAGGAGCTCTGGGAACACAGACACACTGGTGATGAAAAAAGACCCTCAGATTAAATGCTGATCTATATTCCAGTAGTAACAAAGGGCTAATTTAGAAAAGTTCTCATTTCTCTTCATTATGTCACATTTTCCTTTGTAGGCATTCATTTCTCTCTCTCTGGCTCTGCAAAGCAAGTCAGACCTACCTGCACAGCAAAGAGCCGCTGTACACACCTGAACTTTTTAAGGACCTTGCAATATGGAAAGTCAGATTTTTCTCTATCAGCACCTAAGGCTATTTTTTTCATATTAATAAGATTACAAAGACTCTATGACATGAGTTTAAAACATTTTAACATTTTTTAATATTAATTTTATAGGAAAATAGGAGATAATCAAGTGCACAAACACTTTTGGGGAAGTAATTTTAAATGGATACCACAAAAGAATTCCCTTTATCCACATGCCAGGCACTAATACCTTATGAAAATCAAACTGTATATCAGACTCTAAGCAAAGATTTGCCTTTGTCAAACACTAACTTTGGCTTAGGTTTAACTTTGGCAGGCAGGGATTCCATAAGGAACATTTCTCAGTCATTATGTGTTTGTTACAACATTCTTAATTTGAATTTCCTTAAAACTGCTTTTTTATTTTTAGGTGACAACTATCAAATACAACTTTCCACAGTAAAATGACACTTTTCAAAAGACTATTGTGCATCCTCACCTTGCAAACCCCTGCCTGATGCACAGCCTCAGCAAACTTTACCACTTAAAGGGTTGGTTTTGAAGTTTACCCACTGAAGGTAAAATATGACTTGAACTCCTCACATGGGTGCTACTGAACTAGAAGAACAGTCTCCTGACTTAGGTTGGACAACATCTAACTTAGCTGAGGTGTTTAAAAATTAAGGCATTCATATTATTTTCATTTTATATTATTATTCATTCGGCAAAACACAGGTATCTATTTTGGCATGGCAAGTACCACCTTCAAGAATTATCTTTTCCTCTCTAGTGACTGTTGAAATGGCTTAGGGGGAATAGCTCACATTCAGCCTTACAGATTTCAAAAATCAAGCAAAATGGATTCCACTCATAGGACTCATGTTTTCTTGAAGCTGCAGAACAAATCCAGGTAGCAAAACATTTTCTCTTTGCTTCACCAAGATTTCAGTTTATCTACATTGGAATTTAGGGCACTAAAAGGCATAAGAGCAAAATAAATGTCTCAAGTGTCTCCATTACTATTGTTATACCAATGGAAAATAAAGATTTTCAGGAATTTTTACCAATTTTGAATGACGTCCTTCTATGGATAGGCTTCTTCAGGAAACCAACAAACACTCAGTTTTCTCAGCATTTTGGTAAAATACAAGGAAAAGCACACAAAAGCAAATTCCCCTGGAGCTCAGTTTTTATGCAACACCTGATATGTTTCATTTTTACAACCCTCATAGGCTTGTTTGAAGTCATTTCTTGAAAACATTTTTATATTCTTGCTAAGTTTTCAGTTTACACAAAGCAAATAATGAAATATTTTATATACCCCACAGGAACACAAAAGTCATATGTATATTTACTTATATGTACTTATTTAGTGTTCTCTTGTGCATGTGATTCTAAAACACCCAGCTCATCTGGGAACCAAAGGCATGAAAAATTTAGGAACTGACCCCATCATATTGATTTGCTATTGAACACAGACATCAACAGGCTTTGAATAACTAACTGGAGCTGAGACTCTTCTTTCTTAGATCTAGACCAGAATAATGATTAATTTTTATTTTAGAAAAAAAACAAGTCTTAGAAAAAAAATCAAGTTCTTGTCTGAAGAAGTGATACTGTCAACTACAGCAAGAACAGATACATCAGTTCATGTGATACATTACAGGCAGAAATGCAAAAACATCTCCAGAAGCACTGGTAATCTACCTCAACAATGCCTCAGATAAAATATTTCTGAAAACAGAGATTCACTCATTCAGCACATCAGTGTTATCCTTAGCCTCAGCATGTGAGAGCAGAAGCAGAGTTTTATACATCTATAACCAAAGTGTACCAATTAAGGTCCAAGTTTAAAAATTCAGGATTGACGAATTAAGGGAAACAAAATAAAACAACTCTGCTGCAACTAGTTCTTGAAAACATCAGATTTTCAGAGTGAATTAGTTAATTCTAAAGTTTTGATATCATCAAAACAGAGTTGTAGCCAAGCCTAAAAACCTCCTATTTATTTGCAGGAAGCTGTTCACTTTCTGACCCACCATATGAATGACACTTTCAGTGCTGTTGCTCCCTCTCCAGATGCTAAGCAATACTGGCAATTTTCTGTCTGGCTCACCTCATCAAGCACTGTCCTGCAAGACACAAGATAAATATCACAGAGTAGATCTACTCTGCCCTCACCTCTCTTTCCACCTAGACATTACAGTACTACAACAGCCAAATGAGAGGAGTCTGAGTGTTTCCCAGGTTGGACAGTGCAGAAGCAGGAGTCCTGTCCACATTGCCACATGTTCAGAAAACCACAGGCAAACGTCCATTACACAAATATAGATCAGACCCACAGTGCACAAGCATAGTCTTCCCTTCCTGGGATGCCTGCCTATGCGCTGAACAGGCTGTTTGCTTTGGGATGTGGCAAAATTGATGCATTTTTTGAGTATCTGACATTCTTCTCATGTCCAGATCAACTAAATGGCACATACACAGTCACTGCTACCCCAGATTGAACAGGCTCATTCTGCAAAGGACTAGCATAGGCTCTCGAATTTATGGCACCTCTATATTTTCACTTCTCTGCAGTGCAAAAATGGACCTTGACATAATTTTATGCTGTTCAAAGCTACAGCATAATTTCTGCTGTTTATAACTGCCAAGGATCTTATCCTTTCCACCCAGGAAGGGGAAGAAAGGACCATGAAGTTTTTTTCTCTAGGACTCCCATACAGTACCCTTTGCAATCTTGTTCTGGTGATAAAATCTGCTGTGGAGCTGGTGAAGATACTAGGCAAAAATCACTCCTGATTCAGCTCCAAAATACATATTTTCTAATTTTAACTACATTCTTCCAAACTAAATATCAGATAGACTTAAAAAAAAAATTGAAATATTGTGGATTTACATAAGACACTTGCAGCACTTGGGAGCTTGTGAATTAATAGAAAAAAGCAAGAAACTATTTATTCCAAAATAGTTTATTGCTTATTTAAAAAAAAAAATTATAATCAATGGAATGGAATATGGAATTTGCCATATCTTTAAGTGTTGCTGCACCTCATCAGAGAGTGACGCTCCATAAAAATAAATTTGCAAATTACCTGTAGGAAACAAAACCCCATAACATTTGAACTTTTAGTATGGATATTAAAAGAATGGAGATGTAAACAATCTTGCAAGCTTACTGCAGAAATGGAAGGTGTATGTAACTTTGAACTCAGCCTCTCCTGAATTTTGAAGGGTATAAAAAAATAAAGTTGTTTACTGACACTGAACTTAAAGTTAGTAAAGTAAAAGATTATTCCTTTCAGGGTTTTTTTGATGACTGAATCACTTCCTATCCTTTTAAAACACCTTCTTTAGCAATCGGGGAATGTCTTGCTTTAGCACTTGAGTGTAACTACCTTTGAATCATCAGATTCAATTAGTGGCAACATCTTACCTAAAGAGCAAAGCTAAATCAGATTAAGAGGATAAGAGTGAGCATAAGGTGGCTTAGAGTGAAAAAGGACTAGGTGCATTCACTATAAAACAGCTGCTTCACTTGGGGAGTACGTCAGTGTCCTACAAGTGTTTAAAGATTACTAAAGCCATTTTTGGGAAAAGAGGTGATTTAAGACTCAATGAAAAAAATTGAAATTAAATGTTAGCATTAAATCAGGAAGAAGCACATGTACGTATCTTTCTAGAAAAAGCACCCTGCACCCAATCATAAAGCAGTCTGGCAGGAGAAAAAGTAAAAATCTCTTTTTCTAGGGGTTTGAAAATAAAAGTCACTATTATTTCATAATAAAGTAATAATAAAGTAATTCCCTATGGAATTACAGGAAATGCTCTTGTGTTTCCAGGAGACAAGCGTGATAGGGGCTCCCATCCTGGCAGCCACAGTAGAATGCTATTCTGTGTGATGGGACCATCTCCTCCTACCAGCTGCTCTTTGACAAAGGCAGAATTGGTGCAAGTCATCCTTTTCCCACCTTTACACTTCTTCCAGCAATTCTGGTGCCTGAACTGACAGTGTTTACTGCTTCCTCCTATGTCAGCCCTACTTGGGGACACCTAAAGACCCAGCTTTTGTAAGGAATGGCTTTGCTCTGGTTTCACATCCGCACAGCACAAGGAAGCACAGGAAGTTCTGACCGTGGTAGGCAATGCCCTACCTTAACACTCGTATCAGGAGCTAAACACACCTCTTTGCAATCTTTTAATTAAACGATGCAATTATCAGTGCACAGGTTGCCTAGATACAGTCTCCCATAACTGTATCACATAGAATGAGGTCAGCTGAGTGATTTGGACTGCTTTTTGTCTTTTGATCTCTTGTCAGTCAACACAACATTGCAATATACGAGCTAATAGATCCTTCAAACTTCATATAGATGCCTCAGCTATCTCAGAAGATGACACATGAGATGGTATCCATTCAGTGATTTGCTTGACAAAAACACTAAACTTCTAACAGTTTCAATAGAAACTAATGTGAAAAATTTTAGTATTTCTGAAAAGCCGCTCTGTTCACGACTGTAATCTTAGTGTTATCTGCAGACCACAGAAGCAGTAAAGGCCAGTAGAATGTTATCTGTTCCTTCTTTCCCTGTAAGTCCAAAGTGTTTTGCTATCAAGATCATGTAGTTCAGTGTAGCTTTCCCATAATTACAAATGACTTTATGTTAGGCAACCACAGCAAACATTTTAAACCCCCAGGCTTTTATATAGAAATCAGCAGCTGAAAAGGATTGCTTTGGTTCTTTCATGGTGCTTTGGAGTGCATGAACAAATATCTGAGCTGCTGCCTTACAAAACAGAGGAGAGAACTTGGCTGTTGGACTCATGGTGCATGGTCAGGCAGAGCAGATGTGCCAAGCACGGAAGTCACCAACACAGCAGGACATTCCTTGTGCTTGGGAGGCAGAACCAAGAAGAAACTAAGCTTGAAGGTGCATTGAAATACGACTGCTGGAAGCCTTTGCTTCAACAACTTGCTTGCTAAACTGTGCTAAACTTGCAGTTTGCACTGTGGTTTCGAGTAATATTTTCTGGAGTAATCTCCCCAGGAGTATTTGAGGCCCTCCACTGTCACAGAATTACTGTGTTGATTGCTGTCACCACTGCTACCAGCCTTGTTGCATCGCCAGATTTTGAATCCTTCAAAATATCTTCTGAGATGATGAAAATCATGCAGAAGAAAAAGATGAGACACACTACCTGAATGTACAGGTAGGTGTTTTCCCAGAATCAATTTACTTCCACACTTCCTTGGACTGCTTCCAGACCTGGAAGTACATACATGTCCATTTTTTCCAGAGATAAGTGGATGCTCCCAGAATCACATTATATAAGGAAAACAAATGGGCACAAAAGGATTTGGAAATGGACAGAACCACTTTCACATTACCGATTGTTTTTTCTACTCTTTTAAATGCCTTCTGTCAAAGTGTCACAAAATTATTATTATAAATCCTTTGCCTCTCTCCTTTTTCCCTGCCATTAACACATCACCATCTCACATACATAAACCCGTACAGCTCAGCCAGTCTGTACCAATTATTGTCCAAGCCTGATCTTTCAAAAGCTAGTAGATACCATTGTATTTAACATTTGGTTTCTTCAACATACATTTTTAACACCAAAGAAATATTATTTTTGTAAAACTGTGAAGCCATTGAGGTATTATGGAAAACACAAAAGGACCTCAAGAAGCTAAATCATCCTGTGAAGAAAGAAAGGTAAAATGTTAAGAAAACATAAAGAAAAATAAAATGCCTTGTAGAAAATAACCCAACTGAAGTATTCAACAATACAGTTCTGACACTTTCTACTTGACCAGATAATGTGCTTTACAAGATGTTGGGAATAATTCTTCCATCCTACACCTGAGGTAGCCAAGGTATTAAATTATTATGATAAAAACAGAGTGAAGAAAAATGTGGGTAGTAGGAGATATGCAGGCTGTCTGTGGTGTTATGTGCCAGGTCACAGGATGAAGCTCAGGGTCTAAGGAAGGTGGGGGAATGTTTTTGTTATGGTGGGATTCTTCCACCTACCTCTTTTAAAACTGTTCCCCATCATAATCGACCAGTTATTTTGTTCTCTTTGTTGGTTTATTTTCTGGATTTGGGTAAACTTGTGAGAAACTCTGTTCCCATGCAAGGGAATAAAAGCAGAAATCTCCCATTACCACCTTAATACCAATGTGTGTTCCTTGCATTTACCCTCCCTTGGGTCTAGGGAGGAAAACTAGTGATGCAAACACCTCATCCTCCCTGGAGATGATAAGAAACCTCTGGGCTTATGTGATAAAAGGTTTTTCTTCTACTCTGAGATTGTGTTTGCCTTTAAAAACCCCACAAAAACAACAAAAAAAAAAATCCAAACCAAACAAAACAAAAAACCAAAATAAAAAACCAAACAAAAAAACCCCAACAAAACAAAAAACCCAACCCCAAAACACCCAAGCCCACATTTTCTGAAATATCTCTTTTTTTTTTGTTTGAGTTTTAGGGCAGTTGGTGGAGATTATCTTTATGGACTCACCCCTCTTCTCCTTCTTTCTGGGCTTTTTCTGCTGTTCCACTTAAGAGTAGGTGTAAATGTGATGTATACAAGACACCATCAGTGAGACAGAGGATAAGCACACACTTAGAATTTTGCTGAGCCAATAGGCAGTCCCAGGCTAAGAAACAACTCAAATGCCCTGAGGACTCTGTGTTTATGTTGACTATCACTGTTTCAGTCAAAGCTCAATTTTAGGAAGCACTAACCCCTAGTGTATGGAGAAAAAAGTTCTGTCTTGCTACTTCCCTCAGTTGTTAATAATTATCATAATTCAAAGCAAGCTCCCAATTAGTGTGAGCTAAATATTCAACCCTTCCCTTCATAGTTTCCTAAATGAGAATCTTTTAGTATAAATAAACATAATACTTAGTTTCATCTAAATACAGACAACATTCAGTGCTTACTTTTAAAATTATTCCTAGAGATACTGCTCAAATACTTCACACCTGATCCTTACTTAGCTGCCGTATCCATCTAAAAGAGGTAAGTGTTTTAAAAAGAAAAAAGTCTTTCTTCCATGGGCTCTTGTTTAATTTTTTTTTTAATAAAGTGTTCAGGCAGAGTGTGGAGAGCTTTTAAACTGATTAAATAACCCACAGAATGATCCATTCACTCCTTAGTCATCACTAACACTATTAAGCAAGCAGCTGCAATCCACACACCCGTTTTTGCTTTTATCATGAAAACAGAATGAAATTTATCAGTTATCAAACACAATGCCTTCTCTGTATGAATAAATTATCTTGCAGTTATAACTTACAAAATGTTCCCATCTCTATTCATACCAAATGCATCAAGTCGTTCGGATGACAGAACGCTACAAAAATGATCTGAACTGTCAGGAAGCTCAGATTACTTATTGTATAAAAATTATTCCAATTTTTACCAACTCAAAACAGAAGCAAAAAGTGAAAAAAGAGAAGCCTTTGAAGAATATTGGTCATATATAGTTCAGAGTGAATCATCACTGACTAAATCATGTTTGTTCTTTCTAAGGAATCAATGATTTACATCTTAACTACACTTGACAGGGAAGTCATGATCCCTTCTTTTAAACAAATATCCCCCCAAAAAGCACTGCATGAAATTCTGAAAGTATCAATAACTTTAACAAATGAACTTACAGTAAAAAATATCTTCTTACATTTTGCACTCAGATAATGTCACTCATGAAATCATGGAAAGCTCAAATGATTAAAGTCACATGTGATTATTTTTGCTTGTCATTTTTGCTTTGTCTCTGACAAGCTACACTCCAGCTGAAAGGAGCTGCATGGACGAGGGAGAGGAATACTGAGCTTACTGATAGATCTGGAAACTAGAAGAGGTATTTATTTAACTGTTTTTTATGATTCTGCAACTGAAATCTGGTCATGTGTGTGTGATAAATATTTACATAACTGAAAAGAATGTCTAAATCTATAAAAGAAAACACTATTTTTTGTCCATTTTAGTGATTATAAAGCCAGTTCAAGGTTTATGTTCACACAGAATAGCATCTTTTCAAAAAGACTCTTCATAAAATAAAATTGCAATTTCCTAAATCTGTAAAAGAAGGTTAAAAATAAACTTTTTTTTTTTTTTCTGGAGACAGCAACTTCTTCCTTGTCAACTGCAAAAACTTCAAGCAGTTTTCGCTTGAGCTGAGTCAACACAGATTGAGCTGAAGCATCTGGTCCTATGAAAGCTGCTGTGAGAGTTTGCAGAATTTTAAATCCTATTTCAGGAGCATCGTGGTGACACTGTAATTATCACACTGCACTACTAAATAGGCTTGAGTTCCATTTTAAACACACAGAGCTTGTGCTCCAGCACAGCCCAGAAACAGTAAGATAGGCCTGTCTGGTGGTGTGACTATTCCAGGAATGTCTCCTACAGCAGCAGCCTCAGAGATCTTCAGTTAACGACAAAAGAAATAATGAAATAGGCAATTATTAAATTACTCTTTGGGGGGAAAGTAAAATCTTTCTAATCCCTCAGTAATAATTAAAGTTTGGCTTATGCCTCAAAGTGTTGAGATATGGAATTTTCCAAAGTCACAGAGGTGGATTCCCAGCGTGTAGGATACCATCACAGCACTGAAGGCCACGGCTGAGGTACCAGCCCAGTTACAGGCGCTTCTTTCTAATCGCTGCTGTGTGTCTGATTGCTTTATGCTTTGCATAAACCTCTTAACCCTAATTCATTTCATTGCTGATATCCATTTGAATTGTTGATCTACAGGAGTTTCTTGCAAAAATATTTAATTTGCTTTTCTTTTAGCTGTCCTTCAGTTTGCTTGCCCCTGAATCTCTGAGTTATCAGTGCTTTCAATTTACCTTTTTCATCCCTTTGCTCTCTTTAGTCTCCATATCCTTTCTGAACTGAGTGGTCACAATCTTTTAAATAATTTTTCTCCCTTCATGACTTCTCTCTTTCTGCTATTCCAGTATATTGAAAAAAAACTTCTCATTATTGATCTTCAGTCATAGTCCTCACTGTCAGTAGAATAATATTAATTGAAACAGAGCACAGAATCCTCCACATTGTTCCCAGGGAAAAAAAAAAAAAAAAAAAAAAAAAAAAAAAAAAAAAAAAAAAAAAAAGGCGTTACTGATTTGCCCCACATGCGACAAGGTCCCATGTACCTCCTCTTTCAGGCTCCACATGAGGGAGCTGGCCTGAAATGGAAATGCACAGAGAAAGTATGGGACCTTTGTAGACCTTCATGTGGCATCAGCTGACTGAAAAGTTTCAACCTTGTTGCATGCACTCTACACAAGCCACAGTCTTGGCATTTTACTTATAAATGTTAAAATAAAAATACCAGTCAAATGTGTTAAAATTGGAAGGAATTCACTCCAATGCCTTTGACCCTGTGATCCATGACACACATCACCTATAATCAAATTACAAAATGTACTCATTCCACCTATAATTTCCTAAGTAACATTTTGAAGCATCATCTTTTTGATATGAACTTACAACATGACCTTCATTCTCTTAATGTCCTAGGAATTTTCTAGGGACAGCAGCAGACAGAACATACCACTGATAGCAAAAAGAACAATATTTGACCTTTCTGTTGCTATTAATAAACAAACAGCAACATTTCCTTATCATAGCACACCAAAAGAAAAGATCATTCTGTGCCATACTCTGCCCTTTCCAAAGTCCTCCCTCCTTTCCTTTCCTTTCCTTTCCTTTCCTTTCCTTTCCTTTCCTTTCCTTTCCTTTCCTTTCCTTTCCTTTCCTTTC
>JAYDZK010000001.1:77442677-77454981 GCA_034509185.1 Euphonia xanthogaster
TCTATTCTATTCTATTCTATTCTATTCTATTCTATTCTATTCTATTCTATTCTATTCTATTCTATTCTATTCCGTTCTATTCTGTTCTATTCAAAATATCCCTTTGCTTTGCTGATATAAGTTGTATTAACACTTCAAATGTGTATATGCTTATTATTCTTAGGACATTTTGTGGAATCTTTTTACTACCAGAAAAGAAGTCAGAAGAGATACAACCCAACTTATTCTTCACTTCCCTTGCCTCCATAAAAAAAAAGGTAAAGGGGAAAAACCTTCAAAGCGGTGATAGATTATAAAAACCCACACTGAAAGTAGAACAAGCTGAACGGCCACAAGACCAATCTGTAGTGCTGTGCTACTGGCCCAGCCTCGGTCCTTTTGTGGAAATTTTCCCCACATAGTTCCGTCATTGTTTTACACCCTGTATCAGGAAATCCTCCCTACTACAGGGAAAAACCATCTCTCTACTACATGTTTCTTGTGTATCTCCTGAAGCTATGCAAGAAATAGGAGGGAAAAAGGTCTGGATAAACCTCATTAGTAATTCACAGACCTGCAGATGGCTACTGGGAGCCAGTAAAATTTTTGGCAGACACTGGACAGACAGCTATGCAAATTCTTCTGCTTTCCATCACCAGCATCACGCAGCTCTGTGCAGCCAAGACAGAGAAAAGGCAGATTTTCTCGAGATGTCTCTACTGGCCTAGACATAAGCCATCAGCCAGGCAGTCAGCTGAGAGCTGCTGGCAAGATGATGGGAGGTGAAAAACTGAGCTTACAAATGTACCCTCTTCAATCACATCAATGCCCCAAACTCCTGTTCTCGCTTCCCAAAGATTATTCTAGTGGCTCTTGCCTTTCACCAGTCAACAGCTGTTTTCCCACCACACCCCTGTTCAAAAGCAAAACTTACAAAATGGCATTAAAAATCCTTTTCTTTTTTTGATTTTAGCACACCTCCAATGTCTTTGCCAAAACAATCACTGGCTGCTTCTTTTGTTCACAGGTGGGCACTAGAAAAATCAGCTATTCAACTATTTATCACTAGATTAATTCTTAAACTGATTTCAGTTTTGAACATTAGCAGACTTTCCTGCTGAAGTCCAAACAAATTTATAAATACATTGCATGTTTGTTTTTTGGAGAAAGCCTCCCTTGCTTTACTACTTATAGAAGCTCCTGGCAAAGCAGTATTAGTGCAACCATGATTTGGCATTGTTTGCTCTTAACAGCCCTCAGTATGTGCAGGTAATGATAGTGCTGACAACCAACAATCTTCTCCTAATGAAGGAAAGGTTTCATTCCACCTAGAGCAAGAGCAGTGGGAGTTAATTCCTGGAGAGAAAGAATTATAGGCATCAGACAGCCTTGAAAAAAAAAATGCCTGAAATATCCATGTCCTGCTTCATTTATTTATCTTTTAAGGAACCGAAATTTTGGTATGGAATTTCTAGGTGAAATTCTGTAATTGCTTGGTAACAACAAGTCCTCACATAACTTATATTTTATCTGAAAAAAAAAGTCTCTCTCCCCTTCCTTTTCAGGTAAGTGCTTTGGAAAGTCATCAAGAATGTTACAAATTATTTTATCTTATTATGATTTAATTTAGACTTCATTGCAAACCACTTCGAGGGCATATTTGTTTATTGCTTATGAGATTAACTTTTAATTGTTTCCAGTAAACCTTATGAAGTTTCTTCTAGGACTGAAACTTCATTATATGTAACAATATATAAATTTCTATACCTTATTACAAATATTAGAAAATTTCCATAACTAAAATTTTATTTTATTGCTTACACTTCTGAAAAACAAAACATAATGGTGAAGCAAGATGATAATCACTATATCTATCGTCTTCCAATGATTAAAAACTTGCATAGCTGAGTCCCATTTCTATTCCCATTTAAACTAAAAGAAGCAAAACCACAGATGAATAATTAATGAGAAATCAGAGATTTCATTGTCAAATAAAATAAGATTAATTTCTACTGGATCTTGGTATAAACCTTAGTTTCCCTGACAGAACAAGAGAGAACCTGAGAGGGGGAAAAAACCCAACTATATATGGATGGACTGAAAAACATTTGGAAATTTATTTCAGAAATGCAGAAGTTATAAACATGTTTGGATGAAACAAAGACATCACAATGCATTGAGACCATTCATTTCTTGACTGTGAAGTTGTTTACATGGGCAGATTGACTGCATTTTGGGGGGAAAAAACCCCAAACCCAAACTCTCTAATTTACCAAATAATTTTAAATACTTGATGAAATTTTGTACAGACAATGCACTAATTTAGGGCCAGCAAAGATAATTTTTTTTCTTCAAAATCTTCTTCTGTCAACAGCTGCCTTTTCTATCATCCATTTAGCTCCCATCTCCTATGTTATCCCATTTCCAAAGACACATGGACACAATTACTGCATTTTAACAGGATCCCCTGTGAAACTAAGAAAGCACACAATACACAGTGCAATAAATCTCCTAAAACACTTCTTTTGAAAGCCTGCTCTGGTATTAACCATTTCTAGTAGACTTGCTCATGTCTGACAGTATAAAAGACTATGTACCAGTGATGCAAGGACAGAACTGTAGGTAACAAAGAACAACAGGAGGTCTCTTCATCTCTTAAACTACATTTATGTGAGTTTAAATATATGTGTATGTGTGTGCAACATATACAGTCACTTCTGTCACTAGAATCTATATTTAAATGTGGCTTTGAATTTGAGAATAACAAACAGTTGGAAAGCTTAACCTCTGGAAAGAGTACTAATGAAACCCCATAGTTAAAGTACTGCTCTATGTCTCTCTGACACCATAATTTGATCTTAAAAATACTTACCAGGCCTGAACATTGACAGATACAAGAAATGGAAAGAATATTCTCTCAAAACCTAAAGAATATTTAAACTTAATTAATCATTACAAAGAAATTAATTAAATTTGCAAGGCTAATCAGAAAAACATTATATTAAATATTGCACGTAGTTTTTTTACTCTCGTTGTTGAGCAGCAAGGATTTTGCTGTGAATGCTTCAAACTGAGCAGATTTTACTCTTTCTGAAAAGGCAAGCCTTATCTATAGCTAACCTACATTAACAGCAGTAAATGTTGGCCAGCACTGGGACTCAGCCCCATGGTCAAGTATTTTGGTGAGTTTTTGACCCCAACAGCATGGGGATCCTTCTGTTGGTGACTTCAGCAGTGTAGGGACTCTGCAGTGTGTGATCATGACCTCCCAACTGACTAGTTCCATCTTGGGAAGAATTTCAGTCCCTGGTTCTGCAGAGTAACCAAGGGACCTCCTCTAAAGTGCCAGGAAGGTCCTGCTGCTCTGAAACCCACAGCCAATCCTTGATCACACAGACCTGGAGCACAGAGTGGAGAGAAGAGCTAATAGTCAAAATTTCAAAGCAGTACTACTGTCAGTTTAGGTTTTTTCCATATTTTCCTTGCTCACTGTTATAAACTAAAACTATCCCATCTTCAGTATTTCCTATCCCAGGAATTTAAGTTCAGCTAATCAGAAAAATTCTATAAACATGAGTAGCTTGATATCAAATGCTCAGAAACAATTCCTTTCGGAATTGTTTCTCAAGTGACTTACATTTGTGACTCTGTAAAGCTCATGAAATCATGCTATCTCACAGTACTTAAAACCATTATTGTCACTTTCCAGACGCCAATGAATCTCGGTAATTTTCCTAATCAAGTTTCATTTAGATATCACAGTGAGAAACACTTTTAAAAAACCACTCTATCAGCAGCTAAGATAGATATTTCTCTTATATTAACACAGTCAGTAGGCAGTTTTCAAGGCAGATCTTTAAGAAATTGTGAGGATTTCAAAGAAACGTTATTTTCTATCAGTTAAATTAAAAAAGTAAATGGAAGGAAATAAAGTAAAAATGGAAGGAAGGAAAAGTAAATGGAAGGAAGGAAAAACCACAGAGGGGAATACATTTTACAGTTTTCTTTATCAACACATGCTTCAGGTGACCAAGGCAAAATATGAAGGTGATATATTACTTTTGCCTAGTGATCTCCTGCCATCAACCTGCAGAAAAATCTGCTATGAGCCTGCACCTGATCTGAGAATACACAGCAGAAAACATTGTCTGAAAGCTGAATGTCTTTGCATTTCTTCACCTTTTTTTTATGGTGGAATACAGATACTGTGTTCCTACTATTAATGACTCTACCACAGAACCAATTTAATTTGGTCTTAATTTATGAGATGTTTTATTAATTCTCTTTTAAGGAAAAAATATTAAAAAGACCAAAAAAAAAGTTTAATTTTATACATGAAGAAACAGTTTTAGAAACCAGAAAACCCTGCTAAGTGTACAAATATTCAACAATCACCAGAAAAAAACAAACAGCAACATAGAAAAGGTTATCTCAGCTCTTTCACTTCCTTCATGCAGGGAGCTATTCTTAAAAAAACTATGTATATGTCACTGCAACAGTATCTGGGAAGACGATTAATATTATTTTGACCTATTTTGACATTAGTAGTTTCAGACTATAAAGTCCTTGTTTAAAGGAAACAATGAATGGAAAGGAATGGACAGATATTAAAGCCATATTATCATAGATGGAGAAAGCTCTTATTAAACAAATGCTTTACAGTAGTATGAAAAAAGATTTCTAGGAATGTTTTGCCAAAGATTTTTCTTCCCCTGGGTAATGGCATTAAGTCCTGCTACTCCTTATCACTCCACGGACTCTTTAAAAACACTGGTTTCCATGGTGGAACACTTTGAAGCTCGCTAGAAAGCCGCAGAGCAGGATGTGTGGGGAAAGACCAGGCTGCTCAGGCAGCTGCAGCTCGGATATGCAGAGCAGGAGATCTGATCTGGTCCTACCTGCCAAAAGGAGGCTCCCCCAAATACCTGCTCTGAGGAGCACAGTAGAAGGGGTGGTAGGGAACTGTACAGTCCTGCACTACCACATGAGGGACATTTTTGTGTGCTTGTGTGTGTCTGTCTGTCTGTCTGTGTTTCTCTGTGTCAGGACACAGTTTCACAAACACTTGCTCTCAGAGGCAAAGTCATTTTAAGAACTGCCAAAGCCTACTTTGGCTTTAGGTCCCTGTACATCTGCCACAGCTCTTAGATGCAGCAGTTGTGCACTTTTGCTGAAAAAATATCTTTAACACAGAATATTTCCCAGCCCTTGTGTGCAGAATGGATCCACAGACCACGTGTACCTGAACAATCACAAGCTGAGGTAGGAAGGTGGGAACTGGAAGCCAAGTCCAGACTTTCTCAGCCACCTTCACATGTGCAAATAGGTTGAGAAAAGGCACAGGTGTGTCCTCTTCAAATTTCTCTGAGTGATTTTCACTCAGACTGTAAGGAAAGAATTAAAAAGAAATGAGGTCAAAGCTGCAAGTGACGCACTGCTCATTGTTTCAGCTTCTCACCTTCCAGTAACACCATTAGATCAACAGCGACTGTGTAAAAATGAGTGTAGACATGTCTACACAATAAAATAAAAAAGCTAAAACAAGGAGAAAACAGAAGAGTGAAGGGAAGGTGATGACAGGAAAAAAAAACAGAAAGATGCAACCTTTGGGAAAAGAAAATCAATCAAAGCCTAGGGTCCCACAAATTAAGAAGGCTGTGAAGGCCAATGCTTCCAAAGGAGGACAATAAAGGTGAAGAAACAGGCTGGAAGGATAAAGCCCTCATAGGCTGGTCTACTTTGGAGAAAAGGAGGCTGAAGGAAGACTTCATTGTCAGCTACAGTTTCCTGTGGAGGGGAAATGGAGAGGGAGGTGCTGACCTCTTCTCCCTGGTACTCAGTAATAGAACATGTGGGAATGGTTCAGAGCTGCACATATGGAAGTTTAGACTGAACACTAGGAAGCATTTCTTTCTTGAGAGGGTGCTCAGACTCTGAGATGGGATCCCCAGAGAGGTGGTTGATGCCCCAAAACTGTCAGCATTTAAGAGACATTCGAACAATGCACTTAACAACATGCTTCAGCTTTTGGTCAGCCCCGAATTGGTCAGGCAGTAGGACTAGATAGATGGTGGCTGTAGGTCCCTTCCAGCTGAAATATCTATTCCATTGATCCTTTTGACCCCCTCTATCATGTTCTAGTCTACAAATTACAGAGGAGAAAGCATGTGATGTAGTTTGCTTTTCCTACATTCATATGCCATATGGAAACTCTAGTAAAGTATGGCTGTGTGATTAAGCAAGCCCAGCTGCTAAAATGATAAAACAAGTAAAACATCCAAGGATTTCTCCTTTTTTTCCCCTCATGAAAAGGACAGGAAAACCAACAAAATCTGACATATCTGTTCCATTTGACCGACACTTCATTTTGGTCATTTATATGAAAAACAAAGGGCTGGCAGGCCTTAAAGGGAAGTTGAACCAGCAATCTCCATGGCATCTTACATGGCAGGTCAAGCACTTATACATACAACTCCTTACATACAGGCCAGGATCCCCTTTATAAGAAAAAAAAATGAATAAAGATATGGTAAGATATGGAAAAAAAAATGAACATAGCAAAAGAAATACTACAACTGCATGCTCCTCTTGTTTCCTTCTTCAAAATGCTTGTACAGGATGACTTTCTAATTTTTAGTTTCTTAGAGTAGAAATAATGAAAGACTTTGGAGCTACAGACCATTTCTGCCAGGAATTAACCATATTGTGTCCTTCTTTTAAGCACATTGAGGCAACCACTACGTGCTTATTAGGCTCCCTTCCTCAGTCACAGCAAAGCAACTCCAACAGTCAGCAATCAAGTTAAGCAGACGGACTTTTCCTGTTGAGTTACCTTGCCTTTCCTTCTGGCACACTCTGCCAGCTTTCACTACTCTGTCTGACTCAATATTTCTAAAGCAATGTTCCCACACCTTCCTACATACACTTGGCACAGCCCTTTGACCTGCTTCAGCACTACAAACCTACATAGCTAGCACTTGCAGAGAAGGAGCTTAAGAAGGCTATGAATTTTTTTTTTTTTTTTTTAAGTCTAACTAGCAGTTCCTAACTGGCCTGGGCAAAAGAACTGCTGTCAAACCTTGACATTTCTCCTGAACCACTAAGCATTGTGCCTACCACCAGAGGAGGGACACACTGAGTGTCATTGAGTTATAGGCAGAAGAGAAATGATTCTCAAATGAGAAGCAAAGTAAAACTATTCACCAAATGAGCTCTGGAATGAAATGAAGCAATCCACATAAGACAATTACATAAAACATTAATTGCAGAACAGGGCAAATAAACCAAAGTCATGTAATACAAGCACTGCAGGAAAGAAAGACATGAGATGTCTAAATTTATTAACTTATCAAAAGGATAACGTTTATATAAGCTGAAAGATGTCAATAAACTTTAGCAAGCAGTCGGCCCCTTTTGTGTTAAATCTTCCTTAGCTTCTCTAAAAATGCCACTTCTGGGATGAAGACAGTGTCCTTTGTGCCTGCATCTGGGAACTAAGGATGAGTCATTGCCAGAAGAACGCTGCTGAAGGACAAAGCCCATCTTTTAATACCTAATCATGAAAATTAAGCTGTTTTACTATGACTACGATATGTTGTTGTAATTAGGATGCCACTGTGTTTCCAGGTAGATTTGGTCTAAGCTAAAATCTTATTTTTATAGCCTGTGGCTCCCTGAATGATGATCTAATTGCTAGCCTGTGAGACTTTTGAAGGCATAAACTTATTCTACCATTTTGTACCTCTGACTATTTAATTTGACTCTTTCTGTTCCATTCTAGGTGAAACACAAAAAACCAGCAACTTTCACAGTGTGCTACGAAAAGTCTCCAAAAGTCATTCCTAGACCCTCTTAAGGTATCTTACTATTTGGATCTTACTCTTTGTCTTTCTTACCTCTATGTCTCATTCATTTGGTTTTTTTCATTTCAGCCAGCAGCACAACAGAGTCTGAGGCTTTGGGGTATCGCTTAAGACCTGGAGTGTCTGCTGTGTGATATTAGAGTGGAGATGCCAGCAAAGACAAATCTGATTGCTTCCTCGGGACAGCTTTGCAGCACTCACTGTAGCCTCAAAGACTTCCTGAGATCTGCTGACAACAATTGAAAGACCCCTTGATCCAAGCAAGCTAGCATATATCAGCTAGAACCTAGAAAATTAGTAAACTTCCTCATTTTTGTCTTGAACCCAGCTCAGAATTATGTGTTACTGAAATTCCTCAACCTCTCTCTTTAACTTCTTTGTCCCCAGATAGCATTACTTGCACTGCCAATCTGCATTCAGCTGCTGAGACTTCCCATTTTAAAACTGTGTCAAGACACTGATGATGTTTTGACAGTACAGGTTGTAATGTAGAACATTTGACACAGCTTAGAAAGAGGTAGGAAAAAAGATCTATTTCAAGTGCAGGAGCAACCAGTTTTTTAATGTTTAAATACAAAAAAAAAAAAAAAAGCCAGGTCATTGCAATAAAACCAGCCATAGAAAAAGACATGCTTGCTTGTAGAGTAGATTATCTTAAGATGGTGTCTTCTTGACTCAGGAGCTCTGAACTACATATTATTATGTAGTTCTAATAATTTTTAAAATCTTAAAGTCTTCTAATTTTTAAAATATGACTGTTCAGAGCCATCTTTCTAAATCAAATGTAAGTGCGATATTTCCAAAATTGATGAAAACCAAGTCCTGGTGCAATGGCTTCTACTTTTATAGTGTGCTGAATTTAGTATGATGAATATTTTGATAAAACCAATCTGCTTATTTAGATGTCTAAATAAGGGCTGAGCTAGCACACCAAATTTCAGACAGATGAAAATGATTTGCCATCAAAACATGAAATGTCTCTGCAGTGAAAATTCTGACACATTCTTAACACTAATAGCAAGTAAAAGTCCTGGAATAGATTACTTGCTCTCAGAAAAAGAGTTAATGTCATTAGAGCTGCTATGCC
The DNA here is from genome assembly GCA_034509185.1 of Euphonia xanthogaster. Taxonomy (NCBI): domain Eukaryota; kingdom Metazoa; phylum Chordata; class Aves; order Passeriformes; family Fringillidae; genus Euphonia; species Euphonia xanthogaster. The sequence goes on from JAYDZK010000001.1 coordinate 77,451,606, forward strand.
TGCCACTTGAATCCCATATCACAGGAAGATGTGCCTTGGCAAGCAGAAGGGGTTTTTAAATGCATGTGTACAGCTCCTGGTCAAATGAGTAGGTAATAGACATTTGTTCTAGAAGCAACCTATGGCCAGAGGGTGCTCTTAGAGAAGTAAAATCATAAAGCTTTGTGTGTCCTAGACAGAAGTCCAGGTTTCTGACATTTGTTCAAGCCATCCACACCTCCAACATGATCACCAGCAAAGGTCTGGGGAGCAGAGGAACAAGGAAGCAGAAGTGAGCATTGTGAGAGGCATGTATCAATAGATCCACAATCAGCCAGGGGCAAGACCTATCAAATGTCTAGTTCTTTTTTGTTTATTTTAAGCAATAAACACAAGACACAAAACCTGTATTTTTCAAATCAAATCATGGTCTAGAATAGGGACATATTTTGAAGCATAAGCAATGTGTGCATCTTTTTGACTGGCTCCTTATGCTTAACTCATTGTTTTCCATGCTTAGCCCTTGATTTTTCTCCTGCTGTTTATGGTGGCTCCTTGGACACTCTCTGCACTAGGCTGCATTTTGGTTTTGTTCCAGTATGAAAAACTGGGTTGCAATGAGTAAAATGTCAGAAATGGATTCTTAACCAGGTGGTACTCAAAATAAGAAGGTACCATACCACCTGTGCTTTTACAAAATGTTGTGTCACACTGTCATGAGGTAACCATCATGTTGCTGTGACTCAGTGAAGTTCTTTGTTGCAACATACTCCCTGAGCCAAAGGCATAGACATACACAAGAAAAGGGAAAGAACATGTTTTGGTTTTTTTTTTTTTCTGACTAGCCACAGAGGATTGGAAATAAAACAGTAAAGCTGTGGCAGCTACAATTATTTGCTGTGAAAAAGCAAACATTCCAAGGCTGTAAGAGGAATCAGACAGATGATAAATTAATTCAGAATTCTTAATTCAGCCAACCTTGTCATGCTTATGATCATTTTGCATATGCCCTCAGTACATATGAAACTCATCCACAGCACTGCTTAAATTCTTCACTCTGCATTCAAGACTTTCATGCTTCTTTGGCAGTACACAGACGGAATGAAGCAACATTTAACAGGGGAGTTGAACAGTAAGCATGAATTTGAAGCAAATAGCTTCTGCACTAGTCTGTCTCGGAGCCTTCAGTGGAATGCCAGGACTTTGCCAGAGTAAGAGATCTACAGTAAGCACTTTATTACAACTCAGGGGCTGTCATTAATTGAGTGGGAGAGATAAAACTCCCTTCAGATCCTTCACTAAACCAAAATACATTCTCCTGTCAAGAATAATACAATAAATATAAGCCCCCAAATGGAGTATTATTTTCCTCTCTTTCAGCTCATCCATATGAAAACCTAGAAAGAGAGTGCTGCACTGCAGAATTGTCCGTGATTGCAATGTCCCCATTCCTACTGGAAACTCTTGCATTTACCAGGCTGAGACAACCAGCCTTCCTGAGTATGAAACATTGTCTCCAAAACACACACGTGAATAAAGCCTAGCATGGCTCACAGAAACCTGCAAGCAACTGTTTCCTGGCCAATATACTTTGCATTGCTAGTTTAGTCTTCTGAAGAAGTGACTCTTAGGAAGACTAAAATGATGCCAGCAAGGAGAAAAGCAGACAGGAGTGGACAAATTCTTCCATAATAGCACTCTCCTCAATGAATGCCTGCCCTGAGATCATGAAGACCTTCGCGAACTAGGCTGTTCACTCGAATTTATGTCTGCTCCTAAAAATCTAACTGGAACCACTACAATAAAAATACCTTCCACTTTCCTGGGTTTAAAGAAGGTTGGACTTGATCTCATCAAATGAAAGCTGAGCTTTGATGGCCTCAAATGTGAAGCCCCCAATTATTCACATAGCTATAGTTTTCAGGGGCCTTTACAATCCACCTGTCTCTTTATGATGCTTCTAATCTTTAAAGGAACTCATTCAGTCACAACAGAGAAATCAACAGCACATGATTAAGTGCATCACTACCTGCCTGTCCTATTAAATGATGAGTTAAATTCCGTAGGAGCAAAATCTCTTCTTTAAAAGCTGTGTCATGAAATCAACTTCACGTGATCCTCCAGAACACCTGTATCCTACTACAGCAATAGGGCTGCCATTTTCTACAGTGAAATTCATAGAAGCAGCAGCATTAGAACTCTTTCTTGGCATCACAGTCGGCTGGAACTAACTCCTAGAAGAGAAAAAAAATCATCAAACTTCACAGAAAATCGTAAAAGCTACTGTCCCCAAGGAAATCAAAAGAATTGTATAGGTCTGTTACTATTTGGGAAGTAGAGACACTAATTGTCACTGACATGCACTTTTTATGTTTTGTGATGTACCTGAGTAATACTGAAATGAAGCATAAGCAAAGATCCACCTTTGCTCTTCTTTCTGAGCACTTTGGCTCTACAGACCGAAGCATTACTACATTACTTGTTCTGATTACCTACAAGTGAAGAAGGAAACACGTGAACTGACGTCTGTAAGTGCTGAGATAGGCAGAAAGCAGGAAGACAGAAAAAATCCTCTTGGCATTATTGATCCTCACCAATGGACACAGCCAAGCCAAAGCCAGTTATTAAGCTCAAGCTGCTTTTGTGTTTTCTTTGTCTCTCTTTTCCCTTCTGTGCAAGGTACAAATCACAAGTGTCATCATATTTCTTGTCAGAGTCTGAATTAGGAAAATAGCGATGAGTTTTCTTTTTTCTTTTTTCAGAAATTACAGCTGTTGAAATGAAGCTGTTACACAAAAAGGCCAAGTATCCTAAAGCCACCAAAAGGCCCCTTTAATATAGAATTTTTTTGATGCAAAGCAACCACTGCTATTGCAGTTGCAGACTCCAAAACGGTCTTTTTAATCTTTAGCACAGATTTATGCCTCCATAGTTCTATAACTTTCTGTAAAGAAATCACAATCTTCAGTCTTATTACTATCAGGGTTTCTATGGCAAATTCTTTTCTTCTTTGGAAACAAATGACAGATTCAAGATTTTATATACACCCACATGGACATAAACACATTTTTTTGGTTTACTGGATATATTCGCCTCTTCTCTAAAAGAAATATTAAAAAAAGCCTGAGTGTGGAAAACCATGAGAACAGAGAAGGGGCTTTCAGGCCTCATAAACCAGGTATTATGCTACACCTGCATGTTTCCAAACATTCCTTGGCACTCCTGTCACACTTTAGAGAAATACAATCAGGTTTCCACAGGTAGAGGTGTATACAGCAGCCTGAGCTATGCTAGCTTTGAGCCCAGTGAAGATCTTCAGCTTTACATTCCATCTGTGTGGCCCCACCAAAATCGATGCTCATGCACCTGGCTAATTGCTGGTCATTTCCTCAAGATC
>JAYDZK010000001.1:77456603-77491124 GCA_034509185.1 Euphonia xanthogaster
TCTGATCCTTTACACTCCAGTGGGTTTCCAATAGCAGTGCTGACTTCTGTCATGTTTTCTTTGTACCCTTCTTTAGTCACAGAAATATAGCACAGCAGTAGTTCCAGAAACAGAGTTCACAAAACATACATGTGATGCACAGAAACCCCTGAGGCACTGTTCCTCATTGTCAAGCAATCAATGTGGCTCCCAGCCACAAGTTATTTCACAGCTGAAAAAATTTATTTCTTTAAATATGCACACTCTGGTGTGAAGGCAAGAAGCTGAAGTCCTCAAAAACCTGAATCCAAACCCATTTACTTTAATAAGTTATTAGCATTTATTTACTTTAACAAATTATTAGCATTTGTCTGTATTAGAATGGCACTATCCTACCCAAGTCAAAAACAAAAGACTTTGCAACATGGTATAAATACACCAAAATGTTGCATCACTTCTGAGCACATCATCCAGCACATATTTATCCTTTCAATACCACTCTGAGGTAGAAAGGTGTCCTCCTCATTTTGTAGTGGGGGATGTAAGAGAGATGCTTTGTTTATCCAAACCCCCCAGAAAATCTAAAGGAGGAAAACACTTTGTCTCTGCTGTGCCAGCTGCCATCCTTCATGTTACATGCAGCATGATTTCTGATGTTTAAATTTGAAAATTTGCTACAAACCATATGACAATCCACATTAACATAGTGGATTGGTGGTAATCCACCTTTTTGTCTGCTTTTGTACAAGGATTTTCTGAACAGCTGGCTTTACTGTACTCTTCAGACACAGAAGATGCTGTGTTCCCCAAATCTCTGAATTTCTTTTTGCCTGTGCATGCAAGTTCATTCTCAGAGTTATTAGAAAGTGGCTTTTGGGGGGCTGGTTGTGGTTTGAATTTATTTTTTGTTATTTTGATTCAAAAATATAATCCAACACAATAACAAACCTTCACAAATTGCAAACACCAAAATATCCCACTGCAACATTAAGAATTCTAGTGTTTGATCTGTGTTTGGCTCCCACAATTCAGATAAAGGCATTTACAGAATTATGGTATGACTTATGGAGCATTTAAAATAAAATGTAAATTCTATTAGTTAACATGTTAAATGAGTATTCTGCTATTACAACATTACAGAATACTTATATTGAGAAAAATCCACAAGCTTCAAGGAGCCAGTAAGTAAGCATCCCAAAAGGATACTGTAAATATTGCCTATTGCTTGAGAATGTCACGTACCAGTTGTAGTACACAGTACATCACACTGCAATTATACCTAATTAAAACCATGGACTTCTCCTACATATTGTATTCCCAACCCTGGCTTTCTCATCCTGATTAGCTTCTATGACAACACCACACCAGACCTTTAAATTCCAATCCTTGAATCCGTAGAGGAAACATATGCAGTGATGATCCTGAGTCTAACATTTTCCAGCCTGGTCATGAACACTGCTAGACAACTTAGTCAAGCAGCAAGTTTCTGACAAGCAGGCAAGTATTTGCCAGTGAGAATTGCCATTCTTTGGACAGCTTTATCATCAGAACTACTAACAGCTGTGCTTGAAACCAGGCTTTGGCTTCATTGCATTAAGCTTTGCTCACCACTCCTCTTTCCAACACAAGAATGGCAATGGCATACACTGTTTAAATCCCCTTCAATTTATCCTGTCATATTCTATTCCAACAACATAAACTGTGATATTGCAAGATACTGAGTGTTATAAAATACCGAGTGACTTTTACTCCTAAGAATGTAAGAGTTCAGTTTCTTACAAAACTGGGTTGATATTCCCTATCTTCTGTGAACAAATAATCCACGAAAACAAACAAAACAATCTAACATGCTGCATTAAGTATATTTCCATGGCAAAGTATCAAAGTGTTCTTGCAGACATTGGCAATTTCTGTAAATATTTTGCCAACCATAAAGTGAAAGCTATCAGCAGATTACAGACCTGCAATTCAACATGCAAATCCCCAGATCTAGTGAATTACTTCTGGTTCGCAGCCTTGAAGTGAAATCCAGAGAAATTTTAAGGATCTGTTATAAAGTCCAGCAGACTTTTTATCTGGTGCTGCACAGAATGAGCCTTCTTCAGATCACCTTCTTGAGATGTGAAGACATGACCAAGTTTGCAATACCCTTTATCCTTTAGGATCTCTCCCTTACACTTCAGCTATACTTTAGTGGACATAGATGCAAAGGCACTGTTACCTATACTTTCCAATACTTTTAAACAGTTTAATGTTATATTTTCAAATACACCTGATTTTCCAGTGAGCACACATAGTGTGACTTAAACTGTTGCTATATGCATCCATATTACCTAAATACCAGCCTGGAAGATTTCTGCTCACAGATATGCATTGAACGTGTCTGTATGAGGCTGGATATCTTATTCAAAATAAACCACTGTGCTGAGAAATAAAAAGGAATTTAAACACAGAGGAATACTATTATGTGCTAAAAATATAAGGCTTTCATACAAAATTGTTGGTATTAAGTAAGTAGTGCTTTCATTCTATTACCTGCATCATCATGTTATTTATAAAAATAAGCTATGATAGAGATGTAGCTACTTCATAGAATCTGATATGTAAACAATGTTTTAAAGCAAATTAAGGCAAAATACTTCTTGTACAATTTAACTGAACTTAGGAATTCTCTGTAAAGGCAAAAAGGGAAATTTCAATGGATTTCATAAAAGGAAGAGAATCTTATCACCTGAATGCCACCTGACCCCTAAATGTAAATTTAAAAAAAGTCCCACACTTGGAAGTGCCTTATTTAAATATTTTTTTTTCATTTTCTTTGTGCCTGATGGCCAAAACTGTCAGCATCTATTGATATGGCAACCTGTTGAATTATTTATATTCTAAGTGTAATATTATAAAAAACAGGGCCTGAGGCAAAGAACACTTTGCAACAGAACCATATTTATATTCATCTGAGAGCCAAGTGGAAAAACCACTCCTGAATATTTATTGCAAATAAAATTACAATTTAAATTAACTCAATGGGGAACAATACCTATGCCTGATAATATAAAAAAAAAGTTCTAAGTGCAACCAGTTATTTGACTAACATAATGGAGTGGTAACCAATGCGTGAGAGTTTTCTAGATTAAATAAAGATCAAATTGTGTCCTACTGTTTCCAATTACTAAGAATGGGATAAAAAAAAAGTAGAAAATAATATTCCAGTACTGTCTGTTGGGAAAAATGACCTGTCAGATCTATGATATTCTGTCAGCATTTTGGAAAATCCTGAGATTTTTCCAAGTCATGCTAAGATCCAGCTCATCTCTCAACGGCATAGTGCCAGCACCAACCATTTACTACAAGAGGCTGTACTTAAGCTGAAATTCACATTGGACTTCTGGTGTGCTCCACACTCACAGTGGTCCCATGGCTGAAACTGTGTGCCAGGATGTCACTGCAGAACCCCTCTGGCTGTGGGAGCACAGGGTGCTGCCCACAGGGAGGGGACTGTGCTACTGCTGCAGGACAGCTGAGCAGCAATCAGCTGCTGGTCACAAAACGGGACCACAGAACAATCTGCACTGAAAGGCACCTCAGAAGGTTTCTGGTCCAACTTCCCCCACACAGCAGGGGGAGCTCCAATATCATGCCAGGTTTCTCAGGGCATCGTCCAGCTATATATATAATACCTCCAAGGATGGAGCTTGCATAACCTCCAGGGGCAGCCTGCGAGCTCAGCCTACAGTCAGCAACTGGCCTGAACTTCATTGCCCACATACACATCACATGCACTTGGAGCCTTCAAAAAAAAAAAAATTAATTGGCCTTGTCCTTCCCCCTCCACACTGTGCCAGTCAGTAATCACAGAATCACAGGATCACAGAATAAGCTGAGTTGGAAGGCACCCACAAGGATCATCGAGTCCAGCTCCCAGCCCTGCACAGAGCCATCCCCAAGAGTCACACCATGAATCACAGCTTATGAATCTCACCTCCCCCTCAGATGTAGTAAATGCAGCTCTTCTGCAGCGCCAGAACTGCCTTCTGTCAGAAGTACCTTATTAACTGTAACTTCAGGAGAGAGGGAAATGAACACACCTGAGTTACACATTCATATATTTTAAAAGAAAACCAAATACGGTATTTATCACATCTTTGAGCCTGTCATCTAGTGAGCAATTTTAAAGCAACTTCCATGGATGATTTCATGTGTGCAGGTGTGGCTCTCTTGGTTTCTTCCACTCTATCAGGAGCTGATTATTTTCACCGTCTTTTAGAGAATTAAATCAGCAAGAGACAATGGCAAAGAGAATCAGGTCCTTATTTACAAAATAATCCATAAAAGCTTCTGTTAATATAAAAGCAAACAGGACTTGTTGTGAACTTAACTTGGCTACATAACAATGTTTTCTAATGAATAAAGCAAAAGAAATACACAAAAGTATTTTCATAATGCATCTAAAATATTAGTATGCTACAAGTTTTTATACAAGTCATGTAAAGGACATGAGGTTAAGGCATTAACAGAGAAATTATTTCATCTGTGGTTAAGGGCTCTAACCCACAGTCTGAAAGGTCTCTTTGCTTATGTCAGCTGCATATTACTCTAACAGTCATGACTCTTCTCTGATTTAGACTACTTATTCCAGATTATATTAAATCAAAGTCAAAATCATGGCACACTGCCCATCAAGATCCCTGCATTTAAGAAAAATGCAGGGTTTTAAAACTCAAAACCAGAGCTTCAGCCCTTCTGATAACTACATATTGTAATCCTATTCGTTTTCTAGAAATGTCTCAGCTATGGAGGATTGCTGCTCTGTTCTATGACTTTTCACCTAACCATATAAAGAAGACATCTTTTCCAACAATTAATGCAAAAAGAAAGGCAGACAAAAAGAAGAGGTCTGCCATGTAGGCTACATGCAGCTGTAATTAAGCCTGGGAGTTAAAATAGGGATTTCAGTTTCTCCCTAAGGAAGCCATTCTTCAAGAAAGACTCACACAAAGGTTAGCCTTCTTTTTCTAATTGCATGAACAGAAAATGCTATAGAAAGACCATTTTAATTATAACTAAATTCATTTCTATCAAATCTGCAGTTGTACACACTTACAAATGTAAATTCAATAAGGCACCCCCCCTCTTTCAATTCCTATGAACAGCTAACCTGAAAGCTCACCTTTTAATTGCACCTCTTGACATGTCAAACCATGTACAGGTATTGTGTTCAAAGGCACCAGTGCATAATCAAGCTGTAGAGCACCATAAAAACTACCTTCTGCCATAGAGCTCTACTGGTGCACAGGTGATGGCACATAGAATCTCATTAAATTCTTCACATTGCCTTCCAGTCTGGCTGTGAAAAGATGATGCAGATATAAATACATATATGTGTGTACATGTGTGTGAGCATGTGTGTGCACACACACACAGACCAGCAGCACAAAGAACTGGATATTGGTCTGTCTGGAGAAATGGTGACAGTAGACTTCACTTGATTTTCCTAACTACAATGAAACTGAGCCATTTACTTCTCAGCTGGTGAAGCCTACACTTCCCTAGAATCTTTGCACTTCCATCACCACTCAGCTGCAGATCAGCAACTCAGTCTCTACAGAAGAGTGAACAGCAGGTGAGACAGCTTAATGGAGCACATCTCCATACCCATCTTGATTATCAGATTTGGTTTTGGATTACATGCATTTTCCATGCAATATCAGGTTCAAGGCCCTAATCCCTATTTTTAAAGATCTCAATGACGGAGCACCAAGATATCTCATAGTTTGAATTTTGTAAGGATTTGGCAAATTTCATCATTCTGCTAGAATGAAATCTTCTACAGTAAAGTTTTCTCAGTGAATTGCATCAACAGCAGAGATGGGGTTCACCTTCCGCTTCAATCTTCTCTCATAACACATATGCCTCTTTCTGAGAAATCATAATAGTTAGTTGGGCATCATAAAATTCCTATTTTAGAAAAAAAGATTACATGGCTAATATTATAATGTATAGTATATAATGTAATGTGCCATAATTATATTATTAATATATTTGCTTATTAAGATGTCACATTAAACATTAATAATCTTTAATGCATTTCATGTTGAAAAGAGCAACAGTGAAAGATAAGATTGTGGTCAGTCACCTTTCCCTAGTCCACAAATGCAGTGCTTTGCTTAGGCACAATAACAGATGTACGTCATTTTCCTATGGGAGGAAAATGGTAAGTAAGCCACGGGTATTGTATGCAACTACAGCTTTTCTGTGTCTTGTACATGCCCATCCACACCTGCCCATGTCCATGGATCAAAGAATTAGCAAAGCACTGGGAGATGTACTCAGTACCTAAATACAGCCTAATTCTTTTACCATGCCTGTCCAACCAGACTAATCTTAGTTAGACCTAATGATGACTGCCCAGCTAGAGCTGGATCAAATGAGGTGTCCTGGGTAAAAAATCAGAGCAAAGGTCACTCTCTCACTGCTGGTTGCACATACTGACTGCACTGCTCCATCTAATCTCATACCATTACTATATATTAAAGTTTCTATTCTTCAGAGAAGGTTTACAAAGATATTTTGAATTCACCTCATTTTTACACAGTGGATTATAAAGCTTTTCTCAGAACAAAATGAAATAAATCATCCTTGCTATTTCACTGTCTTTTCATTTAATCCTCAATTCAGAAAACTGGGTCATTTTCAATGGTTTTAGCACATGAAACAGTAAGGAATAATAATAGCCAGCAATTAAGTCAAATTTAGCACTTATTACTCAACAAGAATTGCCTAGGAACAGAACATGTTTTCCATAAATGCATTCATTGTTCAAAATTCTTTTAAGCATGTTTTATGCATTTGCATCCTCTCCTACAGATATTTAATAAGCTACTCATTGCAAGAATGTATCAGACGTTGAATACTCACAATTCAAAATCAAAGTTAATTTTGCAGAGCTTAAAATGAATGTCTTTTGATGATTACAAGCATAGCTCATCTGATCTGCAGTATGTCCATTCACGAGTTTGAATTCCATATCTACTTTTCATTATTATTCCCTAATAATCATTAAAAACAATAGGGTTTTTTTAACTACTTCTATGGGTAATCATGTTCTGAAAAGATTCAAGCTACCTACAGCAAGAGATAAAACAGCTTCACTGGGCTCTGGTCTGCCCTTGAGCACAAATCCAAGTGGCTATATACAACTGAAATTGGACTATAAAATTCTAAAGATGAAAAATATGGTGTGTTTGACATGAAATTAAAATAATTCTGCTTCTCTTCTGTATGCAAAAATGAAAAATACGAGCTACAGTCTTGATGTGACACACACTTAGTGTCAAACATTAATGATTTCATAGCAAATACAGAAGTGGTCCATTTTGTATTCATCAGCTTTGATATGCTGTCTGGCCTCAAAGACCCTCTAAAATATGTACAAAGGCAGCAGTACCAGACATGCTTTTCTGGACCATTATCCTTTTCAAGCCATAATATAACCACTCATCTACTCCAAAGTTGAGGTTTTACATCTCTCCCTTTTTAATTTCAATTATAACTTGCAAAAGAAGTCAACATTCCCTTACAATACAAATCACTCAGGTTGAATACTCATTACGTGATCAAAATAGAAAGTGAGGAGTTAGAATAGGCACACTGTATTTATAACATCCTCTGACTGTATCCATCTTTAGTTTCCTAGCACAGAGAATCAAGCCTTTAAGTTAAAAATAGTCTTCAAATCTTTGGTCTTTAAGTTAAAATTAGTGCTTCAAAACATTCACACTTCGGGAATTATAGCTTGAGCAACAAATCTCACCATTTCAGTTACAACATGTGACAACTCTCCCCTGCAACACCCAAAAAGCTTCACATAATGGGATGTTCCCTATTAGGCAGAGGCTCAGGAGGCGTAGCAGCTCCAGGCTGGGCGTAACGTGGGCTGCGAGCCTGGAGTGGAGCACGGTGCCACAGACGCCGTACTACACACCCAGCCTCCACCCCACCGACTCGGGGAAGGGACTTGTCATCGTGCTGAAGGGGACACTGCCACATGGCAATAAAGTAAATCTGCTTCAGGTCCTTGTGGCACGTGTCCAGCCCACACACCGCTTCAGTCGCTGGCCCTCATCCCGTGACTCGTGCAATTGACAACTGTGCAAAACGAGAGTGCAATAGGCAGGCAGATCAGATTTGGGATTTGTGCTCTGCACAACTGCAGGAGGCCTCACACTGTCACAGCAGCAAAGGAGTCACCCCAGCATTCATTACTCCAGGTTGTTTAGCACCTAGCTCTCACTCTCATTTATTTGCAGACTGGTAAAAATCAACAAGATTTTTCACTTCAGCTGGCTGTCTAACATGTTGTACACACTTACAAATGTAAACTCAATAAGGCTCACCCTCCTTTTTCAATTCCTATGGACAGCTAACCTGAAAGCTCACCTTTTAATTGCACCTCTTGACATATCAAACCATGTACAGGTATTGTGTTCAAAGGCACCAGTGCATAATCAAGCTGTAGAGCACCATAAAAACTACCTTCTGCCATAGAGCTCTACATGTGCACAGGTGATGGCACATAGAATCTCATTAAATTCTTCATATTTGCATCTCCCAGTCTGACCATGGAACCAAGTGGAACCCTGTAATGAGACCAGTGAGGCCATGAAGGTCTGTCTTCCAGCCACTGTTTGGCACAAACCAAACCACTGTATTGACCAAATCTCTGTACAGACTTTGTTGGCTTACATAGCCATTCATTAGAACTTACCACAGGTAATAATACCGGATAACTAAGATTTGTTCTTGTCTTGAAATAAACAAGAGCATATGTGAGAATATAACAGAAGAATGAACTACACCATATCTCTCTTCTAAATGCAATAAAATTATGCATAAGATTTTTCATAAGAATAGACTGATATTTAGAAGTGGTAATTGGGTATTTTGTACAAAATTCAAATAAATAGGGACCAAATTAATAAAAATATAGCTTCCTCTTCAGCACTTAAATATCACAGTAATGGAGAAATACCCTAAAATGCTTTATTGCCTCCCATTTTCTTCCAAGTTGCAAATTTTATCAAATTATACAGGGGTGTATGTATCTTAAGACACACATAGCATTGCCAAGATTATAGCCCACAAGCAAAATTAATATTATTACAAATACTATTTCCAAACTGTTCTTACCCCTTTCCTCACCTCACCTTTTTCTCTGTGGGATCTGATTACATGCAAATCGAGGGTAAATGGGGAAATACAGAGATTCTGGGCACCTGCTACAATTTCTGCTTTGCTTCTCTTTCCCTCACTTCACCCTGTGTAACGGGGAAGGATGGGTGGAGAGATGCAGCAGGCTTCTTGGTTTGCCACTCAGGTTGTCACTCCTGGGACAGCAGAAACTGGTGCAGGATATGCAACACCTGCCTCCACTGGAAGCATCCTGCATGCCAGTCCAAAGCCATCTTCCACTTTCCTGCACTGGCAGCCATCCCACCCTCTGCAGCCAGCACTGAAGCAGAACTGCTGAGCTGTCAGCAACTTCTCACAAGAGGCCAATTTTTACGCCGCATAATTGTAGCAAAAAAAAATAAAAAAAGAAAAAAAAATTCATGAGAGTTGGCAACCCGTGTTAAATTTGCATGCATATCTGATTAGCTGTGTCTTTAGAAAACACAGTCTTACAAAATATTGCAAAATTATTCATTTTATTTTTTTAAAGTCTAGATTGAATTCTGTCAAAATATAAAGCCTGTTTTCTTCTTCCTTCCCTCCCTCCAAGTGAGTATAATCCAATTTTCCTTTGAAACTGTAACATTTTATTTCACATTGCTTGGGAGTTATGAGCAAAAAGAGAAAAACAGTAATAGGAGTGAAAAAAGAATTTGCCAGCTTCATCTTTATTTAAGCAGGCAGAGAATGAAATAGAACACTTCCCCACAGTTAGTCCTCTTCTTCCACCCACTTCCCCAGAAAATATCTAGAAGATAAGGCCCCAAACTGGTTAATCAAAGCTTTTGGAAGTCATTCTCGGGGGCAGTTTTATATATCCCCTACATGCCCTTAGCCTGAGTTCAAACTGCTGAGCTCACGATACAGGAAGGGAGCCAGGATGTCACAGATCTAGCACAGATGGGAGACCTGTTCTGGCTCACCTACACAGCTGGTGTCACAAGGCCAAAAACGCAATTGCCATCCAGGCTAGAGTGTAAGAGCTATCGTGAACTCAGACAAGATTTTCATGTTTGCCAGACTGGCTGGGACATATTTTCTGGCACTGGAAACTGGGCATTGCAAGAAGACTGAGGCAGGAGAGTTGAGGTCACACTTTCTGACCCTGCAGAAGAATTTGGGTCTGACATGCTGTTGTTTCACCTTTACCTGTGAAAGCTTGAATGACAAATGCTGTGTTTCAGATTGTGACTGGGGCTGCCAAATGTCCATTTCACGTGGCAATCTCAGCCCACAGCTGTGCCCCTTTCACTCAGCAGCCACATGAGACCACCCCACCCATCCCTTCTCCCCAGTGAAGTCAAAGTAAGGAAGAATAAACACTTTCATCATGCGAGGAAGGACCCAGTCGGCCTCTTTACCTGCCAAGCTACTGCACATGACAATGCCTTTCCAACCTACCACCCCTGGTCAAACTTTCATCAGAGCTTTCTACCCAGTCAAACATGAGTCAGCCCACATGAGCCATCTTCCCAATCACTGAGCCCTTGCAACAATCAGAAACTTCCAGCACAAGACAAAACCACCTGGTTTCCAAGATCAAACCACCTGCCTTCATCTCACCTTCACTCCACCTTCCTCAGTGCCTTCCTGGCACCCACAGCTCAAGGAGCAGACCTTCCAGCACATGTCCCTACTTCACAGAGAATGAAGACAAAGAATAAAAAACAATAGGGAAGCAATATAAAACAATATACATTCATGTGTGAGGCAAAACTAAAAGCTCTTCTTTCCCTTCTCCTGTGGTTCCAGAGGCATGTATTCTTTCTTCCATAAATGTGCATTGTGCAAACTGCCAAATGCTGCCATGAGAAAAGCTGTATCAAATTGGTTACATTTTCTTTACAATAATTCAGGCAGAATTTTGAATGCTGTATTTTGCTCAAAGTGGAATACCTGAGGACTGAAGCCATTTTTTAAAAGCAGTAGCTAAAAAAAAAAAAATCAGATTTCATTTCAGGACTTCCATATAATGTCCTGGGTGTGTTTGTGTAACACTTCTGAAAAGAACAAGAGAGGAAAGAAAGAGAGGCTTCATTTCAGAAAGTGCACAAAGGTAAACATTGCTGTGGTTACACTGATTTTCCCCCAGTGCTCTGATACATAGGCACTTATATTTGACAAACACTAAGGAATTAGATACTAAGCTATTAGAGAGCATCCAAAGCAGGGCCACAGGGATGGTGAAGGGTCTGGAGAAGATGCCTTACAAGGAGCAGCTGAGGTCTCTTTGTCTGTTCATCCTGGAGGAGACTGAGCAGAGACCTCAGTGCAGCCCACAACTTCCTCAAGAAGGGAAGCAGAGGGGTGGGTACAGATCTCTCATAGACAGCAACAGGACTCCAGGAAATGGAGTGAAGCTGAGTCAGGGAAAGTTTAGGCTGGATATCAGAGAGCTTTTTCACCCAGACAGTGGTGGGGCACTGGAACAGGCTCCTCAGGGAAGTGGTCACAGCATCAGCACTCAAAAGGTGTTTGGACAACGCTTTCAGGCACATGGTGTGTCACTTGGGGATGGTGCTGTGCAGGGCCAGGAGCTGGACTCGATCCTGGAGGGTCCCTTCCAGCTCAGCATATTCTATGATTCTACAACTCTATGAGTCCATGACTCTATGATACTATGATAAAAATAAGCCTTCCATAAAGACTTCCTATTAGGAGGTAGAAAGCACAAACTAATAAGCCATTGCCAGTGTCATAAATAAAACCCATTTGCTTCGGCAGTGAAACGGCACCTTTCATTTTTTATTATCCTCTTATAGCTTTAAATAACGTGATCACCATAGTTCATTTTCTTTGTGGTGAAACTTGATGCTTTAGTTCATAAAAATAGAGCATAAAGTTTTGCCACTAAGAAAATACTGTGCCTGGTAATGTTGACACGTAAGTGATAAAGCAGGAAACAATAGAAAAACAAAGAAAATCTGGGAAGAAATAAACTACAAATCCTGCATACTTTTGTCACTTTAAAAGAGAAGCTGTAAATTCAATTGCAACTGCAACCATTTCTCAAAGTCCTCAGAGCCTCTTAGTTTAACAGGCGGCAATCCTCAAGCCTGAAAAGGGTTTGGACACTGAACTCCTGGTAAGGAACTGGCACCTACATTAGCTACATCTGCATGTGGAAAGTTAAGCTCACACCAGTGAAAAGATGGCACCAGTTTGCATTCATCAGAGGTTTTTTAGTTCCAGATGAGCACCAGTTTCAGAAGGTCTAGACAGCTTTGGTGGTAGCCACTTGGATGTTTATGTATTGCACTCTTCAGTACACCACGTAATAGGAAACATTATTCACTTGGCCACGGTGCAGCACAAGTACACAGAGACAGCTTGATTTCTAATCACACCTGAGCTAATAAGTCCTCCTGAGACTTATTATTGTCAGCTTGAGCTGTCTAGAAACATCTTGCCCATATTTAAAAAAACTCTCAGTCAATCCTCTGAAAAGGTCTAATGCATCCAGACGCCTGTAAAAGCACCACAGAAAACCTCAGACTGTGCTTTTCTAATAGACTTACTAGAATTTAGCAGCTAAAACCACTGGCTGTGCTGTGCTTGCTTCAGCCCAGGATTTTGATTGGTGAGTAAGGAGGATTTTCTCTCTGGTTGCTCCTAACCCCTTTCCCAAGCTGCCTGTGAGGTACTCCCTACTGTGTGGCTCCAGAGCTCAGGCAAAGCTCCATGCTCAGGCAGTGAAGACAAAGAAAATAACCTATAGGCAGTCAAGTAATTAAAGCTCTACTAGAACAAAATTCATATAATGGAGATCAGTTAAGAAGAAAGTTACCCACTCTACACACCCAAGGTTGCTTTACACCCAGGCCACTTACTCCTCCTTGGTACAACGCCCTTCAAAACTACAGGATTTAATCCTGCTGAGGTAGTTGAATCATTACAGCTTTCTAAAGTCAATTAGACCTAACATTTGAATGCTTGATTTTGCAGCTCCTTTTAATGAATTTTAATTTATTTGTTTGTTTTAATGATGTATAGACAAATATCATCAAGCAGCAACAAAAACAAGCTGAAAACAAGCACTATGCTTACATGCACCAGGTTGAACTTGCCTCCTATCCCTAGGTGCTATTTACATTTTTTTCAGATATCTGAATGCCAGAGTATTAAAGCTAGTGAACAAAGAACAGTTTTAAGATTAAGCCACTGAGAAATAAGTTAGTGTTCTTAGAAAGAGTATGATACAAAAATGTTAAATTATTATGCTTTTCTAGTCCTTTTCTTATTTCTAAACAGATAGAGGTTAGTAAGACTACTTTAGCCCACAGAAATTTTGGACATAATAAATAGCACCTGCATAATAATTTATGATCAGAGATGGATACAACAAATTAAAGCAATTAATTTTTATTGTCTGTATTTTCTACTGTGCAACTGAAAAAAAAAACCTGCATGTTGCAAACTGAAATTTCTATATATACTACATAGTAACCAAAGGAATACACAGCTCCTAGTGCTTGCCCTGTTCTCTCAGAACCTTCAGCACACCACTTAATGAATGCATTTAAATGGACCTAATTTTAAAGGGGGAGAGGAGGAAAACTACTACACATCTTATAGTTTCCAGAGCACTAATTACCTTCACACTTTCTCCCCTCTCAAAAATATCAAAATGCTTGGTATCATCAATGAAACCTGCCAAAAACTTCTACCCTTTTCTCCTTAAAATCACTACAGTTACAAAATATTTCTGAGCTCTTTTGATTACTTCTATTCATACAGAAAAAAATAGGCAATGCACTTGTTTCAGATATTATATTATGTGGCAGTCCTTCTAGGAAGTAAGTGCTGTTGTGACTGAAGAAAATCTCCACAGCATTACTGATGTGAAAGAAACCCCTTCACTTTCCATCAGCCGAGACACTCTCTATGGTGAGGGTGTGGCTAATTTTTCTCCTGAGGCTGTTGATATCTTGCTGCAGATCCAGCAGCTTAAACATAGGAGAATTTTCAACATTGTGCCCACATCAGATAGAGACATGCTTATGACTCCTGGGCAATTTTCTTTCACGTCCTCATAGAGGCAAGGTTGCAGCCAAAGGAACTGGGGCATGACTTCTTTCCTTTGTTCTCCCACTGCCATCTCAGCCATCCAGACTGACACATGTCTGCAGTGAAGATGTTTATTTACATCACATCCCCATGCCTTATTTTTTGAGTCATAACCATAGTCAAGGAACTGATCTGAAAAAAAAAAAAAACAACCAGAAATACTAGAAAAAGGAGTGATCCCAACTCTGCAACAGGCAGGAGGGGGTTCTTTGTTCCCCCACTTTGTCGATTTCTGAAGTTGCTCTCACCCAACATAAACAGCTGAAAATACACGCCAGTCTTTCTGCCCACATTGCACGTGCTGTTTTCAAGTCATTTGGATATCAACCACATCCATCTTTGAACAGATGCACAGAGTGCAGTACAACAGGTAATAATATTCCTTTCACTTGTGTAAATATTGTATGTTAGCCACTCCATGTGAATTACAGCCCAAATTCTGAAAGACACTAAAATCCCTCACCTGCTCAAACCCACCAGCAGAGGCCATTAGAAGTCACTATTTGTCAAATATTTATGCAACATCCTGTCACTTGTTATTTTAACTTCTGCAACATTTCACAGTGGTGTACATTGTCAACCGAGCAGAGGAAATGAGGGAAACAGGAAACTTTAATTGCCATTTAAATAGAACTCACCATTACAGCACAGAGACAAATGAATGAGGAGCAGAAAGTGTCTAATAACACTTTGAAAAATATTACAAAAAAATTAGGCTAAGTTGTCACCTTTAATTGCTATCCATATTAAAGCAGAGTACTGGCTTTGCAGTTGTATCCCACATGCCATTAGGAATCTGTGAATTAGGTGCTTCTTTAATCAGCAGAATTGCAGCACTCCATTTGACACCAGAGATGGATTTGTTCTAACTGGAAGAAACACAGTATTATTCTGCATCCTGCAGCCCATGGCTCTGCCTCTAGGCTTCTGGCTGCTGCAGAAACAGCAGAGACATGGCTTTTCCCACCTTGTCAAGAATCTCTCAATGCCCAGAATAGAAGAAATAAGTTTGTGCCAGCCACTCTGCAGGAAGATGAGGTAGAGAATGAGCTAAGCACTACTTTGTCCTTGGTATGCCAAGTGCAGAAATAAAGTATAATCTCAGCCTTACCATATGAATAGCACAACTTGAATGAGTGCACATTATTGTACAGGGATTTTCTTCTGATGTATCTGGCACAGTCAGCATGTAATTTTTGTGCTCTTTTTTTTCATGACCATGGCAACACTCTGCCAAAGCAGAGGACTCAATAATAAAATCTTACCCTTTGTCACTGCATTTGGGAGAACCTGAATTTGGACAGAAAGCAGTAAGTATTGGGGGGTGCTGGGATGAAGAAGAGTGACCATCTAAAACTCCATTTTAATTGTATGATGACATTTTTCTAAATAATTTTTATCCCTGAAAAAGTATGCCAAGCAAGACAGGTTTTTCAGTTTTGGTTCTAAAAGTGAAGAGATATATGACCACAACTCTAGTCCCTCCACTCGTATAGGTACTGTGACCTACTTAGTTTATAAGAGAGAACCAGCCACTGATAAGACAAATGAAGCATTACTTTCCTGTTACCTCTGGAACATTTACAAAGACTGATGAAAAATAACATAGAAATTTACACAGGATCAAGGTTAGCTAGAGTAAATAGTGAGCAATTTCTAGCTTTTAAAAGACTTTGCTAAGATGAAATACTTTCCTTATCTCCTACTGAGGTATTTTCCCATTTATGTAAATAAAAAAATCATAGGTTAAAATAGTAATAAATGAATAGAATAGAATAGAATAGAATAGAATAGAATAGAATAGAATAGAATAGAATAGAATAGAATTCACTAAGATACAATAATTTCTTAGTTTCCCAAGGATAAATCAAATAACTGGATTATTTGCAGGAACAATTAATCTCAAAACCAGTGAATTTGTAATTAGCATCTTCATTAGCTAAAGTCTGAGACACAGAGAGGCCTTAAGACTGCTATTATTGACTTAATATGATTTTTGAATGACTGAGCTCATCATTAAACCTCTCAACATACTGAAAGGCATTGATAAAACTATACAGTTGGGAAAGGCTGGTTAAGAAACTGAATGGTAATACAAACCATAAAAACAAAACAGGCAAGTGGCATCTTCTATTTCATATTCTTGCTAACTAAATAGATCCCATTCATTAAATAATCATAGAGAAATTTTCTCCCCAAGACTGATCCAAGTCAAGGGAAGTGTTCACACTTACTTAAAAGACCTTTGGTCTGAAGCTGAAAGCTCCCAAACAAATGGAAATTTTTGTAACACAGTTGATATTCCATGACAGGCCATGAGCCTTATCCCACCATTAGCATTACACCATACCTTTAAGAACATTTTGAGATCTGTTAACAGCAGAATGAGAATTTGTATAATGTATTAACCTATTTATTTCTCAGATTATCACTAGAATCTTTGAACTAAAAATTGTCTGCAAAAAGCCCAAAAATCTAATTGAACCAGCATCCACTGAAAAATCCTTTGTGCTTTTTTGAACATGCCAAACTATGAAATATCAGGGAAGTAATACCAAAGTTGTTCTTTAAGAGCTCTTTGTGCATCCATCATAAACATGACTAATTGGCATCTGTTTAGACATTATCTTCTTAAACCTTCATTACAGTATTGCCAAAAATGAAGCAAAGTTGAGTAGACACAACTGAAGTGCATGATGAAAAAGAACCCCCCCCCAAAAAAAGAGCCAAAAAAATGTCCTTTAGTAAGTATTAAAAGTCTCATGGTACCCATGAGCATGGAAGAGCAGGAAGGGAGAGGAATATACAGTGAATACTGTCAGTATAGTATACAGAAGAGAAGAAGGGCTCTTTATAGTAAAACAAAACCACATCTTTTTATCACATTTTGAAGAAGAGAACTTCCAGTAATAAGACCCAAAAATTTTGATTCTCAGCCACAAAATGTGAAGCTCCTTTGCTGAACGTCTGCCTACCAGCGGATTTACTGACTTCGCCCTTTCCTCCCTCTACTCCACTCACACAAATCCCTCTGCACACAGGCTGAATGGTACAGCGAGCAGATCTTGTACTCTCTCTGGAGAAACTTCAGAAGCCTTTTCCCTCCCCATCTGTTATTCAAATACACCCTTATTTGTTCTGAGTGGATCTTGTTCTCAGAAGGGCAGTATTTGCCCCAGAGTACCATAAACTCAAAGTGCAAAACCTCTTCGCTCTTAAGGAAAAGGCTTCTCCTGTTAGGAAACATCTCCACGCTGAAACTCATCAGGTGATGGGGCCACACACCGGGTTCAAAAGATGGTCACTGCCACTAAGGTGTTGAAAGCTGTCACTGGTTACTTCCTCTTGGCACTAAAGGAAAACAGGAGCAAGACCACGAGCTCTCTTATGGAGCACAGCAGAAGTGTCCAAACTCTCAGGCTTCTTTAAATCCATTACAGTTTAAAATACAGGGAAACACACAGTGCTGCTGAGGCTCTGCACTACAGCAAAGGATGTGAACTGACAGGATCTTTGTGCTGTACCCACAGAAGCAGAGAGAGTGGTGAGGAAACTTTGCTACAAATCCCATCCCCAAGTGGAAAATCTCCCCACTCAGTGCTGTAAAGCAGGACTTTCACTCTTTCTCTAATAAATTTGTTTGAAAGGAGGATGGGCAGAGAGAGGAAAGCAGAAGGAGGAGAGTAAGTAGATGGACTGCAGTAGAGGTCTGACAGCACTGACAAAAATAATTTTCCCATGCTCATGTCTCTATCTCTGGAGGTATTCAAAACCTGACTGGACATGATCCTATGCAATGCACTCTAAAAGAACCTGTTTTAGCAAGGGAGTTAGATGATCTCTAGAGGTCCCTTCCAACCCCAACTGTTCTGTGATTCTGAGTTCTCTGTGGGCTAAGAAAAGGAAATACAGCTTAAAGTGCTGTGCAACAGGATAATCCCTAATTAGGTAACTGTATCCAGGGGCAAGAACAATCTGCCCAGTCATGAGCCATGGGATATTCTGACAGAAATGGTGCCTTTTAATAGGGTTATTACAGAAAGTATGCGAGCAACAGATAATTAATTATCTTGTAGAAAGAGTGGTAACAATTTGCCCAGAACAAAACAGAAAAAAAAATAAGAGCTTGTAAAAATATCTGAGCAGAAAAGATTCATCTCCATCCTCTTTCTATGAAAGCACGGGATGTGTTGAAAGTGCAGATACAAGTTGAGTGTGCAAAGTGCCACATTCCAGACACTCCTACTTACTAGCACCAAGACAATTGTTAATGTAGAACTGCTCACCACTAATTTAAACAAATTGCATATAATTGGTTCTTATAAACACTCCAGAAAACAGTTTCACTACCCCAGCTGCCTGTTTGAGTGTATTCTCAGTTCAAAAGGCTCAGCACAGACTTGCAGAGGGTACTACGGTAAGAGATTTTTGGCTTTTTTGCCCTCCTAGGTAAATATCTATGAACTTAAAGTAAGAATTGCTAGATTTTGTTTCAGTGATGAAGCTTTATTTCATAATTAATGACTATTGCAGTCTACTGGGCAGCATTTTACATACTGGCCTTTCCACCAGTGCTCTTTCAGAAGCTCTGTATACTCGCCACTATATCTAACCTCAAAAGAATGAATATTTGTAGAACTGTTCTTCAAAAAAGTACTGCTAAGACCTACCAATGTCACATATTTCTATACTATACTAGCCAGATCTTTCTGTGCTGGATTAAAAACAAAAAAAAACAAAAAAAAAACCAACAAAACAAAACCCAAATAAACAAAAACAAAACAAACTTTTTTTAAATGGTAGCACTCTATCAGGACTTAGGGTACTGTACGTACCCCTGAGGGAGAAAACATTAGTGCCATGTACCAGGGACAAGGAGACTACCAGGTGACTTGCTCACTAATTTGTATATTGCAATGTAGGCAGTTTGAACATTCATTCTCTGATATTCCTTTTTTTAGAAGTATTTTTCAAAAGGATTAGAACTTCCTGCCAAGTCAGCCTTTCATTTAATAAATTTGCTTCGAGGTCCTTCATTGAAGACACATTGAGACTTCTGAAATCTATTTGTATAACCTCCAGTTTGTTCTGCTTTTCACTGTTGCCTGTACCTAACTGAGCAATGACAAAACCAAAAACTTTGGGATTCTGAGAAAAAGTTCCATTCTCTCCAGGGGAAAACCCAAGAGAACCATGTTCACATGGAACATGAATTGTTGTTCAGTCTTGCTGTTCATTTGCTGCTTGCTCTATTTGTTTTCTCTAGACCTAGATTAGTTTGTTAACTAGATTAGTTAATGCCCTTGAGTGCAAACAGGGGAAGGTATGCTTGTTCTGCAAATTAGTCACTGTAAAATAAAATTACAAGAAGATGAAGTAGACTAAAGCTGATGTTGTGAGAATTATTCAAGTAATAGTAGATTAAGGGCAGACTATTTAATCTGTACAAGAAAATTTTTGTCTTCCACAGAAACAGGCACCTTTCCTTAGAAAGGTGGATTGGCTAATCCACCATGGAGTGGTGGATTAGCAAGAAAGGATTTGAGTATTTAAATTTAGCTAGATTTTTAAAAACCCAAAGCAGTGTACCAAGGCCAAAAAATCTTTTTTTTCTTTTGTGAGAGCAAAGATTATTCACCACCACAAGAATGGTCCCATGTTCTGGCCATGGAGAGAATGCTTCCTTTATCCTCTTGTAAAACACATCTTTGGAGGTTTTTGATGACCTGAATATGACAGTGGAGCACTGCCATGTAAAGCCAATAGCAAGAAACTTCCTAGAAGAAGGATTAAATATGGTGCTTTCAATTAGCATGACAAAAGCACTATAAATGCAGAGACACCAAAAAACCTAATTTTTCCAGCCTAGAAGTAGGACCAAAAGTAAGGTACTTTCACTCTTGAAAAGAACCTCAACACATTTAGTTTGGCCCAAGTTGTCTTAATTGCCAAGCCATAGAAAAATTCCTAGACATGCTACATTAATGTTCTATTAACAGAAGAAAGAGTTTCCAACATACCTAATACACTGAGAAGTATTTATACTGAAAGTCTTTCATTTCTCTATTGCTAGGATGACTTCACTGGCAAGATTTGACTTGACTTCCAATTTCAGGGTGTTTGGAACAGCTTCAGAAATTCCACCTTTTTCTAACAAGCTAACAGGCTGAATACAGCCCCCCCCCCCCCCCCCACTGTGCCTTATTTTAATGTAAAACATAATTGTGTCCCATCATAAGAGCTCTTCATAACTGCTTTTGTTGTGAGCAACGGAAACATAAAAATCTTTGCTAAATGCAACACCCTCCTTAGTCCCAAATTAAGCAGTGATACTTGGGTTTTTTCAGATATTCAACTTGTAAAGGAACAGTCACCTTAAGGAGTCTTCAAGGGATTGATTAGAAAAGAAGAATTTACTGCTTACATTCAATCTTCTCACATTTAGCATTAAATGCAAGAGTAAATATACCCTGTGCATCCTCGCAGAGAAGAATCAAAGGACTCCAAGTGCCACAAACTGATTTTCCCTAAAACTATGAAAAAAAAAAAAAACCACCAAAAGCCATATGCAAACTGCTTTATGCTGTCTAATTTTCACTACTTTAAGAAAAACACACAAGTATTCTGGACCATGTTGTCAGACTATAAGCCAGACCCTTTAAATTCACAGACTGTGACCAGATTTAGTCTGCCAACATACTTAAAGCATCAATAACCAGAAAAAAAAACTATTTCTTTACCCATCACACAACTATATAAGGGAAGAGAGCAACTGGTGGCCATGTAGGGAAAAATACATATCCTTAAATTAAAGGAAGATCAAGAAGTATGTGCAGCAACAATGCAGGTTGATGCCCATGTAGCTCAGAAAATAGAAATTGGATGTGCAGCAAAACAACAGGTTACTGGGATGACTGAAAGTGCTGACAAGTTTTGTTGCACATACTCACACAAATGAAGGGATGATCCCAAATAAGGTCAGGGAGAAGGAAAGGAAGTACAAGACAATGAAGCAGAAGAAAAAAGATTTTATCTAGAGACGGAGGAAATTTCCTTTCCTTCAGCTCTTCCTTACCCTGGAACTCCATCTTCTTGTTGTGAAAGAGAGAAAAAAGAGGAGATACGTTCCTTTCCCCAGCAAGATTGAGCTTTCCTTCCTGTCTGGTTCATCCTCCTCAGAAACTCGTTATGATTCATTCCCTGCAGACTCGGGTCTCTGCTGCTCAGCTGCCAGACTTGCTCTGAAGCAGGTATACTCTGCTCTCCTTCCTCCACCAGCTTTGCACAAGGTTAACCAAGGCCCATAGGAAGCCCCTTTCTAGGTGCTCCTTCCTCAAAGGATGAAGCTGGGATTCATCCACCTTATAAAGCTTTAATAACCCCTTAGCTGGTCCAGGATGGTGTTATGCTGTTATTAGTCCAGGTACAGTTCTCTCTGAAGCTGGGGGCACAAATAAACCTCTACAAGCAGAGCTTGCCTTAACTTTCCTTACTGGGAGTGAAAGGCTTTTTCTGATCCTCTTTGGCTGTGTTCAGATTGTTAAATTAAAGAAGTGCTAGAGCCCTAGTCATCCACACTCTTCCTCAAGACCCAGGCACCACCTCAGCAAGCTCTCTCCAAGATACTCTGCCAGGGAGGGTGGTAACTGTAAGCGGTGTGGGCATGAGCCAGCCAGAGCCATTTGGACATGGATCAATCCCTGGCCCTTTTTAATGAAGCAATATAAATTCAGTCTTCTGTTCCTGAACAACTAGGAGGAGTTTAAGGTGGGAGAATGGTATCAATGCCAAACTGAAGGTGGACAGTTCTTACTCACAATTCTGATTTGCCATCTGTTGATGAGAAGAAGAGACTGGCTTTCCCTTTGAAGTTACTTGAAGATCTCCAGTGTAAGCTTTTTGATGCAGATTTGTGGTGATCTTCAAGGACTGAATGGCACCCAACACTGTTGACCTGTTTCACTATGAACTTAATAAACTATTGGAAGAAAAATGCAAATTAATACCGAACCTACAGTGCCTTCTTCTGTAGTTCGTACCACCCAGGACATGGTGTCTTGCACAAAGATTTACACAGCTTAAGATCCATGGAAGTACATATTCTGCATTTTAAAAGTTGTCCTGTAGAACAGTTTGGAGGGGGATAACACATTTCCTCTCCCTTGCAGTTGCTGTGGCAACTACACAGGCTGTTTCAGCTCAGCTTGTGGGCCACCCTCAGGAGCTGACTCCTGTGCCATCATCCCTCCTGCAGGGGAGCCAGCAGGTGTTAGCCCAGGCAGCTGCAGCACATGCAGGACTCCACACGCCCATGCAGGTCCAAAGCATCAAGGGCTGCCAGACAGAAGGCTCTCAGGGCATCCACGTGACAGCAGGAAGGCAGGAGGCCCTGGACACATGGCCTAAGGTCATCCTGGAGGCCACTTTTCCAGAGCTGGGCAGTGACAGCTGGTAGACTCAGGGGAGCGTGGGAGCACCTTCATTTATAATAGCAAAAGCAATGTTTACAAGGATATTTCACCTTTAGCAAGATAGCTATAAATGGAATAAATTGAGAAAAGCCAGACTCTCAAATATAAAACTCTCTCTGTGTCCTTGGAAAGAAACACTTCTAGAAATAGATGCTTTCCATGAAAATGTCCTTAAATTTCAGATCTATTCGCTCTTCAGTTGATAAATAGTTTCAACAATTTCTAAATTCTGCTTGCCTGTAGGACTCTATCCCTAACCTGTCTAAATGACTACAGACTCCTTTAATCCCTTTATTATTTACTTTATAATTTCTTTTGTCATTCTGGTTTTTCATCTCCCTCTGAGATGAGTGGGAGAGAGAGCATCCCACACTATTCACGTATCATCCACATAGCCCCTGATAAAAACTCATCTAATGTATGAACATCACATCCTGGCTTACTTTTGTTCTAACTTCAGCAAGTTCCACCCCCAAATTCTTAACCTACATATATGACTACAAGGGCTTAGTATTTATCTTCACCTCATCTTCTGTCTTAAATCTATTAGCAGGTGTTCTTTTTGGCAGCAAACCGAGACCATAGTTACTCAGACAGCCACTGAAATCCAAGGAAAAGGAGCTCCAGAAAACATAACAAACCCTTGTTTTGCTGTTACTCCTGATACCTTTTTAAAAATATTTTAACCCAGCCTGCACAATGTACAGCTTATTTCTGCTTTAGTTATAAGGTCCAAAACTTCAACCTCCTCTTTCATTCAATGGCAGCTGGCACAACTGGAATAAAACCATTCTCATTCAGCATCTAAGAGAAACTTAGTAACCCTACAGTTAAAACTACCATACTCACCTTTATATATTTATGTTCAATTATTTATTTTTTCATTTTGCTTAAAGATTTTTCTTTTTTTTAATGAGAGCACCATATTTATGTAACCATCTTGAGGAGCCCCATAGGGAGTGTTTTCGTCAATGTTGCATGGGAATGGTCAAAATTAACATCCATGATGTTGAAGTGCTAAGAAAGCCAATGTCTTCAAAGGCATGCTTTCACAGAAAACTTTTAGTCAGGAGAGAATATCTTACTGTGCCACAAGATCACTGGATTCATCTCCACTTCATGTCAGTAACGCTTCAGATACATCATTTCATATAAATTGCAAAGACCAATCAAAATGAGGAACGACACTAGAACAGAAAATCACAATTCCTCTATTCCCACTTCTTTGGTTCAAATTTCTCCTACCATGAGTAAACTTATTTCTTTTACCCAGATATGTATTACATAGGAAACCACAAGAGGTTTTTTTTCTTATATTTTCACTCTTTCACAAACATTATCTAAGTTTAAAGTCCAGTTTGAAAACAAAGTAAGATCAACTTCAAAAAATGTGGTTCTTCCATACATATGCTACATAATGACTCATTTGCTGTAAAATAATCCCATACAGCTTTCAGACACCCTGTTCCTTGGAAGATGTTTCAAAGGTAAGAGAACTCTCTATACCATGTTTCAAAACTCTGTGCACATAGCCAGAGTTCAACAGTTCAGAACACAGGGTTTAGTGACACATAGCCACTAGCTCTGCCACTAATGTCCCTGGTCAGCAGAAACCCTGGAGCATGTAGCACTGAAGAGGCATGTTACAATCCTTTCACACAATAATGTCTCTAAACTGGGCCATCAAAAGTGAGCTCAAAGGTGAACAAGGTGAATGAAAAGTGAGCCAGATCCAAACCACAGGTTTTCTCTGTCTGTACCCTGCTGATGGTATGGACACACGGGGCATGCCTTGCATCCACACAGGTTTTGCAGTTCTCTGGGGTCTCTTCTGCCTGTGCCACGGCCAAAAGCTTCAAGGAGATACAAAGCACCTAAGTGAACAGACAAAGCCAGGACCTGGAAGCAACTCCCTACCAACACAAATAAGAAATGCTCAGCAATAATATCCTGAAAATTTCCCTGGATGCTGAGGAGTCCTGCTTTAAAAGCAGAATCTCACACAAACCATTTATCCTCAAGCAAGTAATATCCTCAAATGATCCTCAAAACAAATGAAAAGGCTAACATTTGTTATTAGGTCTTCTATATCCTCTTGCTGATTTTACTGTCTTTTCCTAATCAATCACAGTTACTTTACAGCCTCTGCATTTCTTTACTTCTGCTATTGTTCTGCCACTGTAAATTAGCAGCAAGTGGGAAAACAATGTATACAGCTCATGGCCAACAGAAAAAAGGGTAGTCCATCAGCCTACCCTTCATCCATCCTAAATACCTATTATAGCATTAATAAAATAAGCCTGTTGTTCTGCTCATGGTCACTAGCTAATTATTCAAAGTGGTGGAGAGGACATAAATATATCTGAAAGAAATACAATTAAGGGCTACTTTTCCTGAAAGACCTTATCCGAAGTAAAAAGGTGATATGCTTGCACAAAGAGAAGGTGAAAAAACTCAAAGAGATGGGAGAGGCTATAATGGAGATGACAGAGTTTGGGATGGATCAAGGTCATCTTCATAGAAATAATAAAAGTCTGAGTAAAGCTGGGAGAGACTAGCAAATGTTGGTTATGAAACTCTGTGTAACTAGATTTTTTGAAGCAGAAAGTCTCCTTCACATGGGGACAAACACAAAAAAAAGAAAAAAGGATTTAAAACAGCAAGTGACTAGGAAGAACTCTCTCAGGGGTGCAAAGCTTTACAAATTTTAATCCACCTGTTAGTGCTACTTTAAAATATGGATTTTAGTGAAAGAGTCCAAGCCACAAAATTGCACCTGGGTTTTAGACATCCTAAAGGTAGCTCACATTTGAGATCTTTGGTTGGTCTCCTAGTGAGATAATCTGCCTACATCACATTTAGGTTCAGTTTCTCAGAAACTATTAGCTGTCTGGGTTTGACTTGCAATTTCCAGTTCCAAAAAAATCAGAACTGTAAAATGGCTCTTTGTGTCATAAGTACTACAAATTGATAAAGACTCTTATTAATTTAATCCTTGTTAAGATATTCCTGATAGGTTACTCTATAAGACACTACTATATAAATTATTTAACTGATTTTTTTTAAGCATTTCCCTGAGCTATAATTTTTCCACATCTTTTCCCACATCTTTTTTTTAATGTATTTTCCACTATGTTTTGCACTGGTAGCTCCTCTTCATCTCATTCAATGTCAATAAATGCACCTATACAGCAAAGAGTGATATGTGCAGAAACTACTGAGCAATTGTAGTGCTCTATAGAACACTTCTTTAATGAGAAGCATTAACTGGCACCTGTTTAATTTGGACATTTTCTTTGATTGTAGAGGGACATGCTTAGAAATACATTTACTGAAAGAGTAAAAAGTCTGGCAAACTTGCCTTCTTTAAATTAGCATTTTTGTCTCAAACTTCATTAAAGGGCAATCAAATTCCTGCATATTTCCTTTGCTAGCACTGGTGAGAAGCAAGAGATTTATATGTAAACAGAAGTCTGCTTTTATATGCAAGCTGTCTCTCCTGTTCAAACCATTCAACAACGGTACGAAACACTAGTTTTCAGTCATACTAGAGCTCAATTCTTTAAAAGATTCTTCAAGAGAGTAATATTCCACTTGTTTCCCCAAGAGAAAGGACATTGTGAAAACATGCCCTTTTCAGGACATACTTCCTTATCCCATAGGCCTAGAAAATCCATAGAAATTAACTTTTAGCTGGACAAAAGCAGCAGATGCAAGGAGATGTGTCAGCTGCTACCTTATTTTTGTCCTCCTAAGCCAAAGATATCCTATACCCACAGCAAAGGCAAGTCATACTGCATAGGAACCAAGATGATCGAAATGTCCAGGATTTCAGGACAGTTCAAGGAAGGAAAAGGCACCATAAAAAAAGTGCTTTTCACCTGAAAAGCTCTCCATAATCAGTAATCACAAGCACAGGGTGGGAATAGCAATGTTAGCCTCTGTTTTTCAACAGAAAAACCAAGCAAGTGCAAACCCCTCCACATCCTTTCCACACAGCACGTGGTTATGTAGAGCTCACTGCCATGCAAAGTTTTTTGATGCCCAAAATAGAAATGCTGTTAGGTAACTGAGGTTGCGTAGCTCTTTCAGAAGCTACTACACACAGTGACCTGAATACAAGCTCCAACTTCACAGGCCAGTGAAGAGGACAGATGAGGGGAAGGATCAAACCCAAAGATTTGCTCATGTCTTGTGTTTTTTCTTACACCACCTAATGCCCAGAGATGGAGACAAGACAGGATCAACAGCGAAGGCACAAATCCTGCACATTCTGTATCCTCACTATGTTCTTATCTTTCTAGATGACAAAGCCATAGACAAAAAAACATGAATGACACAATGAATTTCAGTGAAAAGTGAAGTATATTCCTCTCTCAGCACAGTAAAATACAGGCCTTTTGGGAATCTCCTTAGAACAATGTTTTCATAGAGGATTACAGTTTACTTGTATCATTGTCCTTGAGCAAAAGCCAAAAATTTCCAACGGAATTAAAATGCTTAACCTTGGCTTGATTCTACATTCTATCTGTCTGATAGGACCAAGTTCATTTTAGTGCCACAAAAAGACTAAGCCAAGTAATTTCCAAGACAGTGCCTACTGTATGCAACTGCTAAACTTGTTCAGTGCAATTCCACATGCTGTTTAAAAGTTAGAAGTCAAATAAGCAGGTGTCAGAGTGAAAAGACAGAATAAGGATATTAAAATTAGACTATCAATTTCTGCCAGCAACTACGTGCTACCTATTGTTATTTGACCCACACCACCATTCAATATTAACTCAAAAGCTATTAAAATGTTTATGATGTTCACCCCAGTATAGTACCTAAAGTAGTCATTGAATTTTACTGCAGAAGGTGTTACTAATTTGGCTTGTGCATTGAATATTACTACAGATATTATTATTCTGACTTCTTGATGCAGTTTCATCAGCAACTGTTTACTTTCCTTGTAACTATTAAACATGAATGCTTCTAACAGCATATGCTACAAATACACCAAACTTGCATTCCATGTATCCATTAAATACCTTTCACTTAATGATTTTAGAGTTTTTGGCTTCAAAAAGTTCTTCTCCAGAGTCAGTGTGTTCCTGTTTTTGGTAACAGCTTTGTTAATTATTCACATACTATTTTTCTTTGCTGCAGAGTATATTAAAAAGAATACATGGCTTATATTTTGCTTGCTGTGTGTTCAGTCCATCATGGTGCCAAGCACTATCAGTTCCTTTTGCAATTATTATTTTCAGTATTTCTGGGCGGATCTACTGTAAGGATTCACTTCAGGAACATAATTTTTTTAATAGCTAATCTGAAGATGAATATACTCTTTTAAGCACTTTATTATATGATCTCCAATGAAAATATTTTCTTCCTGGCTTAATTTACTGTGACAATAGAAGCACACTCTGTGCAAGAAGGGGGCTCTTCGTGAACTATACCTGGGTCCAGTGTGACAAAGTTTATTCCCAAGTAAACTGTTCTCCTACTGCATACACATATAAACCCTTTCTGTACAGTGGCAAGTAGCTCTTGGATACATTAATTGTACATCAAGCCACCTGCTACATCTCAGCAATTTTTTTTCACAATAGAGATTGAAAAGTTTTATGATCGCTCGATGTTTTGTTACTCAGTGAGCTGTTCAGTAAACTAGTAATTTATCTTTGAAAAGCTATCATTCACTGAAACGTGAAAAACAAACAAAAGGGCCAACA
Organism: Euphonia xanthogaster; assembly: GCA_034509185.1. Taxonomy (NCBI): domain Eukaryota; kingdom Metazoa; phylum Chordata; class Aves; order Passeriformes; family Fringillidae; genus Euphonia; species Euphonia xanthogaster. The sequence continues at coordinate 77,485,066 of JAYDZK010000001.1, forward strand.
GCACACTTGTGCAACGTTCAGAAATTGCCTGCAACTTCTAACAAGCAGGAAGGGAAGGCATAGGTAAGTAAATAGTGGGTCCAAAATCACAAAAGCCCTCTAAACCAGAACTTGGTAGAGAAACAAATCACTGCTCCCCAAGCAACAAGATCTTCCTTGACTGAGTGAAACATGCTGCAGCAGGACTCGCTGTTTACAGGCACATTTGGCAAACATCTGTAAATATTCAGTTTAACTTGCACACAACCACTTCATTTATCCATTTGCAACCTAGACTCAGGAGATTTTATCCTAAATGTTAACTGTTCCTATGGAAACCTCAGTAGTGACCCCACCAGCTACAAAATGCACCCTCAGAGTCAGTGTAAGGGCCGATTACCACTTTTTTAGATTTATGAAATACTCTAGAAAAACTGGTTTCCAATTTCAAGCAACTCTCTCATCTCCAGATTATATTTTTACAGGCATTTACTGGACAGAAAATCTTTACAAAGGGACAAATTCAGAATGTCTAAATCACTCCTTTTTTAGATTTGAAGTCAATAGGAATTTTAGCTTAAAATTAATATACTTAATATAATCCGAGAAGGTTAAGTAGAATAAACATCAAGCTCAAATGAAAAATGCATACACATAAATATTTAAACCAATGATATCTGTAAATACATTTTTTGTATTTTCCTTAAGCCTAAGTCATCCTTTTTATATTTGAATTCATTTATAAATGGCCTGTCATTAGCAGACATTGAACTAGGTGCAAACATTTTATTACAGTAGGGAGATGCATGAGCAGGCATAAATTTCACCCCTTAATAAGTAGAGTATGCAATTTAATTTGATCAAGAATAATTAAATTTGTACAAATTCAGGAAATGTATTCCAGAGAGGACAAAACTTCAATAGGTGAAATACATGTAAATAGGCAGTTTTACATTTGAGCAAGAGAAACAGACCATGCCTCAATTCCCACTACAGGAATTACAGTATTTAAGCAGCCAGAGTTGCTTTTCGGACCTACATGAAAGAAACTTCAAGGACCTGATCCCACAGCTCTTACTGTCTTTGTCTTTTGGTGGGAGGTTTCCTTGCTATGAGTAAGGAAAGCAGTGGGGACGCCAACATTTTTCAGAATTCAGATGAAGACACATACGTACTATATGGGCAGGACACAAGCTTCCATTTCAAACAAATCCTCACGTGGCTGTGCTTAGAAATGTTTTCAAAATTATTAGCAACCAGGAAATACCAGACAAGCTATTTTATGGAGTAGGAAATTAACATGGGACTATGCAGAGATTCCAGTTCAGCTGCAACCTGGATTTCAGACTTACTGCTTTTAAAACAGGTTTTGTGTTCAAAATTGATGCGAGATTGATACTAATTTCCTAAATGAAATCCTCCATCAGTAATGTATTTATAGTAATGCCAATTGCTATCTACTCTCCTGTCAACGTCCCTGACTGTGTTGGAGAGATGCTTCTCCTTGGGAGTGAATGGAGAGGAAACCTGATCCATCCTCTGTCTGCTGGGTTGCCACCAGGAGTGAAATGTGATAGCAATTCCCGCCATGGGGGCATCTAGTACTCCAGCCAACACACCTCCCGTGGGCACCCAAACAGCTGGCATTTGGTAAAAAAAAAAATCTATTCACTTGCTGGACTTGCTTCAAAAAGCAACCAGAGATAATCTCCTTTCCTACTTCTCCTCAGGCCCCAAATTCTCCCCATGACTTTGCCATTCCCTATCTGAAGATACCCAATTTGGAGGCTGGGGATGGTGGTGGGAAAGCCAGGAGGACAGCATCTTATTATAACAAGCCCTGGTTCGGGACTTAAGGTTTGGAGCAGTTTTTAACTATTTGTGAGAAAAAGTCCCTTTGGTCTTGCACTTTTTAAAGTCCCCTCTGTGTGTATGACAAGCAGGAAGGGCAGAGTTAGAAATAATTGCAAAAGCAAGTGAGGCCCAGGGAACCTGACACATGGCAAGCATTTTCACGAGAGACAGAACACTGCAGATATGAGGAGCTTCACTGATTCTAGTACCATTACACTGAGGAACATCCAAAAATATTCAGCAGCTGAAAACACAGCCACACCTATTGATTCCCAAAGTTTTTCTCCTCACGAAGAAATGTAAAGAGGTAAATAACTGCAGCAATCAAACGCAGCTCCTCTATCGAGGATATCAAATCTGAAACGAAGGGGTTTCAGCCAACCATAAATCCAAAGCTTCCTGATGCAACCCTGCCAGAGACTTACACGCAGCCCTTCGGTCTCCCCATCCCTCCCTGCCGCACTTGTCCCCGTCTCCGGAGCTCCGACTGGTGCCGGTTACCGGTGACGATGGGGCGAGGCCCCCGGGGACGGCAGGGGAGCCCGGGAGGGGGTCCGCACATGGAGGGGGGCTGCAGCCAGCGGTGGGGAGAAAACGCAAAGCAGAGAACATTTGGAAAGGAGCCACCTAGTCCCGTTTCTGGAAACAGACCATCTCTAGGAAGGGACAAAAAAAAAAAGTGCAGCAGGCCGAAAATAGCTAAATAAACTGCAATTACAGCCAGCGTCAATTGCCTAACCTGCTGGATTTTCTGCACGGTTGGATCAGGGGCAGATGCTCGCTCATTTGATGACTTTTGAGACTGAAAAGCCCAGAGGCTCCCGAAAAGTTTAGCGGGCAAAGGGGGCGGGGGGCGGTAGCGGCGCCCCGTGCCGCAGCGGGGCTGGGGGTCTGCGAGCTGCCGCAGAGGGGGAGCCCCACGGCCCGGGGGCACCAGGCGAGAACGGGCATCGCGGCACCGGCTCCCTGCGCTCCCGCGGGCGACCCCAGCCTGAGAGGAGATGACCTGCCGTCAGAGCAACAGCGCCTGTGACCGAGCTACCAGCTAATCCGGCCAAGCGGATTATTAGCCTCCTCAGACAGATAGCCGCATTTCGGCGCTCCCGGAACGGAGAGCCAGGACGGGGCGTGCGGCTCAGCCGGGCTCGGCGTCCCGGCTGCTCTGACGGGATCAAGCCGGAGCTCGGAGCGGAGCAGAGCAGCGTAAACTGTGCGGGCGGGCAGCGGGACCGCGGACCTGGCCGGAGCCGTAGCAGCCGCCAGGGCCCCACCCCGCGCCCCCCGCCCGCTCGCCCCCGCCCACCTCGCTTGCTTAGACGAGCTCCCCCCACTCCTTCAGAAGAGGGGCTCAGCCCTCCTCCTCGGGCCAGTGCAGCCCTTCGCAGGCAGGGTGGCGGCGGGGGTAGTGCCGCTCCTGCCAGCCAAATCCACTCGTCCCATGCAGAGGGAGTAGGGAAGTGCGGCAAAGTCCCCGGGGAGGTGGAAAGCTGTGCCGCGGTTGCCTGGCACTCCAAGGGACACAACTCGGCTTCAGGGGCCGATATCTTGACAGCCTGCCCTCCGCAAGTAAAGGACACGAATCTTTAGGGGTGGACAAGAGTGTGTGTGAGCGGAGGGGCATACGCCTCACCCCCCGGTATGCAAAGTGAAAGGCCTGGAAACCACCAGCCCTCGTCCTGCCCCTGCCGCCCCCCTCCAAATCCCTTCCTCAGGAGCATCGCCTCTTGCCCAGAGCACCAAGGCGCTGGAGCCGCCCCCCTCCCCCCCGGCCCGGGGCTGGAGAGCGACGGCAGCGGGCAGGGCAGGCAGGGCCACGCTGCCTCTGTGCTCTGTCCCCACGGTCACGGCCTCTGCGTGCGTGGTCCAGGCAGGAGGAGAGGGGCATCCCCAGGGGCTGCGAGAAGGTGGTCGGCCGTCCTGACCCTGTCTGGCCCATCCCGCCCGGGGGGGCACACGGCTAGGAAGTGGCCCCCGGCTGGCTGCAGTGCTAAGGGACGAGTGAAGCGAAGGGCACTTTGCGGGAGGCTGAGCGCAGCATCCGGCGGGGCATTTCAGCCTCTTTGGTATGCTAAGTGGCTGCTTTTCACTGCTGCGGCAGCGGCGGGGGGGAAAGGGGCGAGACGAGCTGGCAAACGGAAGCCGGGGGCGGGAAAGGGTAAATCCGCCGAGGTGCCCACCTCGACTCTGCACCGGACCGGGGCTGAGCAAAGGAGCAGCCGGCAGCCCGGCTGCCTTTAAGGAGAGGGGTGCGGGCTGCCAGGGCTGCTGCTTGTTGATGTTGGGGTGTCAGGCAACGAGAGCCTATGATCTACTACACTGCAGTGCCAGCGTCAGGAGCCTCCTGCTCGGGAGCTGCCACTGCAGGGCAGCCGGCACACACACACCAGCGCGCACACACGGCATCCCTCCCCTCGCATTCCGGGCTCCGGCGGCTCTCGCCTCCCCAGGCACGCAAGTGCTTGCAGACAACCTGCCGGCCGGGGTGAGCGAGCAAGGCGGCGTGGGGCACCAGAGGCCGGAGGGAAGGGCCGGTATTTCCCCAGAAAAGCTCCCGGCTCCCCCTCCCGCCGAGCATCCCTTCTCGCCCACCTTGCTCGCCAAGCCGCGGGCTTGGCCGCACGGACGCCCCGAGCAAGAGGGATGCAACAGCAGCAGCGTGACCCCCAGGGACCAGGCGGCCCAGAGCACCTGCATTTGCATTTCTTATGTAATGTACTGCAAGTTTCCCCCTCGGAGCCCGGCTGAACCGAAGCGCATGATCCCGGCTGCCAGGCAGACACAGAGACGGACGCAGAGACACCGGTGTGTGGCACAGAGGGGTCATCCCGACAGCGAGAGGCGGAGGAGCGGCACAGCCAACCCGGCGGTGCTGCTGCTGCCACTCGGCATAGCTGGCTGAGTTGCCGTCTGGGCACAAGCCCCAAGAAAGTGTCCACCCCCTTTCTTCACCACCTTCCACCCTCCTGGCCTTGAGTGCCGAGGGTGAGTGATAACGGGGAGCCCCCAGGCCGCTGGAGGGGGGTGTCCGGCTCGACTTTAGAAAGCCGAGCGAGGCGGTGGGTGGGTGTGTGTGCGTGTGGGGTGACATACTGCAAGCTATTCAGAAAGTGCTGTGCAGGACGCGAGCCCCGGCACACTCACCCACCGCAGGCAGGGCCGGCTAACACCAGCACAGGAGAGCCAGTCTCCTCTTCCCAAAACTGACTGGGGGGGCTCTCGCGGTCGGGCGTGGGGGGCTCCACCGCCTTCCCCACAAGAAGGGTACTGATGTAAAAGTTTCCTCCTTGGAAAATAGCACATAGGAACTAGGAGATGCCGGCTGGGCGAGGGTCGCCTTTGATTTTCTTTTTTTACCCCTTTTCGGTGGTGACAGGGGCTGAAGCTAATACAAACCGCTCCTTGCTTATTCATACACGTATGCACATGCATGTCCGTGCTGGCCTCCATATATCCCCCCTTCTCCCCTCAGCAGGATTGCAGATCTACCTCGGCGAGCAACAGACAGGGTAGCATTAAAGAAAAACAACGCATTGCAATGGATTGCTTACCAGTTGGGTTCTTGTTTTTCTTAAGACTCTTGCCACAAAGACACTGCAGCATATGCGATCCTTTGCTGAAAATGTTCCAAAGAAACCACATTGATTTGGGCGAAAAGCAATCCAGCAGCTTATACACCCTGAGAAAGAAGAGATCCTTGTGGTTGCATAATAATAAATTGAGATCAGTTCTCCTGAAGAGGGGCACCAGTTTTATCATAGAAAAAGCGATTATATTCCGATCTTCTCCCAGTTTTTTTTCCTCACGTGGTATATTTCTTTGAGACTTTTCAACGGATGCTTTTTTTTCAGCCAGGCTGAACGGTTGTTCCCCCTAGACCAACAGAGGATTATAACCAAAAGCGTGGAGAGCAAATATAAGGAATCCCTTTTTTCAGCGTGAAGCCAAACGAAAAGTAAGGTAGTGAAATCCCAGCCGAGGCCAAAACCTCATCGGAGACACCGGCAAAACGCGGAAGAAAGATCCCCAGAGAGAAAACCATAGCCTGGTACTTGACTGCTAGGAGGATGGGTGGATCTGCAGAACAAAAGCCACGGCAGGATCCATCCTACTGAACGACTGCCATTGTGCAGCCCCGCGGCGGGAGAGCGCACCGCCAGCACCCGGCGAAGCCCGGCTGAGGCGCAGAGACCGCTGCCGGCCGCGGGCGCGGACCCCGCCCGCAGCCC
>JAYDZK010000001.1:77491329-77524851 GCA_034509185.1 Euphonia xanthogaster
CCGATCGCCGTCACGTAGCCACGTGCGGCCCGGCCCGGCCCGGCACCGCCCGCGGGCAGCACGGGTGGGCTGCCCCGGGCTGCCCGCCGAGCGCGCACCCCTGCCCCCCTCGCCCGAAGTGCCCCGGGCCCTGAAATCTGTCCCTCCCCCGAGTGTGGCTCTTGCCCGTCGCGGCCATGCCGTGGTCTCAACGGTCAGGAATGACCAACGCAGTCGCGAACTGAATAAATCAGCCCGAGAGGGGTGTTTCTTTCTGCAACCTGCTGGCATCAGACCTAGAGAGTGTCCAGGTGAGATCTGGGGTTTGCCCCAGCAGAGGCAAGCGCCGTATGTCTCATGGTGTAACGATGCCACGAGCGGTGGAGTCCTGGGCCGGCAGCGGGGTTCCCGAGTAGCGCAAATCCCCAGAGAGGCAGTGCTAACACAAAGCACCTGCTGCACAGCCGAGTTAAGAACACGGCCGTGGGCAGACGGACCGGCTCCTGAGCAGCGCCAGTCAATGCTCTCCATAGGCCCACCCAGGGAGCGCTGCCCTGTCACCAGCCCTCCCTGGCCTCTGCCGGAGGGCTGCACCAGCCAGCCCAGAGCGGTTGCATCCACGCATGGCAGTAGCGGCACTGGAAGAGCTGGAAGTTGATGCCCATGTTCTCCCTCTCCCCTTAAGAAGCCCTGTCGACTGTTTTGATACTGGAAGATGTTGGGAGATAGGACAGAGAACATGAACAAATGAGGGAAAATACCATGAGGTAGTAAAAAAGGGAGCTGCTGAGAAGAGGGTGGAAGGAGAAAGGAGGTGGGACAACACAGGACAGTGAGCAGCTCCCTCTCCCTTTCCTTCTCCCTCTTCCTTTCCTCCATCTTTCTCTCTCCTTCATTGCCAAAGTAACCTATATCTTCATTATCATCTTTACCTCTTTGAAGAAACGTTTGCTCTTTGACCATTTACTTTTTCCAGTATCAGAGTACAAACTGGAAGCTCCAGGACACTGTTTTCATATATGGAATCTGTAATAATATTCGCATTCCTGTAGACGTGGTCAGATGGTATTTTTTCCTGAACCCATGGAAGTTTTCATTGCTCAAGGAAGTGTAAGACTAAAATATGAAAAATGCAGAAGTTTGTGTGTGTACTTTTTCTGCCTTGCCAGGATCTGTTGCTTATCAACACTGAGAAATGCTTATAGTAAACATTTGGTCAGCACACAAGAAAAAAAAAAACAAAAACACCAGGAAAGAAAACTTTTTCAATAGTTTTAATTTCAATAAGATTCTGGATTTATACATATAGATGAGATGCTTGGTTACTAGATCCTCATCTACATTATATTTAAATATCATTACCCTATTTTAGAAAGTTGAAGAATTACACACAGGAATGAAGTGCTATATTGTGAGAAGTAGCCCATGGAGTTTGCAGAGCTTTGGAGAGCTCCTACCTCTGAGCACCCAAGTTTGTAGAAATAAAAAGAAGATTAAATGCAAGAAAAATTAGAGTGAGGCAAAGGTCACAGAGGTGATTCTGCTTTTTGCAAAGAAGTGGCTTGGTCTCTTGTTCTGTCACCTTGGCTGTGCTGCCTGTTGAGCTAATGCACTGTCCTGCCTGGCATGCAGATGTTCCACAGGCTGCTGGGAAGACAAGCTGGCTCGGCCACCTTGCAGCCAGCTGGCTGGGAGTTCACAACAGCCCTTGTGCTATTCACAGTACTCATATGTCACAACTCTCCACAAACATAAAACTGATCTAGAGTATTCCCAAAATATCTGAGGCCTGTGTCTATCTTCTCTTGACCACAGGAGCCAACAATATGTAGCTGGGCGCAGTCTGCGATCTGTAGAAAACAAAAAGTTATTTACCAGCTTCCCACCCAAGTCATTGGTATATATGTCCCTCAGGCCAGCATGTAACTGCCTACTTTCTAAATGAGAGTAGAACTTCTCTGTAGCATCTCATCATCGTTCACTTGTCAGGAACCGTGGCCATGGAACCCAAGGGGGCTGGTTCTGATGGTGGTAACATGATTTAAGGTTTATGAGAATTATAACAGAAGCAGAAATTCCTATCTTCATCTTCATTGAGACAACAAATACACACCTTGCCTGTCTGATAACTTAGTGCCCTTGAAAAGGTCCCCAAAGCATGGCAGGCCTGCAAAGAAATACCTGAGCAAGAGCACAAATTTATTCAAGATTCCTCTTCATGTAAAGAAAAAAAAAAAGAACTTACTAGGACTGAGATGTCCTAGGACATTTTGCAAATTCAGGCATGGAAGATCTGATTCTGGATCTGTGGGAGACCAAGACCCTTATGGAGCTGCAAGTGGAGACCACACAGTGCATCCTAGAGATTCTCAAAAGGACAGTGATTGCTACCTGTGGGTAAGCTATTTTTTTGAGCTTCTAAATCCTTATTGATTGCATAGGGGATTAGATACTCAGCTCATACACAGACACACACACACAGAGTTCAGTTTAGGCATCTTACCCACAAGCTGTACCCCAAACTAAATGTTTATACCTGTAGACTCTTGATATCCGTGGAGACGGCTAGCTCTGAACACCTTCATCTCTTCCTCTTCTATGCCAGGGGCAGTGTCTGGAGGAGAAAGGGAGAATGAAACCAACATATTTCATAATAGAGTTTTTTGACTGTTCCACAGAGAAAACATCAGAAAGAAGTCCCCAAGTAGCAAGAGCAAGAGAGATAAAGGTACTGAGCCTTTTTGGAAATGTCACCATGTTCCTAGTGGAAAACAGAATAAGAAGGGGTTGTCAGTCTCCCTTGATTCAGCATACAGGTGCACTTGCCCTGAGCAAAGGAAGAGTATGAGTTTGAACAAATTTGGACATGCTGATCCACCAGTTCCAGCACAGTACCAGTTTCTGCAGGACTAGGACGTTTCTTATCTGAGAAAGGAAGAGGGAAAATAGGGAATAGACCATATTCTTACAAGCAAATGTTGGCCAAATCCATTGTTCCATATATACAAAAAGAAGCTACCAAATATCAGGACTTTGCTGTTGTTCCACAGTGGTGAAAGAGCTGTAGGGAGTTCTTGTGGCAGCTGAGGTGAACAGTGCCCTAAACTGGTGATTCACTGGTCCCCTGTAGAGGTGATGCCTTGTTGAGTAGCCTGGGTGAAGGTGAACATACACAAAGAGCCTGGGATTATTTCCGTTTACTAAAGCAAGTGGATATTTTCATGAGCATGAGTACTGTGTTCAATTGCCTGACTGTCCTACAGCTCATGACGGCATTGCTTGTGTGGGAAAGAATGAGCTAAGTGAATGTGAGAAAAAGCCTGGGGCTGCCTTCTCAGTAGAGGCCTAAGGTCCTGATATTCATCAGGACCAATTGTGGAAGGAATCCTACTGTTTCCATAAAGAATAGTAAGATTTTATGAGACATTGACTAGGTGGTGGATGGGATATGAGTGTGATGTGGATCTAGTGATACATGAAATGGTCAGAAATCCAGATCAGAAGCCCTGGCCCAATACCCTGTTTTGGACTAGAAACTCCATGAGAGGATTTACAAGGAGGTGCCAAGTTTGCTTTACTGAGCAATTTGTTGATTTTTATGTAGCAATGGAAAAGGAGCTTTATTCAAGGGTCAGGACTTTGGCATGGAGGGGGGGGGTCTGGTAAAACATAAAAACTGTGCCTAGACTGGATCTATTTTTGCAGGGGAGAATAAAAGACCTAAACTGGAAATAGCAGCCAGATTGAGACAGATCAGATATTGTCCCACATTAGATAAAATGTAATCTATTCATTAGTCTGTAAAACACTTGAGCAATGTTCAAAGGGACGGAAATGCTCCTGCATGCCTTAACTGCATGAACATATTCCCTAGCAAATGTAAGGTCCAGTGGCCATAAACACATATCAGTCCACTTGGATGTGTACCCCCCCTGCTTCCCCCAAGGGAGAGGCTAAATGCAGGTGACCTGGCAGAGTGCAGAGTCAGCAAATAGTATATGATGCCATGTAGGTTTGCATGTAGGATTTGTCTTCAGGAAGCCCATTAAAATTCCTCCCATCCGACACAAAGCAAACTTGCCCAAGCAGGCTGTGGTAGCCATACTTGCCTCTGTCTAACCTGCAGCACCCACATGGCAGTGACTGCTTTTAGGGCACTGGGCAGGGGCTAGAAGGTGGTGAGGGATTTGCTGATTGAGCTTTTCAGCCTGCAGACGTGTCTTGGCTGTGCTGGCTGTGCTGCTGGGGGCTGTTCTGGTACCAAGTCCAAATGGCTTTAACACAGAGCTTCCTCAACAGACCAAAACTTTAAGAGCAGAGACCTGGCTACTCCATGATATACAAGCAGCTGTACAGGCCTCTGGTTATGCCAGGAGGCTGGGCAGCATCCCTGTTTAGATTGCAAGGCTAATTCCTCAGTGTTTTGCTCTGTGGAAACACAAATCTGTCATTGCAGAGATCATAAACTGTAGGAAATCTGAGATCGTTGTGGTCATTCAAATAAAATACAGCTATGGGTAATAGAGCAGAAGGAATTAATTTTTAAACAAACCTGGTCCAGGCACTGCTTTCAAAGGCAGATTGAGCCTCTCTTCCTCCAATAGCAGGAATTTCATAAAGTGCAGCAGCATGTAGTACAGGGCAGAGGATAGTAATTTGAGAAATATAAAAACATTGAGAAAGCAGGTACAGTTAAGATAAACATACTGCAAGAAATGTCTCACAGACTTAAAGACAATGGCATTGAAGAAGCAGTTAACTGTGGAACTAAGCAAATATTGCAGGCTTTAGGACCGAGGAAAGACTTAAAATAACTTAGACTAAGTTGTTTAGGTGATACAATGGTCTGATATCTGTAGTTGCTTGATTTAATTTCAGATATCTGTGGTTGCTATGAAGTCTGACTAGTGAAACTTTTATAGTTCCTAAAGGGCAAAGCATTTGTGTTACAGCTCTGTGGCCAAATTAAAAATGGTGTTGGTGAAGGACAGCAAAATGCTTTAAGCGGAAGAAAATAATTCTACTTCAGCAGAATTTTTGTGTCTCAGTTTATTGTATTTGAAAGATGTGAAGAAATCAAACTGTTTGGGAAAGGAGAAGATACTTCTGTGGTTTTTTTCACTGACCTGAGCAGTAGAAGCAACAAAGTCTCTGAAAGATCCTTAGAACAGGTACACAGCACACACTGATGAAAACATAAGGATAGCATGATACCTCGACCTTCATGATCCAACGAGGAAGTATAAACTGTGTGTCAATCTGAATGAGAGTGCTATTGGTACAGAAAGCAGAGACTTGCTTCCTGCAGAGACAGAGAGAAGTACAGTGGTGACAAGCTTGAACACGTTTGCAGATTGTTTGTCTTTGCCTTGGCACCATTTAATAGGGCTCCCTAAGGCAGCAGCTATGCCGATTGAAGCAGTGGGGATGAAAGGTGGTGTGGTGGGCTGCCAGGTTATTTAAACAAAGCATGGTGAAGTGTGAAGACAATGCAACATTCTGGCTATGGGAATGGGTCACCAAAGAACAGAAAAAATCTGTTTGTCATCGAAGCAGACTAGGGGAATTTGCAAACATCTACCTGCTGGACACAGAGGACTTTTTTCCTGAAGTGTTTTAATCTGCAGTGTTTTCTTATCAACACATATTCTCCAAAACAAAAATCATCATCCACAAGAGGAAATCAGAGTCCCCTAAAGGAACAGAATCCAAACCATTCATAATCTTAATCAAGTACGTGTGTCTTTCTTTAGAACAAATTATTTTCCAGGCTTGACTTGATTATGTAGTGCATCAAACTCAGCCAGTGTTATCAAAGTGTCATAAGATAAAGAGTACCCTTCAAATAGATAAGTAAGAAATCGCTGGAGATAGAAGTCAACTCACCTATATAGTTGCCTGACATAGAAAATTATCTCACTGAAAAATTAGAGACGTGGCCATGAGAGACAAGAGGGGAAATCCTACCTGAGTATTTTTATCTTCTACTGGTTATGCAGAGAACTGAACCCAGCCCACCTACAAAATTAACCAGTGGCCAAAGCTGTAGAGCTGGAAGTAAGGGGCTCTCTTCAGGATAAAGAGAGTGATAATCTAATCTCTATGACCTGTAATTGCCATTATCTGTAACAACAGTCCAGTATAGCAGAGCACACACAGGCCAGGCGTTAACTGGAGATTTTTCTTTCTTCTGTGTTACGTATATGTCTGATGTCATGACATGGACATTTTTGAATTGCCCAGGTAAATAAGACCAAAAACCCCACAAAGCAGATAAAAGAATTAAAGAGCTTAGTAAGCAGACAGTGTCAAGAGCTGTCATTTGGATTTTTTTCAGTGAGATCTCTATACATGCCAGATTTTGTTATTGCTAATCATTTCCAGAGCTGAAGCAATCCAGAGGAATAAAGATACTTATTCTCTCTTTTTTTTTTCCCCTTGACCATAAAAGGATCAGAGGCTTACCCAAGACAGTACTAATTCAGATTTAGCTTGAGTACCTTGACAGGCAATTTTGCTGTACCGCTGAGACACAACTGAGATTTGGAAATCTGTCCCCACAGCCGACTCACTTTTGCATTTTCTTCCTGCATAAATAAAGAAAACTCTTCTCTTGGTAAAGACTACAACTGGAAAACTATCCATTCTTAGGCTCCCAAACTGTGCTTTCTACTGTGTGATTTTTCTGTATGTTCTAGTTTTGAGACCACATTGGTGGGGGCAGTTGTAATAAGAATTTTATTTTTTTTTTTAACATCTAGGAATGCAATTATTCTACAATGCTTGTATAAAGAGACTATTCAAGACTAAAATAAAACTTTTATGCCTGATGGTAGTGATAGTGAGTGAATTTCAGCTCCCAGTTTAAAATACCTAAATGTAAGAGGTCTGCATGTATTTGCACATAACCTGTGTACATCTATATATGAGATAGTGGTCTCTGTTCCCAAGGTAGTCAATGAGATTTCCTCAGCACAGTGAATGGAGTGTCAAGAATTTAGAGTAGACTGTAGTTTAGTGTTTTTCTGCTCCCCTCAGAACAGACACCAGGTCTGCTTTGCACTGCATCAGCTGAAAACCACTATTGATTTCACTGACCTACTGACTAGCTTTCCATAATAGAGATTATGTTTAAAAGCCTTAATCTGCAAGTTGAGTCCAATCTTTTGTTACATATAGGTGATATGCCAGTGAACAGAGAAGGAAAACAAGCTGGACTAATTAAAAAAATTATCATACTGGCAATCAAATTAATGAAATAATAGGCAGACAGACATCGACTCCTGAAAAATATCCTCTGTGGGGACATGCTGGTTTCTTCACGTGCAAGTTAAGCCACATCAGTTTCACTTTCTACTATGATCACCTCCCACATAAACAGTTTGATCTTCTGAGGTGCTGAGAATTCGTACTTTCTGGAGCCAAGAAAAGCTGCAGCAGTACATCAAATCTGAAAATTGGGACATTTATTTAGATTGCTATGTGGCAATGTTGATGTGAGTATCCAGCTTGAAAATGTTAGCACAGCTTCTTCAGTGAGAAGAGAAAGCAGGTCCTATGATTATTATTCCTCGTTCTTCCAGTCAACATCTTCCAGTTAGCATTTTTGCTTTTTTCTAGTTGTTTTTTTTTTTCTTTCCTACAGATTCTGGCATTACAGTCTGCTGAGTGATTTCAGTGATGGTCCCTCTTTGACACTTGTCATTTCCAGATCTTTTCTCAATATTGTTGCTGTTGAAGGTAGATATTTGAACCACACAGAATTCAAGTCCCCCCTGGCTTTTCTCCTTGTGCTGTCGCATACAGAGAGAGTTGTAAATGATTGGGTAAGACCAGACCTTGGTTTCATCATTATGATACATTCTTAATTTATGCTTAGGTATAAGTGGCTACAGAAGTGGTCTAAACTGGTGACCACAGAGTAATGGAAAGCAAGGTTTTTCCAAAGGCATTTTCTACCCTGATTTACAGTCAGTCATTCTCACTTGTCTCTCTAGTGTATGAAAGGTTTTAATCTGGAAGGAATTGACTCTAACATTTTCTGTTCTGCAAAAATAAAGTAGCAAGTTCTATCTATAAATGAGAATTATGTCTCAAGTCCTTTTTTTTGGCACTATGTATTTTATGGAAAAAGAAAACAGTCTAGAATGGATTTAATTTTGCTACTCCAAAATATTTTTTAAAAACCCCAAAAACTCCAACAAAAATGATGAAGGCAAAATAAACCCAATCAAATAAAACACACATAACTTCTTTCTTCATGTCTTTCTCTTCATGTCAGTATTTAGTGGATGTTTGTGCTGAAAAAGCTGTTAATCTAGAACATCTTTCTAAAGAACTTTTTAATCTTTTTTTTCCCACCCAAAAAAAATTTCCTTTGAGTTATCCACATGTTTTTCCTATTTTTTTCCCAAGCAAATTATTAGTTTCAGGTCTGATCTGGGCATCTCACCAGCTTTTCAGCTACATTAACCTTTTTCGGGTTTTTTTGAGTAGCTGCTTGTACTGCACAGAGTTTGCACAAAAATCACCAAAATTTTTTTGCTTAAAAGCTTTACTCTGTACTTGGAGCATGGGCCTTAGAGGTAAGTCTACTCTTTAATAAATTAAAAAACACAGTGATGTACTTTTGTACTGCAAATGAATGAGAACATATTGTAAATAATAAATTACAAGAGAGACTGACAATGTATCTACTGCGCCTCTTAGATCTTGCATTTATGTTACACTAAATGACAACGCTGTGCCTTGTGTCACAGAACCATAGAAAAAGGTACCTCAAAATGATGTATGGTAAAATGGGAGTGTTGTTGGAAAACAAAGCCCAAGTGTGTTTCCCATATGCATCCTTAATAATCTGGAATCACTGTCAAATCACTGGAGTTGTTATTCCTTGTTAGGGATACAAGTTAAGAGCAGAAGATGGCTAAGAATAATGGTCTTATCATCCTCTGTAGAGACATCTGAGCCATTCTGCTACTGTCTTTTAGGGGAAAAAATGTACTGCTCAGTGGCAGCGGTTCATTGACTTTCATTTAAAAGATAAAGCAACAAAGCATTAAAAAACAGAATTAAAGCCATTTGCTTAACCCCATTTATGCATCTTAAGTCACATCTAGACCAGCAAAGTCACGAAACACAGAAATCAGCTTAACCAATAATAATATCTGTTCGGATGTTGCAGCAGCTGCAAAAATTCTGCTATTAGTTCTTCCACAAAGGCTCATTTTCGCATTGAATGGTGGCAAGATAAGGCTAGTAAAAGTCATTTACGAGTGAATAGATTACTGATTATATTTATTAATCCCACCTTCAACACGTATTAGGTTTCAATGGAGTTCTAGAAGGAATCCAATTTAAGTGACAGATGGCAAGGATGAAAATGCTGCTGTGGAAAACCAGGCAAAGCAGAAAACAGTTGTGCTTTTTAATAAATAACCTAGGGTCCCATTTTTTTATATATATATATGTATTCCTTGTGCATTCTGAATCCTATCTCAGGACTGCCTGAATCTGGACAGGAAAGAACATTTTCCAGACTTTCCAGTCAGCAGGGGTGGAGGCTGGGGAAACGTCTTCTGAGAAAAAAAAAACATAGGAAGTAACAGACCTGCCTAGATATCTAGACATGTAGGATCTTACTATCCCTGGAATGTATTGGAATAACACAGAGGAAAGCAAATAGTCAGCACAGGTTGATTCAATAGTTTCCTACTTGGTTTATACTCATCTCTCTTTACACCATTCACAAACTCTCATAGAGTCATAGAACAATGTAGAAAGCACTCCATATATGGGAAAATTTGAGTTTGCTTCATTTACAAGTATCTTTATAAACCCTATATTAAAAAGAAATAAAATTGAATTAGGACTGATGAGAGACCAAGGACAAAAAACCAGGCAGAGTCCTGCTGCAGTGTGCCCAGATCTGGTATAGGCATATTGCCATTTGAAAATGGAAGGACTTTGGCTTGGGAATGATGGCCCCATTTCTTCCATCTTAAAACATGCCTTGTAGGGAACCAAGAAGAATAAATATGGTTTGATAAAGAAAATGTTTAGGTCATTCTTGATCTAAGCATAGAAAGAACATGTAATATCTCTTTGGATTTCATTTGAAAGAGACAGGAAGTTAAAATGTATTAGACAACTGAAAACATGTTAGACCTGAAAACCTTAGCTAAAATAACTACTAAAATTAGAATTTTTTTCCACTATTTAGGCAGCAAATCTAAGTGTCACTGTGTTATTTCCAAGTTAGCTGCCACAAGGTATCATAAAATTGTAAGACTTCATTGCTTTTCTGAGGTAAGCCTGTTTATCAGGCATCACCTGACAAATAGGGCTCAAATATGGAGAGAAGATGAAAAACAGAACAAAACTTTCAGTTCCTCCCTCCAGCCACACTCCATTCTAAATGCACTGCTTTTTGTCGTTGTCCATCAACAGGAGTAAAAGATAACGTTCCACACAGCATTAAAAAGGACACCATCAGCCTAGCTTTAATAAATTAAATCAAAATCTAATAAAGCTACTTTCTCAAAAGGGCACCTGCCTCTGAGATCATTTCCTCTATATTCTTTCTCATTATTTAAACTAATTTTATCTAATTTAATTTTTTTATTACTTCTCTGTTGTCTGCTGCTGTGAGACCATTTCTTACCCGTACACAGATGCAAGCAGCTTGCAAAGTTCGTCTCAGGATGCCTGCAAGTAGGACCAAAATTTCAGGGCCCCTTTATGCACCCACCTGTTCATTCTTTCTCCTCTTCCTTAATGTCAAGCTGAATGACTGAATAGGGCAATACTGGAAAAACACATGACCAAAAATGCACTTGGGCATACATCATTCCCATCTTGACTCTCACCTCACAACCCTATACTCAATAGCTCAACCTCAGGCATGGTTTTGCTCAACGTGATAATTATTTGGATCCCATACAAAGATCTGCTTCAATTACCTTGTTCTTTACAAAATCTAGGTTAATTTTGAGAGGTGTTTAATTTTTTAATCAGAGCTATCCCAAGAATGCACAAAGCATCTTATTCCCAGACCTACATCATTCAGAACCTAGCACACCAGATCAAGTATTTAATTTTCCATGGCAGCTTGGCAGTTATTCTGCAGGTTCCCCTTATGTGCTTAGGAAGGTGGAAAAGAAAAGCCCCTTCTCACATCCATTGAAATAGTGATGTCTCCAGTGTGATACTGGATGTTCCTGCTTCTTTCTCAGGGCCTCACAAAGTCTGACCATGTGCTTCTGAGACAGGGAGCTGCTTCTTAGATAAATATTCCTTACCCTAGCATCTGCAGGGATTCAGATGAGAGAAATAGTACTACTCACCAGCTGCTACATGGACCTACACATTTTCTGAACACTCAGAAAACATTTACAGATTAACTGATCTTAGTGAATAATATTTTCCTACTATCATCTTGCTAAGTTCTGCAACTTAAAGCTCAGATGATTTAAATTTAAGCAGCCATATTTAGAAGGTCTAGGTTTTCATCCTAGAGGAAACATGACTATTGAATTCTCATTTCTCTTTCTCTTTCATTAAACTAGAGCATGACTCTGACCACTTTCACTCACTTCATATGCAAAGAAAAAACCTGGAAATAATCTCTCTCCAACTGAACAGTTCTGGTACCACAGGCAGCATTTTCTGAAAGTGGTGTTTCAAAGAACATAGGCAGTGCTCTGCAGAAAGCTGGACAGTGCCACTTGTGACAGCAGTGCTTGTCTCCAGATCTAACCTCATCAAAAAGCTAACTACTATTTTGGCATAATTTCCTAGTATTATTACCTATTCCATGTAAAGGGTTTTCTGTCATAGCCATAAAAAGTAAAGGCTTTGGAAAATGGCCCTGCAGTGGTACAAACCATGATTCAGATAGCCACATTTCCTAATTCCCACCCTTCCCAGTGTTTCTCTGTTCCCTACTGCCTGATGGTGGCCAGCTAGCCCAAGCAGGCTACACCACTCACCCTCACCTGTCTCCTGAGACAGCTGATATCATTTTCATGCACAGGTGCAATGAGCAATGCAGTCTGAGTAACTTACAGTGCTGACCCTCACACAACTCTCAGATTCCCATTTATTCTCCTGGGAGAGAGGCCAGATTTCATGGGCTTTGCTTATTTTCACATCTCTTCTCCGTTGTTTCTGTTGCCTTCCCATCTGTCTGGAGTCTTGGGTCTTGCAGCCATTTCTCTTTTCTGCCTTTCTGTCCAGTTTTCATTTCTAAAGAAAGGAACATTGTTTTATAATTGATCTGTTCCTCATTTTGTATCCTGGAAAATGGACAGGGCTTTTCTTTGTACAGTGCCTCCTGACTCGAAAGTGTGAACTTAATCTGATTCCAGCATAGCAACAGCAGGAGCACCATTGGCCACAGATCTGTTCTCAATGCTAATTTAGTTACTGTTGTGCTTTTATCACCAAAACCAAGACAGGTCACAGAATCACAGAAAAAGCTGAGTTGGAAGGCACCCATTAGGATCATCAAGTCCAACTCCTGGCCCTGCACAGTACCATCCCCAAGAGTCACACCATGTGCCCAAGGGTATTGTCCAAAGGCTTCCTGAAATCCATCAGGCTGGTGCTGTAACCACTTCCCTGGGGAGCCTGTTCCAGTGCCAAACCACCATCTGGATAAAAAACTTTTTCTAATATCCAACCTAAACTTTCCCTGCTACAAGTTCAGGCCATTTTCTCTCTCCTGACCAGGAGAGAAGAAATCAGTACCTTTCCCTCCTCCAAAGAAGTACCTTTCCAAAGAACAGATCAGTACCTTTCCCTCCTCTTCCCTTCCTGAGGAAGTTGTAAACTGCAATGACATCTCCCAGAACAATCTTCTCCATAACTTTACCAGGCACTGAAGTGATAATGTAATTTCCAGAGTTCTTCTTACCCTTGTTGAATCAGGACAACATTCACCCGCTTCCAGTCAGCTGGGACATCTCCAGATTCCCAAGAGAGCTCAAAAACCATCAAGATTTTGTGGTGACATCAGCTGTTCTTTGAGGATTCTTGGATGTATCCCGTCAGGCCCCATCAATTTGTAGGGATCTCGCTGGAGCAGCAGATCCCTCACAAGTTCAGGGTCACCTGGGAGTTCATCATTCCTGCAGTCATGGTCTGCCAGCTCAGCGCTGGAGATACCCTTGTCCATCATCTATGTTGAAGGCAGAGGCAAACAACTGTGTTACATGTTGCCTTGTCCATGTCCCTGTTAGTGAGGCCACCATCCTCATCCTGTAGTGGGCCTTCCATAAAGCAGTCAGGTCAAAAGGGAGCGCTTGTAAGCTCTCTGGTGGTGTTAGCCACGCAGGCCAGCTGTGACCACAAAGGAACAAGGCTCTTTTACTGGTTTTAAGCTACTGGCAGTTTAGAAGACAATTCAGTGGCATCCAGGAACATCTAAACAAGGCAATGGAACTGAAACAAAAGTTGTTGCTGATGGAGGCTGTTTCCCAAGTTGTCTCTATCTACCTAAGAAACATGGCACATCTGGCAAGCACACTTTGGTTATAAAGCAATACATGTGGAATAAAACCATTAAATAACAATAAAAATTAGAATCCCATGAAGCTAGTGTACATGATGATCACTTATCAGAACATGGTTCTATTTTAACATATGGCCTGTAAAAAATGTTACTCAGTATATTTTAAAACCTAAAAGAATGACCTTTTTAATTGCTGATGAAATTGGCTTGCTCCCCAGGCAGTCCAGTTTTGATGCAGCTACAAAGGAATTAACTGTTTTATGACAAAAAATAAAAAATGCATAACTTATATTTCCAGGAAATACCACAGATGAAAAAAGAAACTTAGAAATATGGTGTGTCTTTTAATTATAGTTTTTTTAGTATTCATAGTGAGAAGAAATCAAAGTTACCACAAGCCACCATTATAAGTATTAATTCAACTGATTAAAAATTATATTAATAATTTAACCTGTTTTAATAATACAATAACAGACTAGGTTTGATGAGCTAAAAATAAAAAGATTTATCTACAGACAGAAACACATTATGCACAGGGTACATCCTTTCTCATATTCATAGAAGATCCATTTCTCTTATAATGAAAATATTGTAAGATTTGATCTACTGAAGCATCGTAGGATACCCCAGTGTGACTGATGTAAACCTATCAGGGGAGCTATGCCAGACATGTTGATTCTTATCTTATTTTAACCCTGTTACTTTTCAAATAGTAATTTGTACAACATGACATGGGGTTCAATTCTGCTTTTTCAAAATCTTTTTTCTTTCATTAAGGGCCATAAAAGCATTTTCTTGTGAAGAAATCATAGCTCATTTTACATTTCTCTTAACAGCATTTACTTAACGACTTCACCACTTTGGAGTTACAGCTGGGACTGACTCATAAGATATTTATATAAAGGACTATTTTATCTTGTAGCTAAATTCCCATATACAGACAAACTCTAACCATAGATAGAGCAGGACAAGATTGGTACCAAGGAATGTGGATTTATATTTAGGATTGCTGAAGACTCAATTTTACAAAAAGCCTCTGAAGTGATCTCACTATTTATTCATTTCCTAATAGACCAACCTGAGCTTATTTCCAGGCAGAAAGTGCCTGTGAATCTTGCAGAAAAAAGCTTTCACAATCCATCTGCTGCCCTCTTCTACCCAGAACATGTGGGCAGTTGCACAGCTGTATCAATTTGTTCCTATCATGGTAAGCTCAAGGAGGCCTCTCAGTTATTTCCTAACAGAGCTAACTGACAGGTGTTGGTTCTTTTCAGATATGCTCTCTGTTTAAATTGAAGTGGTATTTTTTTTATTTATCCCTGAAAAACAAAACAAGAACATTTAATGCTTTGACAAGATGGCTTTTTCCCAGCATCTACAGTTTTTCCAGTGAAGTAAATAAAAAAAAAGAGTAACAATCTTTTTAAATGACTGAAAACTCCAAATGATAGTCAAGACAGCCTTAAAAGTGAAAGGCTGAGAAGAAAATAAAAGAGTTAATTTGGGAGGAAAAAATGGTGGGTTTTAGTATAAAACAGGCTGGAAGTTTTGAACATTCCCTTTGCCCTGCTGCCAAATCAGGGGAGATGCAGACCCCTGCTAGTATCTGATATTCAGTATAACTGGAGCCATTACTCTTAATAGAGGCAGACTGCTACAATTATCCACTGATGCTCACTCTGAGGGCTCCAGGGTCAGCCTGGATTGGTGCTCTCTGAGGCTCCCAGCCCCATGGGGCAGCTGTGTGCCTGATCACAGCCTTTTCAGGGAGGCAGCCTCTTCCTTTGAGACACCTCATCCACTGCTGAGGATGGTGCCCACGGGCAACCACTCTCAAATTCCACTGACTTGTGGTGTTATGAGTTTATTCATTCTTATGGGTTTGGAGGAGGTTTGGGATTTCCTCAGCTCTTGGGAGACCCTCACATGCTCCCTTTCAGTTTCATCGCCTGCCTTCGAGTGGCTGTTTTCAGTAACTCCTTCTCCATCCTTGTCCTTGTGTCCCTGTAGAGCCCATTCATGCAAACCCACACATGGAGACTTCTGTGACAAACTGGATTTTATTTTTGTCAGCAGGAGAAGGAAGGGAGGAATGACCCTCCTAACCTACAATCTTACAATTATAGTTGTTTTTTTCTGCTAAAAAACGGCTCTGGTTCTCTGTTTGATCTTGTTCATCACTGAGTTGCCGTGGATAATGTTGTTTTAGGAATGCCTCAGATATGATAGATATGTGCTTTCATTCCTGGTAGTTGGAAAGGCTTGAAGAAAACCACCCAATAAACTTGCAGATAGTACAACACTACAAAGGGAAGAACAGCAGACACTGTAGGGTAAGTTAGCTACCTCAGTTAGTGTTTTGCTTGCATGGACTCTCCTTCCACAGAACTTATTATAATAAGTACTTTAAAACTCCCAGAGTGGTAAAACCACTGTGTGACACATCAGATGGTATATGTGTTTGTTTATATATGTATAGATCTCCTTTCAGGATACAGTGAAATGATTTGTTGACTTCCAAGGAACCAAGCTGACTGTCCACTCCCTGTACATTCTTTGGCCTATTTGTACAGCACAAAGTAAATATAAAACACTATCTACCAGACTCCCTGGCTTTTTAAAGCTAATGCTCAAAGAATTGTAAGTGTCTGTGACATGGCAGTATTTTATTCAGTGTTCTACCCACTCTAGCTCAAAGGAGTCTTGGGCAGGGAGTGGAGTTCTGGGATGCTGTGACTAATGGGATCGTATATGAGGGGCTTTTTTAAAATCTCAAGATGTCTGTTTTATTTTTTTACCCTGCCTGAAAAGTCTATTCCAAGAGGGTTTCTCTTGGATCAAGTTTTGAAGGCATGACTGAAAACAAGGAGTGGGATTTTGGTCTTCCGGAAAAAAGGATGGAAAGCAATGCTCCAAGGTAAGGGGGTGGATCATCCAGACAAAACAAGTCCTGGTAGAGGTGAATCTGAGGTGTTGGACAACTGTACTAGTTCTGGGGAGAAGTGGTAAAGCAGTTCTCATTGCCAATTGTTTAGTTTTGTGATACAGACATGCCAAAGGTGCTGGACACCTCTTCCTTGTGTAAGAAGGATTGTTCCTTTGATTGCTTGTATCTTCTCATTTATCTTTGCTTTATGAATGTATTTGTAGCTGCTGGAAGCTCTTTTTCTTGGAACCATGAGGACAGGCACTCAGAGCCTCTTAGCCACTGGGCTCTCAACTGTTTTTTGTTGAATCATAGAATATGCTGAGTTAAAAGGGACACACAAGGATCATTGAGTCCAACTCCTGGCCCTGCACAGGACAGTCCCAAGATCCACACCATGTGCCTGAGAGCATTGTCCAAATGCTTCTTGAATTCTGTAAGGGATTCAGGCTTCGGGAGCCTGTGCCAATGCCCAGTCACTGTCTGGGTGAAAAATCTTCTAACATCCAGCCTAAGCCTCCTCTGGCAGAGCTTCATGTCCATCCTTTTGGTCCTGTCACTACAGCAAAGAGATCACTGTCTGCCCTTCTTCTTCCCCTCTCAAGGAAGTTGCAGACTGCAGTGAGGTCTCCCATCAGTCTCTGCTTCCCCAGGCTGAACAGACCTGACCTCAGCCACTCCTCATAAGGTTTTCTTTCAAAGCCCTTCACCAAATTTTTTGCCTTCCTCTGGACACTCTCTAATAGTTTATTATCTTTCTTCCATTGTGGCACCCAAAACTGCACACATTATTCAAGGTGAGGCCACCCCAGTGCAGAGCAGAGCAGGACAATCCCCTCCCTTGCCTGGCTGGCTATGCTGAGCCTGATGTCCCCTAGGACACACTTGGCCCTTCTGGATGCCAGGGCACTGCTGGCTCACACTCAGCTTGCCATTGACCACGATCCCCCAGGTCCCTTTTCACAGCACTGCTTTCCAGCATCTCATTCCCCAGTCTGTACCTCCAGGGTTGTCCCATTCCAGGTGGTTGGTGATTGCCCAACCCTCAACTGTTTCAGGGTCTCTCTGCAGAGCCTCTCTACCTTTGAAGTTGTCAGCAGCTCCTCCCAATTTAGTATCACAGACAGAGTTAGTAAGTCCCAAAAGATGTGACACCTTTTTCCTGGTCATAGCTAAGAGTCTAAACCTTTTGGCTTCTGGTGGAGACACCAGTTTTGGGATAATCCTGGGATCTTGTATGCTATATCCAGATGTTGTAGAAGTCACACGTGGCTTAGTGCACCAGTTCCCTGCTCCTGGCTGAGAGACCCACAGATTCCCCCATGGGGAGGCAGAGAGGTAGCAGGGCAGAGGCAGGCTGCCCATCCACGCTGGCAGAGTGCACACATTGTAGAAGAAACTGAAAGGAGATGGGATTAAGAAGGGCCCAAAAGGCTCTCAGTAAGCAAAAACATTTAGGGTAACAAATTACACCAGATGGCTGGATTTGATGCTGTATTTGTGAGGGAGATCAATTAAGAGAAGTAGTGATTCCACAATTTCATGGAGTATGTCATCTTCAGAGGCCAGAGATGACTCTTAAATTACTTAAACTGACTTCTCATGTGTTAAAGCCTTGTAAATGTCACCCACACATTCCGTTCAGAACACAATGACTTTAATTAGACTTAAATATTTCAATCTTCAAGCAACTAAACCCTTTGGTACCACAGAGTGGGAACATACAAGATTGAGGCATCAGTCTACAGTGAGGGGAATCTACTAGATCTGAAAGGAACTCTTTTACTTAAATTGCAAAATGTGCCATGAGTCTTTCCAGTATGAATATATTTTTCTTCTCAGAAGCATTTCTTTATAATCCCAAATCTGATGTTCAGTTTGACTTTAAGTAAATGTCAGTCATCCATCTGTTGACAGGTGCATTTCAGAATACCAGTTCATCTGTTGTCCTGCTCCAGTCAAAGTCTGATGTCTTAGAATAAGGGAGAAAAATGGAAAAAACAAAATTTGGCCAGTTGTTGGTCTTACTGAAATGAGGAGCCTTGGGAACAGATTACAGCCATTTATTGCAGACCTGCCACTTCTGTGGCACTGCACAGGCAAGAGTGTTCTCCTTCCTTGACCTAGGAATATGTGGCTGAAAGTGGATGGCAGAGTGGTATTTCAAGCCACAGGATCCAAGGTAAGAAGGACCACAACCTCTTAGGCTTACATTGGTACCTGCCTGTGCTATCTTCACACCCTCAGAAGCTGGATCAAATCCTATCTTTAGGACAGCAACTAATGTCACCTTCCAATTATAGTGACTGCACCACCCTCCAAAATCAGTGTTAATTTATCATCTTCCCTGTTAGAAAACTGCATCATATGTCAAGGTGAATTTTCCTGACTTCTGCTCATTGGATCTGGTTGTCTCATGTTATATAATACTGAATAGACTTCCAGTTTTACTTTCTTTCCTAAAAGCCAGAACTACACACTTGTAAGATCTTTTTTCCCCCTACATGTGTGAGTAGCTACGCAAGATCTTATCTCAGCCTCCTTTTTATAAGCTGAATAGGAACAGCTTCTCATCTGAAGAGTTATTTTTAGCAATTTCATTTTATGACTCTTCCTCTGGAAGTGAGGATAGCAGAGCTGCTATGGTAGTCCAGCATCTTACAGTAGCACAGCACATTACTGCAGTTCAGAAGTACAGCTATTGTAGAACTATTACTGTGGCATGTTGCTCCTTTGTGCAAAGGCAATATTGAATCTCTCCTCTGCACTTTGATGCTCCCTCTTTTTTCTCAGTCAAGGAGGAGCATCACCTTGATCAAGGGTGATACTGGTGTCTCTAAGGGCAGAGTGACACTGAAAGCTGAAAGGGAGGTGATGAGGATGGCCATTGAGTAAGAAAAAAAAAAGAAATTGCTTGAGTTCTGGAAACAGATTTCTTGAAAATAATTGGGGGCAGGGGGAAGAAATTCCATTTTTAGTCATTGTGAAAGTGGAAATTTAGGGTGGTTTTATATTATGTTTAAAAAATCTGAATTAACTACTGAATTAACATGTCATCATGAACCTATTATGACGTCTCTAAAAAGAAATTACAGCATTTTAAGATTCAAGAACAGGTCAAGGAAAAAAATCAAACAGAGAAGAAATATTGACTGCCTCACTTCTTTTTAGAGTGAGGCTCAGAACCAAAAGGAAGAAAAAAGCTGAATACATGCCATGTTTGATAGCAAAGATTTTGGCAGAGGTAGTTTTGAAAACATATTTGAGACCTGTAAAGTGCACTACTTACAGGGAAATGTGTTTAGCTCCCTGATGAAGTAGGTGAATTAAAATTTAGATGCAAGACTCAAAAAAGCTTCAGTGTGTCCAAAACATACCACTTCAAAATGGTTTGAAGAACAATAGGTTTATGTTACTAGAAGATAATTTATGTTTATGAAGATAATTTATAAAATGATAGTTTTATAATAAGCAGTTATGTCAGAATAGAGTAAAATATTTGTAAATGTATGTAGTTAACAAAGCAAGCTTATTTGAGCTATGTGATTAAATGGATATATTTTACCATCAGGAAAACCACAAAAAATAATTGGACACTGCTTCTTCAGAAAAGAAGAAAAATTGAAACTCAAAACCAGCCATTTATGATAGATATTTCAGAACATATTTATCATCACTTCATTAATACCTATATGATATGTAAAGTACATGTTCCTCTTCTTTAATTATCAGCAGCAACTATGTAAAAGGACTACTTCTAGATTTAAAAGATAAAATAGGCATACTTATAATTTACAACAATTTCAGGTTTCAGTACAATATGTTTGCCTAAGTAGATCATGAAAACTTTTCATTTACGCTGGAAAATTGAACAACTGAATATTCTTTGAAGAGGAAAATTTCATAAGATATAAATGGTAGTTAGATGCGTGATTTTCACCGTATCTCTGCAGAAAATAAATCCTTAACTGATTTTTCACACTTAAAATAAATCTTTCCTGTAATCATATGATAGTAAAAGGCTGTTTTTCTTTTAGAAGGATACATATTCTTTCTCCCAAGTTATCAGTGGGGAGTGTAGCTCCACCGGATTTTGCATTTCTGATGATTTTTTCAGTTCTAATGGATGAGTCCCTACCAGGAACTCTCAGAATGAAAACTTACCATCTTGAAAAGATCTGATCTCTGAAGCCAAATAAAAGCAAGAGAAACCAAAATGATAGAGTTGCCTCTACCATTCAAATTTGAAGCTGAAGTATTATAATTGTATTCTGACTTTGTCTGAGGAGGTTAAAGCAGAAGTTATAGAATTGCAGAATCTGACAGAATGGTTTGGGTTGGAAAGAGCTTTTAAAGATCTTTGAGTCCAACCTCACTGCCAAGGGCAGGGACCCCTTCCAGTAGATCTGGTGCTCAAAGCCTCATCCAGCCTGGCCTCAAAAACCTCCAGGAACAGGACAGTCACCACTTCTCTTGCAAAGCCTAAGGAATCGAGTAACCTAGGTGATTAATATTGTGGAGAAGGTATCCAGCTAAGGATGCTGAGATTTGAAACACTGCCGTGAGTTGGTTGTGACTAGGCTAGACCTGGATGACACATGGAATTGCTCAGGAACAGGGTTCTCTTCCCTGTGACTTCAGTGTTCTGAGCTTATTGAGTATGCTCCTTTAAAGTAGAGGGTTTGCATTTGAAATTTTCCAGTCTGTACAGCATGATTAGTCTTGATTCTTTCTGTTCTTCCCTCCCCAGAAGCACCTGTCACAGGCTCTGTTGTCCTGACACTGTAGCCATTCACATAAATTGAGTTTCTTATTATGTAGGCATCTAAAAATTGGTGGAGAACTAGACTGCGTAATTAAATATATTTATTCTTATGAAAAATCCTAACACTATTTAGCCACACATTTTTCCAATCACATGAATTTTGTGCAGTTCTACTTCAGAGAAACTGAATTGATTTTTTTTTCTTCATGGTCACTTGGATAAGCAGCAAAAAGATATATGACAGCAGCCTGTGTTTTAGCCATGGAGACAATCTCCTGTGATATCAGCAAAGCTGACAAGCCTGACCCTGAAGGTTACTTCAGTCCCAGCAGACCCTGGAGAAGGTCAATGTGCTATCTTTGGCCTTCAGCTAGTGCCAGGGAGACAAGCTACACTTACTGTTTACCAATCTGGTATCTTACAAAAGAAAAGATAGGTCAGAAACACAATTTTTTTCTGTCTATGCTCTATTTTTGTCTCACTGAAGAATGCCATTCTCCTCTTCCTTATTTTCTCCTTGCTTTTGTGCAGGGGCTTTTCTGTCTCAGCCAGTTCTGACATAGTAGGGACCTATAAAAGAGTAACTAAAAATAAGCATCTTCAGTATTCCTTGAACTGCAAAAATTTTCCTCCAGTTCATCTTTCTGAAAAACTCAAGGAGTAGAATCAAATTTTAAATTTTAAATTACTAAAATGTATACTTTTGTGCAATGGTTTAGAAGTTGAGCTCTGAGATAAATCCAGAAAACCCTTAGTACTTAATTTTGTTTCAAACCTGCCTTTCCTCTGGTCATCTTTTTACTGAGGAACTGTGTATTTCAGTGGAGGAATCTGGCCTGACTGCCTCCAGCTTCTTGCCTCTTTCACTATAGGATCTCCATTCCTGACCCTCTGCTACTACTTCAAAAATCTTTTTCCTTGAACGGTTTTTCAGATTCTTTCTGAAAACTGAATTTGTTTCTGTAGCATGCTGCTGTGCCATATGGACACCAGGAAATGTTCAGAGTAGCTGTGTTTCTAAGAGCCTAAAGGTATTCTGGCTTATGCTGGTAAATCATCTGCTGGTAGTGTCTAGGATTTGCTTAGGGAAAACGATATGTACAGTCCCACAGATGAAACTCATGCACCATTTGTTCCTCTGCTACTGATGCTGAAATGCAATTTAAGAAACTACAGGCCACAGAGGTTCTGAATCAGTTCTGGAGGGTTTTGGGCCTCTTCAGCCCTCCACCACCATCCAAGGAGGAATGAAAATTGATGTCAATAAAATGGTGCTGTTGCAAGAAGTCTCACTTGATCATGTGGATTTTTCCATTTTTCTTGCAGGACTGTTGGCTTGAATGGACTGACACAGGGAGGTGTAGTGAATTGCCAGGTGTCACTGCAGCTGGGTACTGGTAATTTGATCCTTTCCATCCTTAACTGCTCTGACAGCCAGTTAAACAAGCATCAACAAGATGTTAAATGAGTAGAATCAAAATTGTGAATATTTTCATATTTACATGTATTTCTATATTTAAACAGTAGTTGAAATGAAAAGAAGATAATTTTAGGAAGGCTGGAGTTTAAACAAAATACAATGAAGGAGTTATAAATGGCTTAAATGAAACTAATGGCATTCATGAACAGTAGGAATCACTTTTTCTATGAATGAATGAATTTTCACTGCTTCCCAGTGTTTGCCTTTGTACTAAATGTGTGTGTGTGCATGTGTGTATTTGGGAATGACACCATCTTCCCTGTTGTAGCTACTTGCAGGAACACCAAGTCACACTTCTCCATGAATTTAACAGAAGTGACAACACCAATTGTCACACAGCATTTCCAAGGCGGATGGTGGGTAGGAGAAGGCAAAGCAGTAGGACACAGATTAGTAGTTTTGCTTTACTTTGCTAATGAAAACTACATTTCCTTCTCCATAGATGCCCTTTATCAGGGGGAGGAGTGGAAATTCACAATTTTCAAATGTGGTTATCATCTGCCTCTAGTGGAATCAACACAGTGAGTTGAGTCTTCCAATCACCATAATTCTTTTCTAATTTGTTCTAATATTGGGTATTCATTCATTCTCATTTTGCTTATTCTTTGAAAAGTAAAATAGGTCTGCAAATGTTTGATATTGATGTTGGGTCAGACTTCAGGTTTTGATATTTATTATTTGTTCAATGAAATGGAACTTTTTAAAGACAGTTAATAAATCACTTTGTCAGCTGAAAAGTGAACCACCAGAAAAAGAAGGGAAGTAGTAAAAAGGCTTTTAAAAATATCTCGCACATAATCTGTGCGTTCCTGTGAAAACTGTGGAAGGAACCTCTTCAGTCAGTTTCCTTCAATCCATTCCTGATTGCCCCCTGAAAATTTTTATGCAGGGTCTAGCATGAAATATGTGTGCACATGCCAAGGTGAAAGATAAATGTAGCTCTTTGTTCTCACTGTTTCCTCTGGATAAATCCAGTATATTGTAATGGAAATACCTTCAGGACCTGCAGCTCACCTCTACAGGCTGGTGTGAAAAGACATATATATCAGAAACTACCAGAACCTACGTGGCATTGCTAAAAACAGACTAACACCAACAACTGATCAGTGATCTTGTCTGTGAGGCAATTAAATGCCCATTTCACTCAAAAATTTTTCTAAATGACAGATGGTTCAAAGCATGAAGTTACAGGATTTGTGCAGTAGGAAGAAAGGGAGCTTCTCTGTGCTGGGCAGAGCCCATCGGGGGCATGTGGGCAGATGATGGAGTGCCACCAGGGCAGGGATGGACCCCTGAGCTGAGGGGTACAGCTGAATCCTTTCATCTGGGCACACCCTCATTCTTGGTCGACTCTGAGGACTCCTACACCATCAAAGGTGAACTGAACCTTTGCTTAAAGTTTAAATACAGATTCCACTACCCCAGGTGTGTGAATTTACCCAACTTCTGCTTACGAAATAAATATACAGTAATTACAACAGTGTATCATGGAAACCTTGAAAGCTTATTTCTAAATTTGCATTTCTACCTCATGTAAAAGACCTCATCTGTGAAAGGGTTTAGTGTGAATTGAATATTATTTGTTAAATTTCCGTATATAATCAAAAAAATGAAAGTTCAACAGATGCAAAAAACTCAGAGCTTGGAATGTCTTTAATGACTGTTATTAAGAGAAATAATTATATTTTGCAGAAAAGTCAATTTATTCAACATTTGCAGTATTGGACAACAGGCATCTTTTGTTCATGTCAGTGGCACCTTTAGTAATCAATTTTTTTATGTCAGTGACTGTTTTGGAGCATGTGATTGAGTGTCCTATATTCATGTCACAATTTTCAGCTATTTTCTCCAAAGCCTGATGATTGTTATTTTGTAGCAGTTGAAAAAGCAATTTCACTTTACTGGAATCTGTCATTGGACTGCTTTGACAATTACAGGATGTCCAACACATGTAGGATAAAGGCAGGACAAAATTAGAGCTGCTGCCCTTCTTTCAGTTGTGCTGTCATCAATATTTAGGACTTCAGGCAGTGGGACATTGTGGTTTGCATGGCTCTTGTATTGCAATGCCTTCATAAAGCCAGAATTGAACATTTAAAACCTGAAGGAGAGATGATAAACCAAACCAACATGAGGAACCTGTTAAGATGTTATCAATGCCCTCTTCACTGATGATGTTACCCTAATTAGAGCAGGTTAACTCCACTTATATATGGTGCTTCAAGAAGCTGTTTCTGACCATAACAAGCAGCAATTGGCCAACTAGTCTTGAAATGTGGGGCCTAGAGCCATCCTGGCAGAGGTGTGTGTTTGCTTCATTCTTTTGAGGAAAGTACTGCAGGAGAATGGAGATGCTCACAGTCTAATTCTCATTTACAATAGCACGCACTCACACTGATCTAGCTGTTAGTACAGGGGCTTTAGAGCTTGATGAAGGTACAGCCACACTTTTTATTCTGTCATACCATGAAAATGGAGTTTACAGATTCTTGCCCTGATGGGCCAATGAGGGCAGATAGTGTTCACCTCACCTGCACAACTAGCCTCATCATCTCTCTGCAGCTTCATCCCATGATTGAAGGGAAAAGATGGCTTTTAAATTTCACTGAACTCACTATAAAGGACTCTCTAGAGAATGAAAACCAAGGTTTTCAAATGTTGTGCAAACATTTTCTCTTTTGGGACATTTTACTTTATTTTCCCCTTGCATTCCTCCTTTGCTAAACCATCTTCTTAGGGTTTTGTCAAACACTGATCTCTCATGGGAAGTGCAGCATCCCTGCCAGGACCTGGTTTTGGGGTTGCCCATCTCCCACATCCTCCCATGCACTGAGCCTCAACAGACATCTAGCTTCATCTTTCTCAAAGGTCCTCAAGAAAGAAAACTAATGAGAGTTTCTGCTCAGTTCTGTAATATAATTCTTATATGTTCTTATTATGGTTCTTATGGCGTTTTGTTCTTTCTCTCCATGTTCCCCCCTATTTGTTACCAATGAGGTTCATTGATTAGTTGTGTCAAGTTAGGATGGAGGCTCTCCCAAGCATGTGCCATCCTTTGTGTTTGTATAACACCTGATTCCAGAGTGCTAAATGTAATGGATGCCAAATCCATATTAGGGCTGCTCCTATGTGCTGCTGCCTTACAGACAATAACAACAATCCCATTAGTCATAAGAACACATGACTAGTGCTGCATTTTTGTGTATATAACCAGGAATTACATGCCTGTGTGTTTTTTCTATGACAAAAGCCCTGTGATTTCAGCAGCAGTGTAGGCTGATTTCATGAACAGGTAGTACAAGAAAAATTTATCCTCAAATTCTGATCATCCAGCAAACCTTTTGCTTTTGATTCTCATGACATGATTCCTTTGTGAGGATATGAATTCTCTGAATACTTATTTTCAAAGAATAACTCCTTTTACTGGGTTGCAGATGATGTGAAAATATAATAATACATTATTCCAACACAAAGCCTCAGTTAGGTTTTCAAGAGAACTATATAACCTTGATTTCAGTTGCTTCAGTTCATCCTATATTTCTTGAGGCTCTGTATTGTCCAAAATGCTTCCTCAAACCAAAGAAGAATAAAACCATTTCCATTTGGCATTAGTTATTCTATTTCTTTTCAAAAAACAGCAGCAGCCTTGGTAGTGTTCATTCTCTGCTATTAAGGGCTAAGAAACCTTTTCCTTAATTATATTTTTGCAGACAATGCCTTCATTTCACCTTTCCCAAGGCAGATAATGCCATGCTGCACCACATCAAGTCCTGGTACACCAGCCATACACCTCATTAGCCCAGGTCATGGGATGGAATACAAGAAGCCTGGTATAAATGGATGTCATGAAGCACAATGTAGGATGTCAGGGATGAGTCTTTGACATGCAGCTCTTCTCTGCAAAGTGTAGCGTGATGAAAGAGTGCATTCTCATCACTCTCCAGCAGCTAAAGGCAACAAACTGAAAGTGTGTGCAAGAGCATAAAGAACTCCAGATAAATGCTAAAATGCTTTTTAATATATTATAAACAGAGGTGATTGTCTAGTTAGAGTTGCAAGCAAAAATGTTTCACTATAATAGGATCTCATACAGTAGGAGTCTCTTCCTGCTTTTCATCACTCAGGATCCAGGCCATTCAGCTCTGAAAGACAGCATCTCTCTCCCTCTGGAAATCATAAAAGTCAATGATGCACCTTAATTGTCTATACAGGAAAATTTGGCACTTGCTTGAGAAGAATTGCCTTTTTAGACACCTAAGATGTATGTACAAGGAAATTGCTGAATTATGCTGACTTGATACAATCCTCCCTTATATTTCTTATGTTAGAAGTATATGGGCCTCATTAATGGCTAATTTATTAAAGGTAGGGAAATAATTTACAGTTTAAAAAATAATTACAACCTCTCAGAATTATTTTTTATTATGTAAGAACAGAATCCAATGATTTTAACAGACTAATCAAGGTATCTGTGTTAATCATTGATTAAAAAAAAAATGTAGCTATAACTTCCTGTAATCTGAATGAAAGCAGGAATTAATTTTGCAACTAGAATCCATTTTAAGCACTACACATCCTGTAACCAGCACAGGCATGGTGTGCATAACAGAGGGACTGAACTGCAATAAATGAAAATAACTTATTCTTGGGGAAAAAAAATAAGGAAAATATATCATCTTCCCCGAGAAGAAAAAAAAAAAAAAAAGAAGAAATCAAGAGAGCAGGGCTCCTCCACCTCATGTTCTATTCATCAGCCTTTCATTACCTCTGGCATTCTTGGGGCATATTTCCATGGTGTTGTCTCCAGACTTGAAATGCATTGTAATATTTTGATGGCATGTGTAGTGTTCTGAATCCTGTAAGCAGCATTCGTTCTCTCAAGGTGATGCAGCTTGGAGGCAGGAGAGTTTGCTATTTGTAGCAACAAAATTGAGGAAGAAAAGGAATACTCAGAACAGTCTACTCTGAGAGTAAAAATATTTTGTGCAAGAACCCCCAAAATTGTCCTCTTTCAGCTTGAATGGGCCTGTATTTTTAAGCTGTTTCACTGAAGCCTGAAGTACACAAATGGAAGCAAATTTTAAAACGCTTTTGCTTTCTGGGATTTTTTGCAGCTATTGTATGAATTATTTAAATCTTTCACATAAAATGTATTAGAGTGAAGAGAGTTCACTTGCTGTTCAGTGCTCTTCATTGAAAGGAGTTGAAGCTCCCTCCCAAAACTAAAGTGCAGTTCTTTTGCAGGTGTGTGACACAGGAGAGTAAAGCTCAGTAAAAGCTGCAGTTACGTGCCCATTTGCACGCTGTTTTCTCCCGAAAGAAAAATGTTTGGGCTACAGTTCTCAGCTTCATAAGCCTGCTTCATTTCTCAAGGCTAGAATCATCCACTGATGCTCTTTCAAAACACCTTGTGTAGGCTGGTGCCACCATCTCCTCCTGCTCTGCATGCAAGAAGGGCACTTGCCTTGTGCTTCGCTCCTCCCAGGCTCCTTTCTGAGGGCTGATGCATGGTCAAAGTTGCTGTGAGAGCATCCCTGAGCACTAAAAGGCTCTGGAGCTCTCTCTACGTGCAACACTGAGTCAGGCATTTCAGGATTATCGAGTATTATATCAATAGAACAGGTCTGTGTGCACACAGTATGAGTCTGTTTGTCTTCCCTAAAATTTATTGGTGTGACTCATGACTGGCTTTCTTTCTGCTGTTAATGGCATAATTGAAACACTTTTATGGTGGTCAATTTAACATGCTTTAATCCGACAGTAAAAAGAGAGGAATGGCAATTACAATCCCACACACATTTTGAAATTTTTAATATCCATGGGCTGAGTAGAATATATTCTTATTTGCTAAAGGTATTGCAGGTTTCTGGTGTGCACCACACCCCTACACTCTCCTCATGGGTCATGCAGGTTTCAGTGGGTTATGGGCTGTGGCTGGAATGGGATCAAGTCTGCCTGTGTGTTCTCGAGCCAAGATGGAACAAAGACAAGGTAAAGCAAGGTTAACGTAAGGTAAAAGCAAAGCAAGGCAAGGTAAGGAACAGCAACAAAGTAATGGGACACATGGAGAAGAAATGCTATTAATGACAAAGCAAGAGAAAAATACTTAGGGAAAGTGCAGGATGACACTTTTGATAGATGGAAAAGAGCTGATCCTGTGCAGGGGGATAAATGAGGAGGACAGACAGCTGAAGTGAGAGACTGTGAAGGAAACAACTCAGGTTGGTACAGAGAAGGGATGCAGGAGTGTTGTGAAGCATTTGCTGTATGGAAATGAGAGACTGAAGGTGTCCCACTGCCTTTCCTTTCATTACATGACAGCATTTGCTGGTTGCAGAGGAGCAGCCTCACAGGGAGTGCAAGTATTACTTCTCTCTCCAGAGCTGGCCAGCCCCAGGCAGAGTTACAGGCATTTCACACAGCACAACTTTACTCATTGCATTGGTCAGAGGTCTCAGCAGTCAGATTTGTGGTGGTGACAATACACCCAGAGGTCAGTCAGCCTTGTCACACAGGCAGTGCTTCTGATGATTGAGCTGCTGGCTTTGGGCCTTGCAAGAACGTAAAAGTTGCAGACCATCCCGCTGATCATTTGAATAGTAACTCTCTCTCTCTTTGAGGCAATAACCTCTGTTTGTGCAGTAGGGACATGTCTCTGACACCCATCTGTGGCTACAAACATTTAGAATGCACATATGTCAGGGATGAAGTCCCTCCCTGGGGCCCACTGACTAAGTGACAAATGCTGCAGTATATAAAGTATTTTTCTGATGCAATTTGGTGCAAGACTCTGCAAAACGAGAGACTTTAATTGCACATGATTCCTTAGGGTTGCTGGCAAATTAGCCAGTTCTGGACTTGCACTTTTCTGCAGTTTTTCAACATTGCTCAGTGCAATCACACACACAAATGCTTGAGATCCCTCCCAAACTGTTATTTGGGTGCAGATAATGGCACTTTATGCTAGTGGGAGATGTGCTGGTATAGTCATACACCTTTAGTTTGCATGGGAGTTCCTTCAGACCCAGATCCAGACTCTGTGGAGGACAAACTTTATTTGGACTTCCAAAATTTCTTCCTGTGCCAGCAAGGTTCACATGAAGAATAGATGTTAATGGGAGCTTTGCTGTGTAAAGAACTTCACCTAGTGATATTATGGTAGCCTCTTGGTTATATATTAAAATGAGGACAGAAGCTGTTGTATTTTAAAATGTGAATATTAATATACTTTGAAATATATTGTAAAGTATTTTTAATAGCTAGATGGAGTGATTATAGCACTTTAAAAATCAATCACTGTTCGCCTTTTAAAAGGTTCTTTGCATTTACCAAACTGATGAATAGCCTAATTAAATTCAAAGGAGTTAAAAAAAAACAAGTTCATAAACTGAAGCATGCTGAAGTGCTATTTTGGGGAACACAAAATATGACTATGTCAAAAGCCTGTTTGGTGAAGCAGCATGTGATGAAAACTGTCTTGCTCAATTGCTCCCTTCCTGTCTCTGATAAAGCTTTTGAATGAAGAATGGCAGTGTTCTTTGAGGATCAGAGTTCCAGTTTCAACCTCACCTTTTTCACTTCCAGTAGTGATGTGAAACAGGAGGAGATTATAAATGCAATACTGTAAATTACTGCTCTCCATTTTTATTCTTTGTGGAATTATGGATTCATAGTCATTTTATTTCTTATTTTAGTGTCCAGGCACAGTGGAATTCTGTTGCATGAAGCACTGTGCAAGCATAAAGTTTTACAAGTTACTTTAGTGTAAAATAGCCATGAAAGTTAAAAAAAAATTATTCTCCTCTCTTGAATTGGGAGATTTAAGGGATTGGACTGCATTGTTAAAACTAAAATATTTTAAATGTTATATGTTTAATTATCTAACTAATGTATAGCTAATTATAATGTATTTATACTTGCTTATTTTTTATCAATTTATGATCTATATTGAATTTATTTCTTTATTCTTCCTAAAACTTGAGCAGAGTGAAACAGAAGACTGCTACAGACACTTACATTTGCTTGTTCTACATTTCTGCTGAAGTCTTTTTAGTTTCTCAGTCTTGTTTGGTTTTCAAATACAACAGCAGGAGTCAAAATTTCCTTTAAAATGGTCAACGGATCTCCTATATGAAAATTTAACTAATCTGACACTTGGATACTAAAGAAACAAACTCTCTTTTCTGCACATGGATTGGTTGTTTCCCCACCTAACAAGCAATGCTTGTAGGAACCCGCTGTCTTCAAAATTTTGAACAGTTATCTCAATTTCAATTAGGTGAAAGAAAGAAATGGGAGAAAGAGTATTAGGAGTATTATTTTTTTATCCAAAATTTGAAAAGACTGGCTGCAAAAGTAGAGAAATGGGGAGAGATAATGTCAGAGAAGAAAATATTTTTGTGATTAGAAAACATATACCATGCAGGAAATAGAGATAAGGTCCAGAAACAAACTCGATGGCTAGGTGAGAGATGAAGTTGAACTAGGGCTGACACTCAGCACAAAAAAACAGCAGTGCAGCAAGGGAGGGAAGTCAAAGGACTGGAAAAAATGAGAACTGCCGACGAAGTGCCAAGTCTTAGAAACACAGAGAAAGAAAGAAAGAAAAGAGCTTTTAGACCAGTCTAAAGAGCTTATTAGACCAGTCTAGTGAGAGAGAAAGGTAGGTGTCATAGGCATGGAAAAGTAACACACAGCTCCATGTTGGCCTTAAGTGTGGAGTTCCACAGTTCTAAACAACGGTCAGGTGTCAACTAATGGGAGGAAAGGGACAAAACACTTTGCTACAGTGATAGATCTGTGGGTTTTAAACACTGGGCTCAGTGAGATGTCAGTGTGCTTTTCTTCAAATTGTCAGCTTTTGAGGCATGTTCAGGATTACCCTTTGACTTGGAGGAGAGAGAACAAGAGCTTACTCTGATTTTCTAGTTGTAACACAATGATTTAGCAGAATAAATAGAACTTCAGGTGAAAAGAAAATTACCAGCAGCTTCTTTTCTTGTTTGGATTTCTTTTTGCTAGCACATACTGGAGTTTGACATTACTTTCTCTTTTTTCCCAGATGCATTAGCACACACTATTCTATGAGAATAGGGTCACTGTCAGGTTTGGACTGACTTCTGCCACTAACTGACTTAGAAAGTGAGGCTTTCTGGAGGAGATAAGCTTATAAGTAGCTCCATAAAATTTCTACTTTTCTCATTTTTTATATTGTGTGGAGGTTATCAGGCAGCCAAAGTTCAGTCACTCTCAAGTGCAGTTCATGGCTCAGGAACATACAGGTGCCAGATGAATTTATTGCAGACTGGCACAATGTGATTTCAGCATGTGAATGGTCCCTCTGATGAAAGCATATGGAATTTGGACGTTCCAAGAAGCATCTCACAATGAAGAGCTGAAACCTGTGATAAACTTAATGGTGTTTGCTAACTTCTTTAATTTTTAAAATTCGTCTGGAGAAAGAGGGGAAAAAAAAATTCAATCTCCTAACCATTTTATTTAGACATTGAACCTGTTAGTCAAATCCTCTTTTTTCTTTTTCTTTTTTCTCATCTTCACTATTTACACTTGCAGTTCAATGGACTAGTGCTAGTATCTAGGGCAACCTAGGGCTAGTAAGAACAATACGTGCAACCAGTAGCTCCTGTGAAATGGCTGATGTGTCTCCATTGATTAGTGAGCTGCATTAATCCATCGGTTTCTGAGCCTTATATTAGTCTGACCCAGCTTGCTCTGGACTCTAGGCCAAACAGACTTGCATGGACAAAGTAAAAGATGAGAAGCGCTCTCTGCCACGTGGGGACGAGTGTCCCTTTTATTAGCTTGAGACAGGACACTTCTGGGGGCAGCGACCACCCAGGCAGCAAAGAGGCAGCACCACACCTGCTGTAGGGTTTTATACCCCAGGTGATGGGGCGGGGAAAGAAGACCACAGCCAACAGGAAAACATTGGGGAGGGGCGAGGGGAGGGACCACCCGTGGGACAGACCACCAGGGCATAGAGAAACCACGGGGTTATATGAGGGAGAAACCATGTGAGGGGGAATATACCATCTATGTGACCCAATAACCTTTTTTCAGCACCCAGTGCTAACAACTGAATAACTATTTAGTGCAATACAACAGTGAGTACAGCTGTACATATTGTCAGCTGACTTTCAGAAATTTGTAGCCTTTTTTCACGTATGCTATGCTGTATTTGCAAAGCTGTGTGAGGGTAACCACGTTACAGATTATCATTCTCTGCTGCTGCTTTGTGCTGATCCCACAGCGTGTCCTGGTAATATCTGTGAGCTAACAAGGCAGACATTATTGTTAAGATCTGAATGGTTAAAGATGCTACTGCCCAAATTAAAGTGCAAACAAGACCATATGCTGAAATCAATAGTATAGATCTTATTTACAATAAATGTGAGGGGAGAAGGAGGAAGAGAAGGATGAGAAGGAGGGGGAGGGAAAAAATTGTCACTCATGGATCCAGCAGCATCCCATTGGTTCTTCACCACCCTGGGCTTCTTGGCACTGGGCCACCCAATGTCATTCAAAATTTTTCACTATTTATATGATTTAGCAAACAGAGCAACTAATGCTTGTTGGGTGCACAGGTCTTTATTTTACTTGTTAAATGATTCCCGCATTTCAAATGCAAATTAGTCCACACACTCAGTCTCTCTCCTTTTGAGTCTTTCTTTGTTGTTATTTTATTGCAAGGGTTCTATTGCCATTATATTGCAAAGGTTCCATCTTGCTAGAGTTTCATACCTCCTTGATGTTTCTCATAGGCAGCTCCTCTAAGCACTGCCTCTTCCTTCTTCTCACAGCAGCCAACTGACTCCAGTTCCCCCTCAAACAAACGAGCC
>JAYDZK010000001.1:77530947-77547038 GCA_034509185.1 Euphonia xanthogaster
CTCCCCCCTTTGCAGACGGCGTGCTGGTCCTCTCCTAGCCGGGCTTCCATCCTTTCCGCAAAACCACGCCGCTGCACATTTTGATGTAAATTTAATTATGCTATCTTATATGTTCTTTCCCCTTTTAGTAAATCAACTGCCCTTATATTTTGGCATTCTGTTTAACCATGGCAAAAAGTAACAACAGATTTAGTAGAACTTCGATTTTTCTCCTTTAAACATTGACATTCCATGATTTTGTGCAAGCCATTCTTCCAAAGGAAAATGTATCAGACCTAGCGAGGCAAATAGAATTACCCATTTTTCATGATCCTACCTTAACCATTTAATATCACCTATCAGGCTGTAAGGAGGCAAAAGCATGGCCCTACAAATTCGTGATAAAACTACAAAACTCCTGCCCCTTCAGGTTTCCAGTCTCATTCGGCTTCAAAGGAAAAGGACTTTTTTGCTCTTTTCTTTTTCCATCCATAGATATTTCTAGAGTTTTGTGGGTTTTGTGGGGGTATTTTTTCCCTAATAGCAACTCTTGAGATTTGGAGAGCAGTGAAGGAGTTTGCCGATAAGTTTCCTCGACTTTGACATCTGTGATTTTTCTGACTAGATACGATGACTGATGTCCTCCTGAGTGCTTTGTGACATTAACTGGAGAGCTGACACAAGCATCAGCTCAGACTAGAAGCAAGTGTGGAAGTGTCAGTGCCCAAGCTCAGCCACAACCACTGGAACAGGCGCATGGCTGAGCTGACAAACGTGCCCCAGTTCAAGATGAGTGTGATGCAATGGCATTCCATGTAGCTCACTGTGAGGAAGGTTGGCAGCAAGTGGCTTCCTGCACGTTGCCATTGTCTAGGAATGTGTGCACCAGTGTCTCTTGCTTCTCAGCTGACATGTACTAACATTGTACCCTGAAGCAATCTGGTCATGTATCTGAGCCACGTGCAGGAGGCAGTGAAGAAAGTGCCAGCTTAGAAAAGCTCAGCTACATGTTGCTGGCAAAGGAAGAGAGAATATTTCTCATAGTCACAATGTGATTGAAGTATTGTTAGAGGTGTTTGTCATGCCACATGTGGCTTCTGATGCATACCTTCCCAACTGTGTTCAAAGGCGTAAAAGTTTTGATTAAAGGCTCTTATTTAAATTACTGAGCATTGGGAGAGTTCAAAATTTTCTGGGTGACAACTCTATTACTTATGACAGAGTCCTTAGTTATTTGTAAGTGAAAACATTAAATTTATATGACAGCAGTGTATAAATTAGCTAGAAAACCATGGATCCACTTGTGAAGTCACTATCTCAGAAGCTTGCTGAGATTAAAACTTGGGTTTGTATTATCACCAGATGCATAAACACCAACAGGTCCAGAAACTTCATTCCTTTCAGGATTACTGTTACTAGTCAGTTTTTGGTCTGTTACAAGGACCTCGACACACATGCTAACCATCAGAGATTACCACAGTTTAGAAGCTTCTTATTCATCATTCCATTTTTCAGCCAGTATATCTGTTATAAAAAGCACTATATTACTTTTCATCTTTTGTGCTATTTTAACCTAGCACAACCCACTGCCTTTTGTTCACATATGTGGCAGAATGTCACTATGGTAATAACTGTGCTATTTTTTTCAGCAGTTTTAATGGTATGATAACATTTGTTGGAAGCTAGAATGGAAGCTAGAGATTTGCTGGGGTACTATTTCTCACATCTGGAGCATATCGCCTACTGAGGTTTGTTCTGTTGATTCAATTTCTGATTATAAATCTAGCCCTAAATTTTATTTGTTCTCCTTGGCTTCCACTCAATGATCTAAATTTGTGGGTTTTACTCTTTATGTGTAGTTTTCCTTAAGACATCCTGTGAAAATCGCTATGCAAGCACAATTCGTGCTGCATGGTGTTATTAAGTATTCTCTTTTGAGTTGTGCTCAACAGTGAAAGAACTGTTTAATTCATTTTGTTGTAGCTTCCCAAAGAAATATATTTAGCTAAAATATTTTTGATTAAAAATTGATGTGTCATTTAGTTACTTCCCACTGATTTTAAGTGAACACAAATGGGACAGAGTTAGGAGGTTTTTTGAAAAGTGTGGTGATCTCATGTATTTTCTTCAGGTTGAATCTAAAAAGGCTTCCACTGATAAAATGCTATTTCAAAGTTATCACATCTAATTTCTTGTGACAATGTTCCTCTGGAGATCAAGATTTTAGAGTAAAATAATCAATAACAGGATAGGTACTTCATAGTTGAGGCATGTGACTCAATCTCCTTTTCTCACACTTTGAATTTTAGTATTACAGATCATAGAATGAAGAACCATGATATGCAGTACTGCTTAAAATATTCTGCTGGTGAGAAGACAGTGTGAGAACTCCCATTTTAAATTAAAAGATCCCATTTTTACGTCAGAGCAGGATGTGATTATACACTGCTACTTTGCAGTTCACCATAACAGTAGTGAATAGTGAAAATGGTTGACTGACTTTCTCAACATATTTTAACCAAACTGCACTTCCACAGGAGCCATCTCTGATGCATTAGCCTTCTAACAAGTTTTTTTTGTGGAATAAAAAAATTTGGTTTCTTTGGAGAACAGTTCTTAGAGAAGATATCTTTGATGCTTTGCAGAGGAGTAGCCTTGTTGACAGAACTGCAACCAAATTTTACTCTTTAATGTATATGATCAGCTTTCATTTATCTCCATAGTATTGACAAAGGTATACATGAGCTGATCTAATTTTACTGTGATCTATCTTACATTGACAAAATAAGTTCCAATTCAAATAAATCCTATACATCCCCTTATTTAATAAGCATTAAATGTGAATCAAAATGCCCTTAAAAATTAAGAATATCTCCAGATCTGAATATTCAATGGGGTTCCACTAAAAGTAATAGTGGTGCGGACTCAAATCCAAATGCAAATACCCCTCAAAGTCAAGGAAAACTTAGAACTGGATCTGGGTTTATGTGACTCAAACCTGTCTTCAACAGTTGGAATTATGAAATTACAACCATTCCTTGCTTAACTGATATATCCAGGGTACAAAAAACTTGGGATCCTCTGCTAAGTTCTACTGTAGTCCAATTCTGACTTCTTTTTGAAGGCATTGTCATCCTTCTGAGTAATAGAGGTACAAAAGTATCTCTTCTGCTCTTGTCACTGACTCTTTTCATCAGCTCCTCCCTCTTCAGCACTCCTCAATGTTATATCCTGTCTGCTCTGCAGTCTTTCTATTCCTCAGTCAGCATACTGCTGGCATATATTTTAATTCTCCTTCTTTTGTGGAATCTTGCTTCACAGACCTGTGTCTACTCTTCTGCCCAAATATTGGAGGGAAGTGGAGCGGGACAAGGTGCGTAGATGATCTAGACTGAATAACTCAGAAACCAGATTTTTGCCTCAGTTTTTTGTTCCTGGCTCATCAGTTCTGGTAAATTGTATGTCTCCTGTATTTCTAGTGGAGTGAGGAATGTTCTTTTAAAACCCTTCAGGAGAAGGCCCTATCTGCCTAAATTTTAAGTGTGAGATAAAAGCCTGCATTAGGTACATGGTTTGTCATACTTTGTGACCCTCTCGATGGAGACATGGGAATATTGTTTAGGCTTGTACTTCCTTAGCTTAACACAACTAAAATTGAATTTTCTTTCTTCCCGTCCCTCTTCTATGTAATTGCCACTGGCATTTCAGATGTATTTCCAGTAATTCAAATTTCCAGCTGTGCAGTTCTCTGACCTGTCTTAGGCTTCTCATGGTCAACTTTACTTTTTCAACATCCTTCAAAATCTATCCTTTTCCTAACACCTCCACCAGCAAAACTTCATGCCGTTTTTCCTTCTTTTGTTTTTTTCTAAGTTTACTGTCTCTAGTCTCTCTCACTGAACATTTTCTTCTTACAATAGTTCAGCTTGAAACATTAATTCAATTCTGCTCCAAACTACAGTTAACATGAGATCTGAGATCCTCAACTGGATCCTCATCACGTACAAAATAAAGCATCAATTCTGCCCACTCCTACTGAGAGAAGCATAACAAAGCTGCTGTGTAACTGTGGGTCTTCTCCTAATTCAAGTGCCTTTCTGGCTTTTACACCCTCTCTGTTGCTCTCCATCCATTTTCTTACTTTGTTAATTTCTTTGCCTTTTTCCCCCTTCTGGAAGTTTTTCATGTAGCTCTTAGCTTAAGGCAGTGGAGGTGTGGACAATGCAGGATACATGGCAGGTTCCTGTTCTCAGCTGGCCTGGCAGGACCCTTCTCCTCTCTCCACTGACTATGGAAGGAAGCAAAGTCAGCAACCACTGTTGGGTCAGCCACCTGCTGTGTTTCCTTCTATACTCTTCCCTCTGCTTAGTGATTTTCTTAGAGTGCATTAAGGAACATGTCTCCCTACAACTCCAGCCTTCCAGTCCAATAATGACTCCCTGGGTCATTGCCTAGTGGATAGGAACGCTGGTATTTTCAGGTTGTATTGCTGTGGAGAGCAATTTATCCTTTTAAATATGAAGGTTATTGGTAATTCTGGAACTTGTACAAAATGGTTTATGTGTTTGCTTCAAATTGTATTTTTCAAATTGTTTGCTTCAAATTGTGTTTTTCATATAGCTTTTACTTCACCAATATTTATTTTTAATATCAAAGCATTCATGTCATGAGATGGTTTCTAACCTCCCTTGGTTCTATGTTTAAACTTCAGTGAGAGTAATATTTTTATTAAAATATTTGTCTTAGACTTAAATGACAGAGCAAATATTAATGAGTGATTCTGCACTACAAGAGCTGCAGAGGATGAAACAATCTTTACAAAACACATTTTTTTCCTGCTCACTGGAACACTGAATGACTATTCTACCTTCCTAGGAACAGCACTTCTTGTCCTAATTGTACTTTTAGTTCCCAGAAGGGAGTCATACAGGACAGAAGACACCCATCCATTTTAGCATTTGTCTGTTCTATTGGACTTCCACTCCATATGAAATAGCTTGAGCTGATCAGTTGTTTTCCCCTGCAAATTCACTGCTCTTCCATGCATCTACTACCATGTATCACTGATCAAAAATTCTGGCCTTGTTGAATTTGTATTCTGTCTAGAATACTATT
The DNA here is from genome assembly GCA_034509185.1 of Euphonia xanthogaster. Classification (NCBI taxonomy): domain Eukaryota; kingdom Metazoa; phylum Chordata; class Aves; order Passeriformes; family Fringillidae; genus Euphonia; species Euphonia xanthogaster. The sequence goes on from JAYDZK010000001.1 coordinate 77,536,042, forward strand.
GACAGGAAAAAAGCAATAGAAGATTTTAGTCGCCTGCATGTTCATTTTCATTCACAAAAAGCCACCCGTCTTTCTTCACTAGCTCAATATGGGGAGAGGGGTCCATCTAGTATTCAAGGTTAAGTGTGAATAAATAATTACAAGGTTTACTATACAATCTTTTAATCTTATTTTTCTGCCACTGCAGAACTTTACCACACAAAACTTGTGGTGCTTGCGCTGTCTGACTTCATATGATGGATTACTGAGAATGAAAAATTATTCAGTGGTAACACCTCACATCACTCCAGTGCGATCTCACATGATGATAAATGCTTCAAGTTCTCTGAGCTCAGACTTGTAGAAGGGAGAGATTGAGGATGTTCAACAAAAACAAAAGCCCACATGAATGGGCTTTCAAGAAAAGATGAGAGTGAAAGTATAAAGTAAGATGTTACAGTGCTCTGATAGAGGAGACAAAGCCACATATGTGTCTGATTGGTGGTTCTTGCAGTCTGGGAATAAAAGGAGAAGAAACTTGACTAAAAGACAATTTTATTTGAGGAGTAAAGTAAAGTAAAACTAAATACTAGATATCCAATTCCCTGTCAGGGACTAACAGGACTGACATCAACCAACTTCCTTAAGATCTCTTCAGCACTGAAAGTTTCCTTTACATGGATAGCTTCCAACAGATACTTCATGTTTGCTCCACTTGTGTCGAAAGTCTTGGCCTTACAAACAAGTAACTGAGCCTAGGATTTACAATGTCTCCTGTGATCCCTTCTACTGCACTGACCAGTCTGGGAAATCTCAGTGGTAGAAGGGGCATAGCCAATAAATCTGGCTCAGTTTTCTGCAGCGTTTCCACACTGACTTCAGGTGATAGCCTAGAGGTATCTCTCAGAAACTTAGCAACAAAGGTGGGAAGTAGGTTGCAGAAGTCAGGAAATGTGTACCCCAAAAATCTGTCTGAAAGCTAACACTCTGAAGTAGTTTCTTCTCCAAACATCTCTTTGCACACAGAAGTTTGGTAGATTTAGCAGCTTACACGTGTCTAAAAGGAACTAGAATTTGGCACAGGCTGTGAGCACTTACAGACACAGAAGAGCCTGAACACTCCATTGAGAGGAGAGCTTCCTTGCACAAGCAGCACCATAGGCTCCATCAGGGCTATCTATGCATGACTTCACAATGCCTGCAAAGGTTTCTCTCGGCTGTGAGCTAGGAGGTGAGGAGGGCTTTAAAGACACCCCAGAAGGGGAGTGGGAAACCTTGAGTGATCATTAATTAGGGGCACTGTTCATACTGCCATTTTGTCATGGGGTCTCTCTGATCCCATATGAGGCACCCCCATGGAGCTTTCCCCATATGAAGAGAGGCCTTACCTTCTATGACTTGGACTTTGCAGGGATTGAAGCACATATGGAAGCTGGGCTGTAGGACTAGAGGAATCTGTCAGAAATCTGGGGGGTTGCCAAGGGGGTCAGTGCATGGCAGAAGTAGGGGGTCTGAAAGTATCATGTGCTGACTGCCCCAAGTGTGGCCATTCCATGTCATGCAGCCCTCTGAACAATGTTTCACAAACATTTGACAGTGTCCATCATGAGTGAGGCTCTAGCCACTGTAGAGGTCTGTGTTGTCCAGCATCAAAATTTCTGTGCAGCAGGGAAGGGAAGTAATCCCTCCTGGCAGTTTACCCTTGAATTAACATCCCTAGCGTCCAGAAATGGAAAGGCTGCATCTCGCCCTTTGGCCATTTTAAAAGGATTCTGTGCATGAGGGTTTGGTGGGCTGAACTACATCAGACCCCAGAAGTCCATGAGGACCTCCTGTGGGTGTGGGAAGCTCCACAATACAAAGTTGTCATGAGGACTTGAGGGAGGGCCAGAGACCAGATGCCCAACTGTACAAAAGCAGCCACTCTTCAACACTCCTACCTCTACACAAGTCAGTCTCCAGGCCAACACAAGCTGCCTGTCATCATGTCCTGAAGACAATCTTGGAAATTCTCCTAACAGATGTCTCAGACATAGCCCATACAGTCCATCTCCAGTATTTCACATTTAAATAAATGTCTTTCTCACCAGAAGTAAAATCTGAAAAGCACATCTTTCCCTACAGTCAAGCAAAAAAAAAAAAAAAAGAAAGCAATAAATAACTTCAAATCCTGCCACACAGGATTTCAAGTGTTAAGCAGCAATCAGTTACTGCTATCCAGTTAGAGAACATCTGTTTGAAGAAATTTTAACCTTAGACTTCATACTTAAAAGAAATGAAAAGCCAACACTGCTATCTCAATTTCATTTTGCAACAAGTAAATTTTAAAATATTTAACCTGACAGTCAGAATTTGTTATATAGGAAACTGATGTCAGATGCAGCTACATTCAAAATCTAAAACTGACAGAAAAGTTTGTTATACTTGTATTTTATGACATGCTAGAGTAAACAGGATTTTAGCTGACAGCTTCTCAGGCAGGCAATCTTACCATTATTGTATTGAGAAAAGTATGTTAGCAGTAGAGAACTGTAAGGGTATATGCTATTATACAACAAAATCAGGGCAGAATTTTTGATGCCACTTGAAAATATGTGATGTAAAGACATCTTCAGCTTTGTTTTTTTCATGGTGGACTTACGAGAGCATTAGAAAAATCAGATAAACCTGCTTAGAGTATCTAAATTCCTGAAACTATAATAACTTATTCCTGAAGTGTTATATTTTCATTATTTTTGCTAAATTTCAGGTTATCTCTTTGATTTTGCAACAATTTTTTGTCATAGAACCATCATATCTTTTTTGTTGTCACTCTTTGGATAGTTTGTACTTCAGATACATCTAATAGTATGTCTTAGTTCCAATGAGAAGGCCAGAATTCATCCCAGTATTTATGTTAGTGACTTCTAATATTCAATAGAATGCACTTTTTAATACATACATTCCAGTTTTCCTTTAGAGAATAGCACTTAAGCTCTACACAGGTAAGTGAGGCTTGTCCCTGTACTGTACTCTGCAAAATGACAAATTGTTGGATGTCTCTATCCATCACCAAAGTGCCACCGCTCAAATACATAGGTTCTGTAGTTGAATGTAATTAAAGTATGCATTATTGATGTATCTCTGCAAGAAAAGAAGCAGCTAAAACGTACTTTTCTCATCAGTATAATTCTAAATACAATGACATCTGTCATTATTAGTTTTACCTAGTATCTTACAGGAGCAGCACTGTTTTAATTAACTATCAGAGGTAGTTTTTTCCTCTGTTCATTAAACAGCTTTCTCTGGTTTCCCAATCAAAATAACACTGTTCACTTTTCTCATTAATCTCCCTCCACATTTGATAACAACCATATTTTTTTCCCCAAGTTACTTCAGTCTTTTCTCTCTTCATTTAAACTTAGCTCTGCTCACTATTTCTTCCCCTTTATTCTTCTCTATGAACTCCTAAATATAATTTCCTTAAAACCATGTTTCTGTTTTTCCAATTGCTGTGACTTTGTTGTTTCCAAAATCTCTTCCTTGTGAAATATCTGGAACATTAGGTCATTATGTATTTGAGGACCCCCATCTATGAATGCTTTCTCTGCATTCTCAAGTGCTCCAGGACTACCTAGGAGACTGCTGGGCTCAAGGCTCATTGCAATGCATGATCCAATCTATGAGGAAATATAAATGTCACAGTACACATGAGGAGTACTGCCTTTCACTGAAGAACTGAGATGCAGAGATGACAGCCTGCCCGTGCAAGTTCATGACAGAATTTGGAGATAGTGGGCAATTTAATGTCTTTATTACCCAACCACCTCATCCTTGTCACTGGTAAAACTGAGTCATGGTTATCAGTCACAGATGAGTACAGATGATTCAGAGGTTCATTAATGAAGCAGTCTTTGATGTTGTTCGAGGCTGAACTAATTAGGTTTGGAGATACAGCCAGAATATTCAAGAATCTTATTGTTTCCCTTTGTTTGCTTGTAATTGTTGTTCTGCAGTACAGCAGTTTTCTGTGCTAGGAGATTTATTTCTAATTTCTACAGAGTATTACATTACCCTTTAATGTAACTCCCTGGTGACATTTTTAAATGATTCATGCCCACTTCATATGTACCAATTTATTTTTAAATGGAAGGTGCAGAGGAAAATCTTACGAGACACACATCTGTAAAGGGAGCTTTGCTGAAGACTTTGTGTTCAAGGAGTCAGTGATGTTGCATAGGTCTCATCTGCTCTGTTAGGGCTCATATTTAGGGCTTGAGAAGCCCCCGTGATATTAATACAATATGCAACTTATAGATTTGGGAAGGGTAAACTCTACATGGATCAAGGGGTGGTGTGCATTGATGATGATCAGGAGACCACTGCTCATTGAGGAGGAGTGAGCCACACCACAGGTGAGCAGGCACTCCACACCTGAGTAGGCACAGGGAAGTATGCACTGGCCTGAATGTTCAGCACAGCCTCCAGGCCCTGTTGTGCCATCTATGTCCACTGACTGCAAGATGAGCTCCACCAGCTCATGGAACTGGGCAAACCTGCAGGCAGCTCCCACCTGACTCTGCTGATTGCAGCACGTGCCTCGCCTTGATTTCATCTAAAAAAAAAGGGTAGAGAGAAGTTAAGTGAGCATCCTGTAGGAATACAGTAGCTTTCTTGTATACAGTACAATTATTGTATGATACAATTGCTCAAATGGCTGAAAAGGGAGACCTTCCCTCCACAGACATGATCAGCTCTACATAGGGTGATGGGGAAATTCCATTCAGTTATATCTTTGATGCTGTATGAACACATGTGCTCTCCCTCTGAAAGAATATAACATCTACTCACTACATACATTCCTTTCTAGTCTGTCTTGTTAAAGCAATTATACTATTGATACTTTTGTTGTCAAAAAAAGGGGTTTTTTACTAAGGTCCAGGAAGAGCCCTGCATGGGCTTGTTCCCTCTCTCACTCTCCCCCAGAACAACCTCTCAATCACTCTTACTCAGTACAAAGTCACTAAGGGTGACATTTATTTAAGTCACTTAAATAAACATTATTCTGATTTTAAAATAGAGCTAAAGAGAAAACGCTGAAAGAAAAGAAAAATGAGGCAGCTTCTGTTAACCAAATTCAGGATTTGTCTCTGATGTTAATTGTTTTGAGTGGTCACTCTTTATGAACAGAACACATTCATTCATGTAACTTAGTAATGGGGGACAAATCATCATAGGGGAGAAAATAAAATCCGGGACATACTTATTTCTAAAATATTACTCTCAGCTTGGAAAACCAGGACCTGAGGACTCTTGATGCTTAGGCAAGAAACTTAGTGGGATTGCTCTACACTTAGAATAATAGTTAAATTTCTCAGTCAGCAAGCCAGATGATGATATGATTAAATCATGGGAGCATAAATCAGGATTCTCATCCAGGTGACTTTCATGAGAAACTTTAATTAAACTTTGATTAGGTGTAGATTGGAGAGGAGAGGTATTTTTGTCTTGCCTATCCACCTCTGTGTTCACCTCTCCGTTTGTGCAGTCTCTAATAATTTTTGAAGCTACCAGTCAATCTTAATTCATTATGAAAGACTAGGTGAAGTCTTGAATATATCAGACACTAGGCAAACCAGAAACCAACAGCACTGCTGCTTGGAGAACTATTTCCTATTTCCTCTTCCCTCTTTTTTTTTTTTTTTTTCATCTTTATATTGTATGAGAGATTGAAATATTTATGTCCTTTTTGATCAGTCCATAGAATCAGTTAGCCTGTATCCTATTTCTAGCAGTAACTGGAACAGGAAAATAATTTATACAAGTACAGAATTACCTGTCCACAATAGAGTGGTCCTCCACAGTGGGACTTCTATTCCCATGCCCTCTTAGCTGGAGCTTGGCCTGAACAGGATTTTGTATCCCTTCTCTTTCCTAGGTTGGTTTTCTGAATGCAAAAAAAGAATTTACAGCTTTTCTGCCTACCTGCTTGTGCATGCAGGTGTGTCACAGTACCACCAAAAACCATTGAACCCACTGGGCATTTTTAGCAAAACCTGAATAAATAAGAAAAGTCTGGTAAACCATATGAAAATTGGTGGTTCTGGAAAGGGGCTTATATTAATGTTCTCACTCAAAAAAGTCTGGCAAAATTCAGCTGCAGTGCACCTGGTTTGGTGATAGCTCGGGAGCCAGCCTTCAGACAGAGAGCTACAGTGTTGTGGCCTCTGGCAAATGAACATTGAGGCCTGGGGAATGAGAGCTCGGACATGTGGGGGGAAAGCAGATGAGGGGACAAGGCCAACAGTAAAACAGTTGGATTACTGTTTACAGACAACTTGCTTCAGACACTGCTGCTTCTGTAATAAGAAAAAAAAGATACAAAAGGATGACAACATTCATGTCATGACCTTCATGTTATTCTGGAGGAAAGGGGGAAAAAAAAAGGTTCACTGCCACCATGAGAAAGTTATAGAGTGTTTGCAGGGACTGACTCCATTGTACTAGTAAATTTAACTGAGTGAAGTGTTTATGAATTTTTTAATCCATGTAAACCAGAGTAGTTTAATTACATATTTAAAAAAAAGTGTTGCATAATCTCTGTGAGGTGTTGAATATTTCATCTCAGCCTAAGGATGCAGCGTGTTCCATTAGTTGAAAAAGCCCTTGAGGATGTGTGAAAGCACTGGATGAGAGTGTCTCCATGTTAGATAGGAAAGCATGCATACATGTATGTATATCTCCATAGGGGAGAAGAGAAAATAGCTATGGGCAATGTAATATGGTGAACAGTAGGTTGTATCTCATTGAGCGGAAGCAGGTATTATATAGAAAGATACAAGCATCTTTCATTATAAAATCCAATTTTATTTGTATAATAATTTTGACTTGAAGCCCCATTTTGCTTGGAGATGTGCCTTTGATTTCCTTTAAAGAGCAAAAAGAATGGTTATGTAAAGTCTGAATCACATTCATATACTCTTATCTGAGTATCAGGATGTTAAATGATACCTTGATTGTAATATTTGGCATCTGTGTAAGATGTCTTTGTTTTTATCCAATCGTTTTTATCCAATCAGCTTGCTGCTGAATGTTCACACTCCTTGTGGCTATTTGAAGAATATAAGATTTAATTTAGCAAGGTATTTATTGTTAATTTGCTAGATACTTTGGTCTCCACTGACATAAAGAGACTTTTTCCATTCAGTCATTTATTTTGCTTGTGGCTTCAGCAGAAGCACACCATAAAACATATGAATTCCCCTAATTGCAGTTCAGAGATGGCATACACTACATTCCCTGCAGCTCAGGTGCACACCTTCTGAAGAGCAGGGATCTGCAATGAGTTCAGAGTCCGTAGTGGATAGATGTAAGTTTGGCTAGGGAGCCATGCTTGGTTAAGCAAGAACATCCCTCTCTAAGTAGGGACTGAAAACTGCAGCTAAAACTTTCGTTTTATTCATCTGTCCTTGCCATGTCTCCTAGATTAACCCACTAATAGCATGTAACAGTTTAATAATTTACAGCTGTTTCATACTTAGCTCTTAAAAACATAAAACTTGGCTTTTCTCATCTGTCACAGACCTGGAGCCCAGGTCAGCTCTGAGTTAGATAGTAACAATTTAGCAAGATCCAGAAACACAGGAACAACACCGATCTGCAGATGCCTGCCCCAGAAGGTGAGGCAGACCTTGCTGGGACACAAGGATCGCTGCGGTGATGTGGCTGATGAGAGCAGGAGAGGAAGAACTTGACCAAGTGCTGTTGGTGCTTACAAGGCATGGTTAGCTAAAGGTCTGTACATTTCCAGGGAAAGGCTTGGGGTAATAAACAGCTGGTCTTCACCATTTCTTCGTGAACATAAAGAGCTATGACAAGCAGTCACTCCTTTCCACTGCTGGCAAAGCAGATTGCTGGGCAAACCAGATTGCTGCTTTGCTGTCTCCTCTTTGATCTGTCACTGTAGACAGACCCAAGCTGTCTACAGTGAACCTCGGCCCACATTTCCTTCCAGTCTGCTGTCATGGTTTAACCTCAGCAAGCAGCTCAGCCCCATGCAACTGCTGCTCCCTCTCCCACATATGAAAGGGGAAGATAATCAGAAGAGTCAAAGTGAGACATAGTTTAATGGGTAAAAGAAAAGCCACTCACACAAGCAAAGCAAAACAAGAAATGTGTTCATTGTCCATTGCATGGGCAGGCAGGTGTTCAGCATACCCAGGAAAGATGGGCTCCATCATGTACAATGTGACTTGGAAATACAAACACCATCACTCCAAACTTCCCCGTTTCCTTCTTGCCCCAGTTTTATATCCTGGGCACAACGCCCTATGGTATGGGTTACCCCTGTGGTCAGATGGGGTCAGCTGTCCTGGGTGTGTTCCATCCATACTCCTTGTGCACCCCCAACGTACTCCCTGGTGGGGGAAGAGGCAGAAAAGGCCTTGACTCTGTGCAAGCACTGCTCAGCAACAGCTAAAACATCCCTAAGTTGTCAATACTCTTTCTAGGACAAAGGAAAACCAGCCCATACCAGATACTGTGAAGAATGCTGTCTCTATCCCAGCCCAAACCAGCACACAGTGCCACAAGGTGGAGGTTGCATTGGGCTATTCCGCCGGAAAGCCTGGGGGGACTGGTCTGCTCTGTGTCCATGTGACCCTTCCTCTAGTGTGGGTGGGATGACCAGCAAACCCAGCTGAGCCCACCAAGCCCATACCTTTAATGCTGCAAGAAAGGCAAAGCCCATACTGAAGGTCTGCAGGGGCCCGGGCTTTCCCCTTTAACAAGCCCCAAAGCTACTTGAAACCCTAAGCCTTCAAGTCAGGTTGGGTTGCTGCAGGTGCCAGACAGGCTTGGGTCAAAAAGGATGAGGGCCTTAAGTGTCAACTTCATTTTTTTGACCAGTATAACCTCAGGGTCTTATTCCACTTGACAAGTTTAAACAAGGTGTTTAATGAACTTTGGTATGGGATGCAATCACAGAGGCAAGCTTTTCTGGGGTAAGCCTGGGAAATGCCATCAGTGTACCCACATCACAGAAACTCTTTTCTCTCTTCATGGGAGGTTGGGAGTTGTAGCTCTCAGTGCTCCCAGTCAGCACCTGCTATTTAAACACACTCAGCAACAAATATGTTTCATTGGATTTCAAGGGTTCATCCCCCCTCACAAGCAGCTGCTCTCATTAATGGCTTCTCATCACCAAAAAGGATGGTGGATTTGCTGCTCTGTCCTGCTCCCTTCCCATAATAAAACAGAACAAAGTCCAAACAAACAACAAGCAAACAAACAAACAAAAGAAAAATCATGTTTGCTTTGTGCTGTTGTAGCAAAACAAATTTGTCTTCAAAACCTCAGCAGGAGTAGCACACATGCTGGAGAAGGCAACAAGGCACACTGAAAAGGAAGCAGGACCTCTCAGTCAGCAGTGCTGGCTTTAAACCTGTTCAGTCCATCCTGTGAAAACTAAATTGCGAGCATGGATAGTGACTGCCTTCTAGCCCAGTGGCTTTAATACCTGACCGAAATCCAAGGCAATTTAACCACAGCAATTCAGTGCATTCATTCAAAAAACTAATGGCAGAGAGATGCTTCTTGAGATTGCTCCAGGTGAAGTGCATCCATATTTTAGGATTGCTTTGACAGAGCCTCACCCAGTCCACATAAGGAACACCCCAAATCCCATTTCTCCAAAATGGGTGATTTTAACTCTCACTTTTGTCTTTGAAAAATGTCTTTATTACTCCTGGTTATCACCTGGAAGATAGAATTTCACTCAATGGATTTTCACTGTTCCCACAACTCCTCCAGGCATATTTCAAGAGATGTCTCAGCTTTAATTCTCTCACTGTCCTCTTTCCCCTAATACTTTTCATTAATGCCATATAATCAGGCAGAACACTATCAGTTAGTCAAATTAGAGCGCAGATGACATGCCATCAGCCAGAAGGAAGGACAGGGATTAGAGGCTGGTTCAGACACATGGCAATATCTAATTAGTTGGCATATTGTGAAATCCTGTGAGATTTTTGGAGAGTGGTGGTAGGTAGTAGAAGAGTTGCTAATAGGTGATGGTGATAATTTTCCCCATAGTCTCCAAAGAAAGTGATTGATTACTCTGAATATTTTGAAAATTGTCATGGGTAGAGCATTTTTCTATATCTAAACAATTCATTTGGGCCTTTTAATACTGTTCACAGATGGGAAGGTGGGTCACTTACAGTAGGACTGCAAAGAGTTTAATCACATGACTGAGAAAAACAATGGGAAGTGTTGAGATTTTAGCCACTTCTCTTGCTGACAGGAAAGGAAAAAATCCCAAACTGGTCACTGAGCAGACTTCACAGCACACAAGGCTGGAAGATCCTCAGTGGGACACTTGGAGCTTTAAGCTACCCAAAGGGAGATGAAAGGCAACCTTTGCTGCAAGATGTCAGACTACAGGCTTACAGCCATATCAGAAACAGAACCCAATATTTTGCTGTTTGAAGCCTAGGGACTGCCAATAAAGTTTGAAACTTGTATTAAAGCTGTAATGAAACTGGCATTGCGAATGTTCATCTCCCATAGCAGTGAGAAAAATGAGATCGACATTTGTTTTGTATTTTCCCTCCATTTTCATTAACTAACCTGTTACACCAACAATTACTAACCAGTCATTAACACTAGCCTGTCACAATCTGTTACAGTAATTTCTACTTGCAGTACTAATGTGACAGAACTCCAGTTGTACTTCATCCTGAATTACATAAGTGGCAAACGAACCTTTTCAGTTTGGACATCAGTAAGAATTTCTTCACTGAAAGGCTTGTCAGGCATTAAAATGGACTGTCCAGGAAAGTGGAGTCGCCATTCTTGGAAGTGTTCAAGAAAGAACTGGACATGGCACTTTGTGCTATGGTTTAGGTGGCCAAGGTTGGACCCTGGGATCTTGGAGGTCTTTTCAGCTTTAATGATCCCATGATTCTATTCTATTCTATTCTATTCTATTCTATTCTATTCTATTCTATTCTATTCTATTCTAGTCTAGTCTAGTCTAG
>JAYDZK010000001.1:77561000-77588685 GCA_034509185.1 Euphonia xanthogaster
CCGGCCGGGAGCCCTGGGGCGGAGCGGGCCCCGCCCGCGGGCGCGGCGCCCAAAGGTGCCCTCGGCTCCCGCCGCCGCCGTACGTGGCCGCCACAGCCCCGGCGCGTGGAACACGTCCCTCCCGTGATTGGCTGCCTGCACAGCAGGCCCCGCCCTCCTCGGCGCCCTATTGGTCAGCCTAGCCCCGGTGCTGCTCGCGTCGCGGGCCGCGAGGGGGTGCGCGTCCCCGCGGGCCGGTGGGGCGGCACCGCGCATGCGCCGCCCTCCCGTGGCCTCTCGCAGCCTGTCCCCACCGGCCCCGCGCCCCGGTCTCGCGCCATGGCGGCCGCCGCCGAGGAGCCGTTCCCGTTCCACGGGCTCCTGCCCAAGAAGGAGACCGGCGCCGCCGCCTTCCTCTCCCGCTTCCCCGACTTCGACGGGCGGGGAGTGCTGCTGGCCGTGCTGGACACCGGCGTGGACCCCGGGGCGCCGGGCATGCAGGTAGAGCGGGGCGGCGGCGGCCCTGAGTCACGGCCGCGGCTCGCAAGGAGCTCCCGGGTCCCGCCGGCCGACCCCGGGAGGACGGGGACGAGTACGGGGCCGGCAATGGCACTCGGGCGGCCCGAGGCAGCGGCGGCGAGAGCAGGGGAGGCCCCGGAGGGCTGTCCCGGGGACTGTCCCTGTCCCGGGGACTCGTGGCTTGTGTTCGCTCACGGTTCCCGCCCAGCACGCGTGAGCGGGGGCTCGGGTGCGGGAGGGCGGGGAGATGCCGTAGCCGGGGGCTCCGCACCGCTCCCTCCGGGTGCTGCTGCTGTGAGGATCCTGCTCCTCAGCCGTCCACAGGCGTGTTACGGCACTTAAATCTCGTCGGCTGCCTTCGCTCGCGCGGAGCTCATTATAAAAGAACGCTTTGTGTTTTTGTTAAACCTTGGCGTTACTTCGGCAGCAGGTAGCTCGAGGCTACAAACAAGCGCCTAGGTCTTTTACATGAAAAGTGTATTTATGGCGTATTTTGCATACCCGTCTTTCTATTTATCTGCTTTTTATTGCAATGACAGTCTGTATCAAATTCGATTCTGCCACCTTTTTTTTTTGATCTGCCAACTTTGTGTCTCCATGTCGGTTTTGTAAATGTGTGTGTGTGTGATGTCAGTTTGGGCATTTCTCAGCGCTTATTTCTTTTAACCCTTGTCTCTTAACATTTCTTATCTTGTAAGTTTGCATGTGGCCCTTTATGTCACTGCTGCTTTTGATTTTTTGTCAACATGTTTTGTCTGAGTGATGACAGAAGAGTCCGTGGAAGAATGATTCGGAGTTGTACGCAGCTCACTTGGACGCTGAATCCTTTGTTTTGTTTTGTTTTGACTAAGCGGGGCTTGTGTTGGTTTCTGTCCTTTCTTTGATGTGGAATTAACTCCTAAGTGACCTCATTCAGGGACCTGATCCTGGCAGATCATTAGTTCCGTGTTCTGAAATGGCTCCTTATGGGATGGGGTTAAACTAGAGGGTGAGTTAAGAGAACAGGATGGAGGGAAGGAGTGGCCAGGTGTAACTTCGATTGATTTAAGCTGAAATGAAGCTGGTGCTTTTGGTAAGAAGTTGTGGGTAAGTAGAAGAGTAATTGGAAATCTTAATTAAAGCTAGCCAAAAGGAAGGAATGATAATACCATGGGCAGAGCAGAAAGTAATGGAAGATAGTTAGGAAGGTGTGAATATAAATGGAATGATGTGCATAGTTCTGAAGTTTCACATATAAAAGCAAAAATCCCTAAGGTTTCTAGAGGTTACAGAATGAGTAGAGGTCAACAAGAAAACCCCAATATGAATTTATTGGCAGTAGTGGGAAGCTTTGTTCTGATCTAGGTAACCCAAGGCTCATAAGGAGTATTTACAAAGCACCATGATCTCCATGTTGACCATATCAGTTTTCTCCAACTTTCTTTCTTTACGCACAGGATAAAATTTCAGGTAGTGCGGAAAAAGATTTGTAGAAGAAGTAAAAGATTTAGAGAGCAAGATGTGTAATTCATGTTGCAGTGGGTGAGAGTAAGTTTGCAGGGTTGTTAGAAAACATGTAAAGAAGTTGTGTGATATTTCCACACTGCCCAGTTAATAGACCTGGCTTAAGGGGCTTGCTAAAGTACAGCCAGGGGAGACTTATTGCACTGGGAGTTATAAAGGAGGCATAGGCAGCACCCAGTCTAGAATAGCTTTGTAGGTGTTTCTTCAGCAAAAGAATGTTCTCACTCTCTGGAGCATTTGCCAGTTTACATTTTGGCTCAGTGCAATGAATCAGTGTCCTGGGCATAGGCAGTGACACAGCATAGCTGTACTGCAAGAAGTAGTTTCTAACCTTGAGACCATTTTTTGGATTTTTTTTTTACACCCCTGTCTTTGCTGCTGTTGCTTTTCCTTACTGTCAGTCTTCTTGTCAGTTCCTAGCCTGGCATAGAGTTAGATCTATAAGATGTTGAATCTGTTGCTAACCTATAGCAAGGTTAATTGGTATTACAACTTTGAGTTCTGGTTAATGACAATAAATATTGCAAGCTAAAATGAGCTACTGTGATTTGGATATAGTGGAGTTCTTAGTCAAAACAAAACAGTTAATTTCTTAGCTGCTCCATAGTGTTTCATTCTTGGGTAGGGTTGCTTTGCTTGTTGATTCTGTGACTTGGTTTGTAAACATTGATAGCACTGTTTGCTCTCTTTTTGAGGGACAGAAAGATTTGAGGACAGAGTTTAACAGGGAAATATCATTATGTTTCTGTTCTTCCCTGGATGCTTGCTGCTATAGAGAGAATAGTTAACAAAACCTTCTTAGATCTGTTGTCTATTGGTTGGCTTTCTTTGACAGATAAAATCTTAGTCTAGCTTGTATTTACTTTGCTTTTCTTTATGAATCTTTTGTTACCAGTGCCCTCTAGGGAATTTCTTTCACCTCCCCTTCCACTGCTTTTCCACCAGTTGACACCAACTGTAAAGTTTAGTTTGTCTGCTTCTTTCATGTGAGTTTTTCCCCCTTTCAGTTGTCTTGGTAGAATGTATTTCCTACTGTCTGCCAAGTCATTGTAATTCCTCATTAATGCACAGTGACTGATGAAATTTTAGGTGGAGTGCTGTGGTTGTATATGTGTAGTCTTTGCTCAGCCCCACTCTGTGGTTGTATATGTGTAGTCTTTGCTCAGCCCCACTCTGTCCTTTCCCTGTTCCTATTGTGGCTTCTTATGTTTCATGATAGGTAAGTCAGTTCATTTCTTTTCTTGCGAATTTATTCATTTTGTGAAGTGGCATTTGGAATTATTTAGTAACATTAACTTGTGCTTTTATGAGACAATTTTTTAGCAGTAGCAGCTAGTTTTGTTTTACTTGCTTTTCAGCACTGAGTTAAAAAAATTGCTTGGAAATTTTTCTTTCTGATGATAATGATCAGCTGTCCTGTGACCAAAGTGCTGAAGAACTTGTTCATCCCTTGTGGCTGCAGTAGCTGTCAGTTGAAGTCAGTGATTGTATGGGCTGGCAAAAACATGCTAAAATGCATCTGGCTTTCCTTTTTCTTGTGTTGTGTCAAAGATACTGGTGCTCCTCTACTTCTGTTATAACTTGTATCAGTTGCCAGGATTATGCACACAGATTAATTTTAGTGTTCTCAGTTTACTAACTTATCTGCTTTACAAAGTCAGAACTAACATGTAAGTAGGATTTTAAAACTTCAAGCAGAAATCGATAAACAGCAAAGTAATTTTCAGTTTTAAACTACTGATTTATTTTTTAAATGCCTATAGGCAAGCCATAATAATTAAGGCTGGATTGGGGATTTTTTTTTCTAAACACAGTATAAAATATTTTTAATTGTATGGATTTTTTATTTTTTTTTTAATGCAAAAGGTACTAGAATGTACCTTCCGTCTGTAATCAATTCATTACTTCAGGACTCTTCTGTACACATAAGGGAATTGATCAAGGTCACTTGATTATTTTTTATTATAAATTTAAACTTAGAATTATAAGATTTGCAAAAGAAAACTGAGCTGAACTCTTGAGTTTCACTCTGGCATTGCTGCTGGTGGGCAGTGTGCCGAAGAGCAGTTCATGGTAGCAGGAGCCGCTGTATCGGTTACTTGCAGTAAATTACTGTGAACCTGTCTGGATTGCTGCTCTTAGGAATTGAGCCTTAGACCAGCTGAAACTCTTGAGTTTCTTGTGTCTGACTGAAAGACTCTGATTTCTTGGTTCTGACAGTACAAACTCATGTGCATGTGTGGGCCTGCTGGGTTTCAGCTAGGAGGCAGAGAGCCATAGAGTGTAGGAGTTGCACCTTGTCTTTCAGGCTAGGAAACAACTCCTAAAACTATCCAAGCTTGCTGCAGCATAAATCTGTGTTCTGGCCACCTGTTGCTGTATGACTTGCCTCCTTCAGGCAAGTCACCTTGGATTACAATTTCGTTCTTGTTTTCTTGTACTTTGATCACTGAAGAGTTGACTTAGAGTAGAGGCGTATTGAAAAATGTCCAGTGCTGCTAATGTCAGGATTGGCTTGCAGTTGCTTTAGTATTGGAGCAGCTCTTGACTTTTGTGTGAATTGTGGCCAACACTGAAGACATTAATTACAAATGCTTGAAAAGTGTATGGTTTAGTGCCTACACACTGTTCCCCAAGTAAATTTTCACTACTGTGTAACTGTCGTTTGGTTGATGTTTTACCAGGTTAAGATGCTCTTAAGGTTTTCTCCAGTGAAATTGAATTTCTATGAACAGAGTAGAGTGTTGGTTTCTGTCATGAAAGGTCTTCCCTAGCAAGCCTAATCAAAAGTATTTGTTACCTTCTGGGAAATGAAATTGATGCTGTTTTTATGGTTGCCATGGGTTTTGAATATTTGGGGTTAATTCTTTTTATTTTTTTTAAACTGTTTAAGTCTGTTTTCATTGCGGGTGTTGCTTGTTACTTGTTTGGGTTGGTTTTTTGTTGTTGAGCTTCTAGGAGATTGTTTTTTGGATTGTATGGATTTTGGTTGGGTTTTTGTTTGTTGTTCTTTTTTTTAAGCCATGAATTTCAGACCATTGAAGTATCTATGCTTGTTTGCCGAGATGTGATAAGAACCTGACTCTTGTCCTTTTGGCAGCAGCAGAGTGACTTTTATGAAACAGTTTGAATATGTTGATAGTTTCTGACACGTGAATTCACAATTCCAGAGCATTACTGGAACAAAACAACCTTCCATATATGATGTCTGACATCAAAATTATTGATAGAGAATAAGGGCAAAAATACCATATATTTAAATGGTAGAAAACAAAAATTGTTGCTGCTTTTCTGAATATGAAGCTTTTTTCACTTTCAGTGTAGTTATTGTATAGGAAATTCTAGGAAGATGATTGATATCTTCTTTTTTTAAATCAGTCTTTGATACAGAACTGTAAAAATATGTATATATGATCAATTAATAGAGTCATAGAATGGTTTTGGTTGGAAGGGACATTGAAAGGCTATGTAGTCCAGCCTGCCTTCAAGGAGCAGGGGCATCTTCAACTAGATCAGATTGCTCAGAACCCCATCCAACCTGACCTTGAGTGTTTCCAGGGATGGGGAATCCACTACCTCTCTGGGCAACCTGTTCCAGTGTTTCACTGTTCTTACAGTGAAAAATTTCTTCCTTATAATTGGTCTGACAGTCTCCTTTAGTTTAAAGCCATTCTTCCTTGTCCTATCACTGTCTGTGCCATGTAACAAGTTGCTTCCAGGTTTCTTATAGGCCCTCTTTAGGTCCTGGGAGGCTGCTATAACATCTTCCCAGACTCCTTATAGAAGTATTATGTGTATATAGCTGTAGCTACTTACAGTCCAAGTGGATTAAAACACAAAGTAGAGTCTTTGAAATGGGAAAAATAAGGTAATAGTAACTTGTGTCTCTTCTAGGTTCCTTTAAGCTCAGTTAAGATTCCGGTTTGTGAGAGCTTGTACTTCAGCACCTGTCATTTTCTTACTTGTGCACTCATTACTATACAATTTGCAAAGCAACACAGCAAATAATATGAAAACAAATAGTAGTTCTTGCAAATATGTTTTTTGCAAATTTACGCTTGATTTTAAATTGAGGCTGCCTTTGCTTTGTTGATACTTTTTTTTTTTTTACTTTTTTCTCTTCTAAATCCTTACTAGAAATAACTGGATTTGTATGAACCAGAAAGAGGGACATGTTGGTCTTAGTTCTTTGAAAATTTATCTAGTGTTCAAGTTGGTTTATGTCCTTCATTTAAAGGTTGGGTGTCTGAAAAAAACTAGTTGATATTTTTAACAGCAAAACTTTCCTGGTTTGTGTGCTAAAGGGTAATCGAGTACATTTTCCAATTTTTCTGTGCTCATATTTTCAGATTACAACTGATGGGAAACCGAAGATAATTGATATAATTGACACTACGGGCAGTGGTGATGTAACTACATGTACCATTGCAGAACCTAAAGATGGAGAAATTACTGGTCTTTCTGGAAGAACTTTAAAGGTGAGTATTTGGTGATACAGAGACACCACTGGACATCATCTTCTTTGGTTACCAGCAAATTTAGCACTTGTTTTGGTTTTTACAGAATTTACTTCCTTTTAACCAGATGTTGTGGTTTAAACTGAGCTAGCAGCTAAGCACTATAGAGCTTCTCACTCAGCCTTCCCCTGGCAATATGGGGAGAAGAGAATAAGAAGGGTGAAATTGAGAAAACTTACATGTTGAGATAAAGACAGTTTAATAGGTAAAACAAAAGCCTTGCATGCAAGCAAAGGAAAACAAGGGATCCATTCACCGCTTCCCATGGGCAGGCAGGTGTTCAGCCATCTCCAGGAAAGCTGGGCTCCACACAAATGGTGACTTGAATATAAATGCCATCACTCTAAATGACTCCCCTTCTTTCTTCTTCCCCCGGCTTTATATGCTGATCATGAATGCCATATGGTATGGAATATCCATCCCTGTGGTCAAGTTGGGATCAGTTGTGCCAGCTATGTCCCCTCCCAAATCCTTGTGCATCTCCAGCCTTTTCACTGTTTGGGA
Source organism: Euphonia xanthogaster (assembly GCA_034509185.1). Classification (NCBI taxonomy): domain Eukaryota; kingdom Metazoa; phylum Chordata; class Aves; order Passeriformes; family Fringillidae; genus Euphonia; species Euphonia xanthogaster. Next base: position 77,568,023 of record JAYDZK010000001.1, read on the forward strand.
TGGGTGAGAGAAAAAGCCTTGACTCTCTGCAAGCACTGCCCAACAACAGCTAAAACATCCCTGAGTTATTAAGAGTGTTTAGCACAACTCCAAAACAACCCCATATCAGCTACTGTGAAGAAAATCAACCCTAGCCCAACTGAAACCAGCTAGTCAGATCTTACCCAAACCTAATGCTGCATTTACTCATCTTCATGTCGATTGCTTAGTGTTTTTTACACTTTTTTTTCCCACTTTTTATATGTCTTTATCTGATATGTTCCTGTAGCTGAATAGGGGTGTGTGCAGGGCTTTTTCGGGGTGGGGGGGGGGGCTGATAAAAATTTAATTATTTGTTCGAAACAGTTTCTGATACAGCTTTGGAAATTGGCTGAAGAAAATGTGCTAAATGTTTTAAAAATATCAGACACAGTAGTGTCTTTAAAAGTGCTAGTATTTTCCACATTTGCATAAACTACAAGAGGAATTGTGTTAAGCTCGTGGTGAATAGATTTAGAGACTAAAAAAATCTGTGAGGACCTAGTTGTAGAATCATTGAATTCTCACTATGCATAGCAGAAATGCTGTAGGGTTTCCAGAAAGGACATGAAATCTAGCAGAGGTCTTGGGTACACAGAACTGATGTTGCTAACATTTTCTTGATTTCCTGATTGGATTGATGATGTAATATGGGGGCATCACATCTTTGGATCTCTCCATACTGTCAGCTTTCTTCTTAATTTTGCACAGAAGATGATTGTAAGGCTGAATCTGTTGCTCTTTTACTTTTGTTACTAGGATGAGTGTATTCTGATATACAGAGTCTAAACCGCTTCAAGATGTGAAATGAGATATTCAGATATTTGTCATGGCTACCAACCATACTTGCTCATGTTAGGTTTCATTTACAGTACTGTTATTTCCCCAGACCTCTGCCCAGCAAATTCAGTAAAGCTGGGGCTTTGTGTTTGAAAAGTAGACTATCAGAGCAACTACTAATGTTTAAAGATGTTCAATGGCAGTGTCACAGGGACTGATACTGATTTTTGGGAGCTGGATTGAAAATGCCATGTCATGTTGTTGGAGCAGTGCATTAGTTACTGTTGTGGAGACAGAATTAAATTGGTACTATTTGCAGGTTTGTTCTGCTAAGCTCTCTTACACAGTGTTGGGCTTTTTTGTTTGAGGAGTTCTTTTAATGCCATTAGTTAACCTATTTCTAAATGTACTTTTCTGTAGATTCCAGCAAACTGGGTAAATCCTTCAGGCAAATATCACATTGGCATAAAAAATGGCTATGATATCTATCCTAAAGCTCTTAAGGAGAGGATTCAGGTAAGGATGCATTATCTTTTCTTTCTGGTATATAGTCATATTTTACAGTTCTGTTTCTTAATTTTATTAGAACACTACAGCCTGTGATTTGCTAACATACTTAGATTGCTAACCAGCCCTTGAATGCTGTTCTCCCTGATTTTTATTGATTCCATTTCTTCTGTGATTTTTTTCATAACAATGGGGTGGAGGTGGGGGGGGGCTTAGAAATTGTCTCAAATCAGAATTTTCAAATTATCTTTATAGACTTCATACTTTGACATATATTTCTTAGTATGTTGAGGAACCTCAGTTTTATTTTGCAGAAAGAGCGCAAGGAAAAGCTCTGGGATCCTGTTCACAGGCTGGCTCTAGCAGAGGCCTGTAGGAAACAAGAAGAATTTGATGCTGCTCATAGCTCTCCCTCACAGGTTTGCATGATGCCTAATTTTATGAACTTGTTCTTTGCAATAATTTGTTACTGGTTGACAGGATTAAAATGTTTCATGAGATGAGTGAAGGAAAGGTACTTGTGAGTATTTTGGCAGATAATTTGCCAGTGTATCTTCTGTTTAATTTTATAAGTCTTTATATGCGTGGTTGTTCAGTTTGGTTAGTGTTGTTTACTTTTGAGAGTTGGTGTCAGATATGAAAATAGGATTACTTCAAAAATTTGTTGGATATTTTTAGTAAGTCTTATTTTTATTTAATGTGAAATGTTTTGAGGCCACCATCCTTGTGTTCAAAGTTGGAATTTTCTAAACATATTCTTTCTTGTGTAAACTGTGTACTATTTTAACAAAGTACCAGAAATGCCTCAGATACTACTTATAATTTAATAGTCTTGAAGAAAATAATGGCTTTAAATGTTACATTTACAGAAATTAGAAGTAGTTGTACATAATAGGCCAAAAAGAAATAGTGCACTGTTGAAAGCCATTGAACTTCTAGATTTTTGTGACTCTTAGGATAGTCCAATATTCCTGAGAAAGTAATGGAAAAAATGTATAGCACTAGAAATGAGCGTAGGATTACCTATCTTGTAATAATTTTTGGAATACTCTAACTGAATTTTGTTTGTCTTATTAGGTAAATAAACTAATAAAGGAAGAACTTCAAAATCAAGTGGAATTGTTGAATTCTTTTGAGAAAAAGTACAGTGACCCTGGCCCAGTATATGATTGTGTAGTGTGGTATGATGGTGAGACCTGGAGGTAAATTACTAAACTTGTCTGAAATACCTTGTTCTTTACATAAAACAATAGCTTGCTTTGAAGACTTCTTACCTTTTATATCTGCCGTCTTTATAGAGGTTTTAATTATTTTTTGCTTTAAAATAGTCCTGCTGTATCAGTTGAGTTTATTGACAGAATTCTGGTCCCAGATGAAGATGGGGTAGAATAAAGTCTTACTGGAGACAGTGTGATGTGAGTGTAAGCTTATGGGATTTTTCTTCTGAAGCAGAATAAAACTGCTTTGACTATCCATTGGTGATGTGAAATAAGACAAAGCAGGTGTCTGTGCGCAGACTTCGGAATGTAAATGGCACATTTCTTTACTGATTATGTGCTTCATACAAAACAGTAAAACTTGGAATGTTTGTGTACCAGCACTGAACATCTACCTTTTGTAAAATTTCTTCCTTGAACTTGCCTAAATTTTCATACTCCTGCTTTTCAAATACAGATTTATTTGAATTTAGTAGGGTTTTGAAAATCAGTTTATTTAGATAACTTTGTAGTTTCTGAATCTTAAGTATAAAGCACCAAGTTTTAAAGTAGTTGCTCAAAGAACTATTTAAAGATACCATAAACACAGAACGAAATTTCTTGAAGTCTTTTTGCTCTGCTCAGCTGGAGAGGGTGGGTAACCAGAAGTTTGCAGCAGCTGGGACATTGCCTTTTTTGTTTGTTTGTTTTTGTCAACAGAGCCTGCATAGATACAAGTGAGAGTGGTGACTTAGCTAACTGTACAGTGCTGAGAACCTACAAAGAGGCTCAGGAATATGGATCTTTTGGAACATCTGAGATGTTGAATTATTCTGTGAATATATATGATGATGGAAACCTCCTTTCTATTGTTACAAGTGGAGGTAAATTAAAATAATCTTAAAAACATTTCACTGCTAAGTAGGTATCATGAGAAGCAGTAATTTGTATTGGGTCTTGTTTCTGATACTTGGGATGGCTTGAGGCAGCTGTCATAGTACAGCATTTGTTATTATGGCTTTTAAGATCAATACTCATATTTCCTGAACTAAATCTATAATGATAGCTCATTACCAAACTTGCTTGCATTTTTTTAAAGAAATATTGTCAACTTTATGTACATAAGCATGTATACATAGAACGTGCATACTTAGGTATTCTTCATTGTGTACATGCATCTTAGAAGCTAAACTAAAGAGAACCCTCTTTAAAAAACCTTTTTTGTTATGTTTGTTAAATATAGAGTGATTGATTTTTAGTTGCTCTCCTTTGTACTTGTATACTTTAAGAATCTTGACTATAATACCCATGAACAAAATGGGTATTGATCTTAATTTAGGTTTATACAAACTTTTTTTGTTATGTCAGATGTCACTATAACTGTAGCTCCAACCACTCTGAACCTGTTTTAGAGTATTCTTTAAATAAATCGTGGTTTGTTTTGGAAGCAGACTGAGCGGTTGGGATGGTATGGATGCATTTGCTTTGAAAAATGCCCTTCATTCCTCATGAAACTATCCCGTCTCAGTAGAGCTACATAAGCAGTTCAGGTTTCTAAATAGATGGTAACTTATTTGAGATGTTCCTTTCTGTGTTTCTGTGCAGTTCTGTTTTCTATTCTTAATGCCTGCTACCTGAGTTGTCTCACGTGTAGTATTCATAACTTTGAGTACAAAGTGTTGAGCCTTCGAAGTAACTTGTTAATGGAATTAAGTAAATAGTACTTTGTTCCTCTCTTCCTGCTGCCTCCTTTCTCTCCTTAAAAAGCTGTTTGCTTTGTTGAACCACATACAATTAGCCTCAGTCTATTGATCCAGACTATCCAGATCCCTTTGTAGAGCCTTCCTATCTTCCAGCTGATGAGCACCCCTGTCCGGCCTGTTGTTGTCTGCACAGTGACTGAGGATACTCTCAATCCCCTTGTCCAGACCATCAAAAAATATTGAACAGGGCTGGCTCCACTGCTGAGTCCTGGTGAACACTGTCACCCTTTTCGTATCAGCAGCACTGGTGACTGGCCACTGACTGGATTTATGTGCTTACAGCTCAATAAGTGAAAATTAATTGAGCTGTAGCATATTGAATTCTTACAAATGAAGTCCACTAAAATATATACTTTTCCTTTGCACAGGAGCACATGGAACACATGTGGCTAGTATTGCAGCTGGATACTTTCCAGAAGACCCAGAACGGAATGGTGTGGCTCCTGGAGCTCAGATTCTTGCAATCAAGATTGGTGATACGAGACTAAGTACAATGGAAACTGGCACTGGTCTAATAAGAGCTGTGGGTGTTTCACTGAATAAATTATTATCAGCTGTGTGATTTAAGTGTAGAATATTGTGAAACTTCATGCCCTACTCGTTTATAGGCTTTGTTTTTATGGTTCTACAGTATTTCCAACAAAAATACCAAAAATTACAAAAACAACCAAGCCACCCCACCCCCCCGCAAAAAAACAAACCCTCAAGCAATAAATAATACAGCCAAAACCCCTAAAACCAACTAGAATGTATTTTAAAGCATATTGTAAGACTAGGGTTTTAATATAAAAAAAGACTTCTGTTGCACAGAGCTCTTAGAGTTTCTCCAAGCTAACAGGCTTGCAGTGTCTGACTAGCTTGATGCATGAGAGAAGTTACTTGCGTACTTACTAAGGTTCTTTGTGTTGTCACTGTATCTTTTATAGTTACTCAGATCTAGAATAAATCTAGAATAGAGGCAAGTATCTACCTATGTTGCTGTATTTGTGTTAACTCCTTTTGTTAAGAGTGAGGAAAAATAGCCTTCCTTTTAGTGGTGAAAGACCCCAAGGGCTTTTCTGTATAATGAGTTGATAAGGAAAAATTTTACTCAAGAAAAGAATATAAAAAGACTATTTGTGGTCCATAGGATATTTTGATGTAGCAACATGAACAATAACTTTTTTGCAGCTCTTTAGAGTTTAATCAAACTGCACAGGAAAGGAGAAATTTATGTTCTTGAGACATATGAGGAGAAATATATGTTCTTGGTGGTGTCTGCAGTTTTCTCTTAGGATAATATCTTGATTTTTTAGCTGGGAACATGGCAAGAATAAGGCTTTTCAGGGAATAGGGTTTTTTTAATTTTCTTAGTTATTTGGGAAAATAGCACTTATTTGCCTGCAATAAATTATTTTCTAGATACAAGAGATTTATCTATCTTTCTTACATATGTAGCAAATCAATTTAAGCAGATGTTTTCTGTTCCTGAAGTCGCTTTCATTCTTCAACTAGCACATATTTTGACTTCCATTTTTTCTTTATCAGATGATAGAAACAATAAAATACAAATGTGATCTTGTCAACTACAGCTATGGAGAAGCAACACACTGGCCAAATTCTGGGTGAGTAGTACTGTGGTTAAAGTGTTTTAATTTCATAGAGATGGAATTGTATTTGTTGAATTTTCTGTAAGTCAGCTAGTGGCTGATTGAATCATCCAGGCTCACATGATTCATGTTAGAAACTGTGCAATATAAATTTCAAACGGACTTTAAAAGAAGTAAACCCATTGAAAAAGCTTTTCATTTATAATATGTATACAAATATATCATACACAGATTTATAACACATATACAAACACTGTTTTAGCATAATAAAGAACTTTAATAGTTGCAACACCACATAATGTGTGGGGGATATTTTTTTGAAGACCTAGGATCACTACATAGTTTTCACTCCTTTTTGAAACCAGAAGATATTTTTGTGGTCAGCTTCTGTACTGGAGCCGCCTCTGCTCGGTGTGGGAAGCAGGCTGCATAAGGTTCCTTGTTTGGTGAATAGTCAAAGGTTGTACTAGAAATGGGAGCTTTGTCCTGTGGAAGAATGCAATATTGTTGAGTAAATGATTCATTTCTTTCTCTTTCTTCAGGAGAATTTGTGAAGTGATTAATGAAGCAGTGTGGAAACACAATGTAATCTATGTTTCAAGTGCAGGAAATAATGGTCCTTGCCTTTCTACAGTTGGATGTCCTGGTGGAACTACATCTAGTGTAATAGGTAAATAATTAATTTAGAAAAAATTTTTGACAGTCTGTCTTTTCAAACTTTGTACTTTTGTTACATTTTTGATTGCTGAACTAAATCTAAATAATTGCCTGCTGTGCTACAAAGTTAATTCTGAGAGAGGTACTTGCTCTATGCTTAGGTATATAAATTTAGATTGTTATCTTCTTACAATTCAAGACCTTACATATGTAGAAAATAGGTGGGAGGCAAATGGTCTTGATTTATTGTGGCTTTGTATAAAATTTGCAAAAGAAATCTTTGGTCTGACTTACTTGAATATTTCAGCATTACTTTTTCAACTGTAACTGTCTAAGCACACCACTTTGCTCCAACCCATAGCTGCTGGTAAATACAACTTAGGAAAATATGATTCTAAATTGAATTCTAATTAGTCTTCTGGAAAGTATTGCAATGCATTTTGAATTGTAAGAACTACAGTTTTTGATCACCTGTCTTCATCAGATACTCTGATTTTTATTTTTAGTGAAACAGATGTTTTTAACTTGGATAGAAAATAATCCCATGCTAGGATCTAGACAAGTCCTTGTAGGGGAGGAATTTTTCCAGCTGCAGTGCTACTGCTGTGCAAGGCTATTACTATCATTAAAATTCTTTTTCTGATAGGCTAATATATGGTTTTGATATTTTAGTGAAAGATTGAGTTATAATATTCAGCAAAATGTTTGGCATTCAGGGGTAACTTCCTTAGTCTTAATTTTTAAATAAATCCTTTATTGTCTCACTGCTGCATTACACAAGATGCTTTTTAAGTGTCAGAATTCTTATGCAAGGAGACCAGTATGTAAGGAGACTAGCATGAAGCCTTGGAAGCTGGAGAGCTGCTATTCCAGGACAGCTAGTAGAATTAATGCTGATTACTTTCTGGAAGTTAATCTGCTATTAATTCACTACTGAGACTGTGGGTTGGAACTGGAACTAACAAGCTCTTTTCAGGTCTGCACTGGCTTTGCTCTTACAGTGCATCTACTCTGTCAGTTCAGCTTAGTTGTATCATTCTAGAGACAGCGTGATTATTCACTCTGCATGCCAAGTAGTTTGTTCCTGTCCTCCATCTGGAGACAACCAGATAGAGTTTTTGTTTTTTGAGGGTAAAGCAAAATACAGATGACAGGTTGGCTTAGTTCACACAGACAGACATGGGCCTCGCCAAATTTGTCAGCTTGGTATGGTAGTTTTGTACCACCATGCTTGTGCTGTAAACAAAATCTTAGTTGCAGTGTGTGTCCTTGGCATTCTCTTCTACAATTGATACTTTATTAGGCTTTGATGCAGTCATTTGCATACTCTGTGTACTTGGAACTGATACCCAGTAAAGACTGTCTCCTGACTGAGATGTGTGGATGTGGCCATTTGCTCCAGGGGCTGTAGCTGGGAGCCACGTGAACATGAACCAATTCACATGGATTGCTCTGACATGCAGTTGTTGTAGTTTGTGGCAGAGCAGTGTAAACAGAGGAAAGAGATGCAGGAGAGGGAGAAGAAATGTACAAGTTACCTGTTGAGAAGGAAGTGCAGAAGGTTATATTCCAACTGAAAAAAAGTGAAACTTGGAAGTTTGCATGATATTTTACTTCTATACGGTGTGCCCATCAGCATTTTTACTGCACAGTGTGATGCTTTACACTTGTCTTGCAAAAATATCTGGATTTAATGAGATGGAAAATGTGTGCTTCCATTTTAAGTGTCAAGCAAGAATTCTTCTCATAAAGAATTTAAACCACAGAAGAATTTTACTTTAGTTCTTAGTAAAAATTCATATTACATCTAAAATGCTTGAATGTTTTTTACAGGTGTTGGTGCCTACGTGTCACCTGACATGATGGTTGCTGAATACTCTTTGAGGGAAAAACTGCCAGCAAATCAGTACACTTGGTCATCCAGAGGGCCTAGGTAGGTTATATTCCAAGAACAATTGCTAAGTTTGGGGTTCAGGTGATATAACTCAGAGTCTAAAATTGATCACTAATACAAAATGAAAGTATTTCTTTCCTGTGGAAAGAGCATAACTAGCCTGCTCTTCTGGTAACACTTTTGTATATTGGGATCTAGAACTCCTGGAGGAGAGGGAATAGCATGGAACTGCCTCAGCACAGTCTGTATTTTCCATAAAAGTATTTGGGTGCAGATCTATTCAAAGACAATAAAAGTTACTGAGAGGTTGTTTGGAAATTTGTTTGCATTCTTTAATTTACATTTTTCTATAGCATTTATTTCATTAGGTTAGTATGGTGAAGTTAAATGTGCTATAAATGATGAAGATAAAAAAAAATACTGTTACTGCAGTGGTGTTACTTCTGACTTCAGTGACATTGCTGTGATGGCGTAATTTACTCAAGGGTTTTGTTTGAGTTCAGTAGAGGTGTGAGTAGGCAGAAAAAAATGCTTTCTGCCTTACACTACAGAAAATTCTCTGAAATATGTGTGAAAGAAATTTTAAGGGCAATGTAAGCTCCAATTTTTATTTCATTTCTCAGAAGCATCTGATAGAATTGTGATAGACAAAGAAAAAAAATAGTAACATCTCTTCTTGAGTTCTTGCCAGTGTTTAGACTTTGGAATTGTTCTCTAGCTATTACAGTGTTTATATATTTATGGGCAAGTATATTGTTTCAAGAATCTTACTATGAAAGATTGTCGTGTTTTGTGTAGGGAAAAGAGAAATGTGCCCTCTACCTTCAGCTGAGAAAGGGAGATTGATTTGTAATTAATTTTGGTGGACATACACACACACATTTAGATCCCTTTTTGTGTGCTTAGTCACTGTGCCCTGTAAAATAGTCAGCTGAAAGGCCAAGTCTGGCCAAAGGAGGATTCTCCTTGTTTAGGGTGCAGTATCCTAAAGTTTGCTGGAGCAGTCTTGATGTAGGAATCAGTCTAACCCAGTAAGCAGTAGAGGCTTTCAGGCAGATATGCTGTGCAATGCTTGTCCCGAGGTGTTGGGATGCAGAACCTTTTTATGAGTTTATATATGGCTGTCATAAAATATGTCCAAACGTCACAATGCCATATCATACTTGGAATATTCTGATTTCAAACAGATTTTAGACATATGAAGCTGTTAGTGTGGTATATAAGTACCCTAAAATATCCTGCCTCTCTACAGAACTGAATAGCTCAGGCACAGGGCTGTCCTTATTCAAGCAGTCCAATTTTATCTGTCCAGAGCAAGAAAGATGGAGCGTATGTGGCTCACAGAGTTGAAAACTAGATGCTGTTCTAACTGTGCCATAGGCACACAGTTGCTCTGTTCTTAAATATGCATGTGAAAGAAGTGGGGTTTAGGGATTAGGCCCAGCTGATCCTGACCTATGTCTTGACATTACTTTTTATATATTCTCCCCTTGCCCTCTTGTCTCAGCCTTGTAAATTCAAAGCTTAACCTGGTAGTGAACTGTCAGCGTGCAAAATTAGAAGTCTAGGTTTTGGCTTTCTAGCCTTCCTCCCCCCTTTACTATTTTTCTTTAGAAGCAATAACCATTGAATAGGCTACATGGAATACTAATTTATTTATTGAAGTATTTAATAGGTTGGTTTGTGTGCATTTTGTAATTCAAATCCCAGAAGGCATTCTGCTGGCTAAACTCAAGCCTGGTGGAGAATATTGAAGGAGTGAAAGTTTAGAAACCTCTCACTGTAAAACAGGCACAGCTGATGATTAACATGACATTTTAAATTGTTAGTTGGTGGCATGCTTTTTCTTGGGTTTAATTGGTTAATGGATTTAGTGAACTAAAATGCAGTGAGTATTCTCTAAAGCAAATTTTTTTTTAAAGTGTACTAACAACTTTATCTTAAATTGTGCAAAAAAAAAAAAAAAAAGGTTGGTGTTTTAACCATTGCTTTTTAATGCTAGCACTGATGGAGCCCTTGGAGTAAGTATCAGTGCCCCAGGAGGTGCTATTGCTTCTGTTCCAAACTGGACTCTGCGAGGAACACAGCTCATGAATGGCACATCCATGTCTTCTCCCAATGCATGTGGAGGCATTGCATTAGTATTGTCAGGTAAAGTGCTACAATGTTTAACATAGATGCATCATCTAAAAGAGATACTTTTTCCTCTTAAAAAAATGCTGTCACTTTCAAATATTTTGTTGTATGCAGTAACACTCTTATTTTTAATTTCAGGACTCAAAGCTAATAATGTTCATTACACTGTTCATTCTGTCAGAAGAGCATTAGAAAATACTGCAGTGAAAGCTGAAAACATAGAAGTATTTGCACAAGGACATGGTATTATTCAGGTATTTGAAAGAAAAAGAGAACCAATATAATATAAATAACTGCTGGTGAAAAACTAACCCACAAAACGGCCAAAACAGCTTTTAAGGTGATCTCACTCAGTTTGTTCCATGCTACTTGATTCTCAAATCTCTCTGGGGGAGAGGAAAGGAATGCAGCGGGAGGGGAGGAGGAATGAGAAGGTTCTTCTAGTTTCAGCATGCAGTTACTGTAAAAGAAATGTGATAACTGGACACATTCTTAGGCTGATCAAAAAGATACATGGACAGAAAAGTGGGATGTAGGTTTTTATCACCCACATGTGGATTTAGGCACCACATGGGTGCCTAAATTCTGTCCTAATGTCCAAAAATGTTTTTAAGTATTGTCAGAGACAGTTGAACTTGTTCTTTTGAGAGAAAAGCTGGGACTGTAAGTTCTGGGCACATGCATAGTTTCATGTGGGCTTCAGAGTAGTTTGGAAATGTATGATGTGATCCTCTGTATGGTAAAGGTATACTGACTGTCTCCCTATGCAATAGCTTATGTTATTACAGAGCTGGGCCTGATTTTTGCCTACAGTCACTCCTGTCCTAGTCTAATAGAAGTACTAAGATTTTTCTCTTGTGCTTCAAAATGCCAGCTATTAAATGCTAAGCCCAAAATTCGAGTTCTGGAGATGCTAGAACCTAGTAAGAAATGTCTGTTAAGCACATCTGTAATGCTGAGTTTGATACAGAAGGCAGCAGTGGTTGTAGCTGTACTAAATAAAAAATAAAATGCACCAATCATACTTGGTGTTTTAGTAGCCTGTGATTAAATTATGTGTTAAAATGTAATTAGAATTGATCTTGGAGACTAGGTGTTGTATGTCCACTTGTCTCAAAGGAGAGTGCCCTGATCTTCACTGGTGAAGGTACCTTGCTGTCAAGTAGAAGAGAATTTAAGATTTTTGTAGTCAGTAAAATAGCAAGTGAGGTGGAAAGGTGTCTTTTTAAAACAAGAAGATGAATTTATGTGAGTTTATTGTGACAGCTCGTGTACTTAAACGCAGAGCTGGATTTCATTACCTGGTTCTTTTACTTCATATCAATATATTAGACTTGTATGGGTATTCCATTGCCTGTCTTTTTTTAATTGCTCAGCTTCTTATTGTATAAAGGTTTTAAATGTTTCAACTAGTGTTGCTCCACCTACGAAAAAGTCACCTAAATTAGAATAGTAGGTTTGGGCCTTGGGTTTTCTTCAGTGTCATCTCTGAATAGGAATCTTTTTGTGGATTTGTAGCAGAGGAGACTTGGCCTTGTTTGTTTTCTGAGATGTTCTTGCCTTTCTGGGCTGTCTGTGGCCCTTGCAGACTGCGGAAATTGCCTCATTTTCTGTACTGAGTATCATGTAATCGCACGTGCTCAGGTAGCACGTGAGGTACTTCACTGCTTCTTACTGTGCTTGCTAAACATTTCATATTGAAGAGAATATGCATAAATTGCTATGAAGTTGAAATTTGTTAATTTAGAATTTGTTCTTTCTAACAGGTTGATAAAGCCTATGACTACCTCATTCAGAATTCATCATTCACAAGTAACATCGGCTTCACAGTTACTGTCGGCAGCAACCGTGGAATCTACCTCAGAGATCCAGCCCAGATTGTGGCACCATCTGATCATGGGGTTGGCATAGAACCTGTCTTTCCTGAGAATACAGGTAGGAAAGAGCTTTAGTAGGTGGAGGTGCAGAGAAATACAAACGTGAAACAAAAAGCCATGATAATGATGAGTGATAGGAACCTGTACTGTAAAAGGAGTCAGTATAACCATAAGTTTCATGGTCAAGGAAGATGTGCAAAATAAACAAATTTTCCATTTCAGCCTCAGACTGGCATGTAGGGCTTTCATGTTGTTTGAGGAGACTGTTGCTTCAATGCTTCCTCTCACTGAAAAAAAGAGATCTTTGTTCTGTAGAAGTTTAAAGTCAGGTTGGGGGGCTTTGGAGAAACAGAGAAGAATAACCATAGATCCCTGATGTTTCATGAAGTTACAGGACTTCAGGGTTTGTGTTGTAGATAACTTTTGGCAGGGATTGGTGATTGTTCTAAAGATAAAAGCTCCCAGAAATTAGTTTCTCAGTTATTTAAAGACTATAAATTCCAGATTTGGACTTTATCTAAGATTTCGCAAACTGAGAAAAATCTTGTTAAACAAATTAGACTTCCATTCACTATCTAATGATTAATGAAAATACCTAAGGGTATCTAGGAATACAGGAATTTATATGGATTTTATTACTAAAAGGGTAAAAATAACTTGTGCAGATGAAAATAAGGTTTAACCTTTTTTTCTGCAAACCGTTTTGCCCTGCTTTATGTAATAAAAATTGGAACTCACTGAGAGACTGAATTATGTTGTATTTGGGAAGGGAACCACGTGAGAGCTTGTTACTAGGTTTATTCCTTTCTAAAAATCAGTTGTCATCAAGAAGGTTGGCATGTGATGAAGGGATGAGTTTATTTAGGGTCAGAAAGGGTATGAATTGGGGCAGGTTACTGACTCCGAATAACTTAGTTGCTTGACAGCTTACATTGCAGTCAGTGCATTTTAAATTTAATGTGTGACAAAATAATTGTTTGCCTGACTTCTGCAGGAAATAAGCAATCTAGAAACACTTAGGCATTTGCAATGAATGACTGGCATTGGTGCATAGATGCTGTTTCCCTAGTTTTCCCTGCTACCTGTTTTCCCTAGTTATTTCTGTGCTGTGTCTGGTGTCTTCAAGAAGACTGAGTTTGAGAAACTGTAAATAAGAGTTTAGGGAGGCTGATAGCTCATTTTGTCTGTTGAGGCTCGCATCAAGCTTTTATTTCTTCTGCTATACTTATAATAGAGTGTTCTTTTCTCTGCTTAATCTAGATGTAATGAAATGTCTGAAAATTAAAATAAGCTTAATTGAGACTAAAACAAAAAGAATTTCAAAGTGTCATTGAGCAGGAGGAAGCTGCTAATAACTAAAACTTTTCAACATTTCAACTGCTCTGGATGCTTTTCTGGAAGCTGTGCCTTAATGCATAGCATTTTTGGCATAAAAGCTAATTTGCAGAATCTGCCTGACTGCAAAGTCTGACTAGATTGTCATAGTAATTTTAATAGACTTTACCTCTTGCTTAGTATGCTTTATAATGTAGTTTGGTAATTAGCATAGCATTCAGAATCAATGTGATTGCTTTTTATTGTATTTCTCTGCGTTAGGCAACACTTTATCTATAGAAGGAAGTTGATACCTGCTTCCAGACTCTGTTGTGGGTAGCCTTGCTTACCAGCCTACCTTTGACTTTGTCAGGTTTGACTGTTTTAGGGGAGAGGAATTTCAAAGCTGGATACCACCTTTATTTTACTGCCTACTGCTGCTATTCTTTTGTTGTCATGTTAAAAGACATAATATAGAACACTCCCTTTGTGCAGAATCAGAGATCCAGGGGCCCTAAGGAATTGGTTCCTATTATATTTTACCAATGTGTGTATTTTAATGGCAAATACTGTTACAGTGGACTCTGTGTCCATGTCTGTGTTACTGGATTAATTTTATAATTTGTTTCCTGACAGAAAACACTGAAAGAATATCTCTCCAGCTTCATTTAGCTTTAACTTCAAATGCACCATGGGTCCAGTGTCCTAGTCATTTAGAGCTCATGAACCAGTGTCGACACATAAATATTCGTGTGGATCCACGTGGCCTGAGTGGAGGAGTACATTATACAGAGGTATGGAAGTACTGGTGTTCTGAGCAAGATTTTTTGCCCTTGTGTGTCCTTATGGGGTCTCTATCAACATTTTATAGAAATAATATTTAAGGAAATAAAATCTTTGAGCTTTGCAGACCAGGAAGTGGTGCCACAGTATCTTTCAGTCTATACAGACTGAAGCCAGGGTTCAGCAGTAGTTGGGCTATACAATGTTGTATAGCACATGCCTGTAGAACTTTGAGTATCTGTGTTTGAAAAATAAGAGCATATAGAAAACATAAGCCAAATAAATAACCATTGATTAAGTTTTTTTTCCCTCTGGTGAAATGAGTCAAAATGGGAAGAATTTTTTTTTTTCCACAGTGATTGTTGGTGTTTTACTGTTTCTAGGGGGACAGTGCTCAAATGACCTTTTCTCTTCAGTGGCAACTACAAAGATTCAAAATACTCTGCAACTGGTTTAAGTTGAATGTTGTCTTCTATAGTTTGATTTTGACCACAGATTTTGAGTTGTTGTATTTTATTTTGTTAGGTGTGTGGATATGATACAGCAATGCCTAATGCAGGCCCTTTGTTCAGAGTTCCTATCACTGTTGTTATACCAACAAGGTGAGTAAATCCAGAACTCTTGGGAGTTCCTGGACTGTCTACAAAAACCTGAAAAGATTCTTAAAGCAGGCTTATGCAGTTGTGGAATTTTTTTATAGTTTGATCATGACAGCAGTGTGTCCTAGTGGCCTTAGCCACAGTGGCAGCAGCTTCCTGTTCCATCAGCATACAGACGCTTCTGGCTTGTTGACCAAAGTATCAATCAATGTACTGTTCATATGTGTAGGTCAGATGGAGTTTGGTTTTTCATTTCTGCCTGGGGAGCTAGAGTACATAGAGCCAGAGGGCATTATTTGGCCATTGTATACATGGGGATAAGCTTTGATCATTACTTCAATACAGTGAGTTTAGAGTTGGTATTGTGCCCACCTTTGGGTTAAAAATAAGACTTAAGTGATGTTGATAATGGAGGAGAATATTTTATTAAACTTGTTTGGTGGACAATCTGCCCTGAGAGGGAAAGACCAAGTCGCTGATTTCTAACTTGTTCATGGAAATATTGCTACTTCCATTCCTTAGCTCACTTCAGTGGCAGTTCACTCAGCCAGGAAAAGCAGATCCACTGAAAATGAGGATTTTTTGTTATTTCTGTTTAGGCACGGTAATTCTGGGGAAGGTATTTATATAGTGTGGTGGAGCTGGCATTTTAAATCTTTTTTGATACATTTTACTGTCAGATTCTGTATTGGTAGGATTAATATAATGGGTGTTAAAGACTAAATATCCTCATTGTACACATTTTTAGAATATTTTTGCATTTAAAAGTGCTTACAAAATTGGCTTCACAGCTTGTTTGACTACTATTTGTGTTTTTCTTTTGACATACAGAGTAGATGAATCATCAAGCTATGACCTGACATACACAGATGTTCATTTTAAACCTGGTCAGATCCGAAGGCACTTCATTGATGTTCCCCAGGGAGCTACATGGGCTGGTAAGGAAAATGACCACATTAACTAAATAAAAAATTGCATCTGTCAGACTTGACAAAGTTGGCTTTAAATAATTTTGAGTTCTGCCTGAATAAATACTGAAGGTTTTGGCCCATGAATATGTAAATATTTGTTTGATTTTTAAGGTCTTGGATGAGTGATTTTGAGTTATTTTGCAGTTTTTGGTAAAGTAGGATCTTGATTCTGCATCTTAAAGAAACCAGCCAATAACAATCTGAAGTGGTTGTGTATAGGTGGAGGAATGGCCCATGTTTTTGGGAAAGTATCACTCCCTGAGGCTTACCTAGTTTTTAAGGTGTATGGATGTAGTGTTGAAAGAAGTCATAACTGAAGAAAATGTGATTTTCACAATGGGTAAAAAGCTCACAGTTTTGCAAGAAGGAAAAGAAGGGGGTTTTTGGTTTGTCTTTCTTTGTGAAATTACGAAACAATAATCCTTTCAAAAATCTTTCATTTAGACTGAAGTTAGTGATAGGACTCTTATTTTGCAATTCAGCATTCTGTCCTATGCAGATAATACATCTGTACTATCTGATTAATTTTCACCATTTAATTGAGACATGTTTCTCTTTAATCATCCTCTGAATTTAGCTGGGTTTTTTTTAACCTGAAAGAGCTTTTGAAATTGACTGATGTATAAGTACTTTTCAGATGTGGAACCACTTGGCGTACCGCGTAAATTCTTAAATTACAAATTGCTTGTGAAAGTAATGTTTCTCTGCTTTTCTTCTAAAATTCTTGTGTCTTCAAACTAAATTTCTTTTTCTTTAATCTAGAAGTGACAGTGTGTTCATGTTCAGCTGATGTGACTGCCAAGTTTGTGCTTCATGCCGTTCAGCTTGTGAAGCAAAAAGCATACAGAAGTCATGAGTTCTACAAATTTTCATCCTTACCAGAAAAAGGCTCAGTGATTGAAGCATTTCCGGTCTTAGTAAGTTACATTATTTTATTTACCCCGCCCTAAGGTATCAGTACAGTATAACATAACTTATGTGGGATTTTTTTTTCTGAGAAAAACCCCAAACCCAAGACTTTGTGTGTTTGTTACAGTAGCCAATGCATCTGATTTTCAGTTTTGAAAAGATCTCTAATGGCTTGCTAATGTTTCTGAGCTATTTAGTAATATAATACATGTTCATCTCTGCAATTTGTTTGTGTTTGTTTATGCAGAGCAGTTTGTTTCCCTTTCAAATAGAAGCTATGCCTTGTTGGATAGTTAGCATATTTTGCCTTTAGTGGTTAATGCAGTAGGCTGGGACATCTTCATCTTGAAGCCAGGGGTAACTGACTTGCTCACATTCGTACATCCTAGGTACAGGAGTCTTAGCTTGGATAATGCTCGCTCAAGAGTCCAAAAGAGTCAGGGAATGAACTAGCAGTTCAGGGGTATAGGTAATAGAGCCTCCTTCAAGTTTGTCCCCTGCTTTGCTCAGTTTAGTTGTATAGCTCTAATGCCAAATGGTAGTTATAACTCCTGTGCAATTCAGTCCCTTACCCTCTGTGGAAATATCAGGTGGGGGACCATAAGCTATGCTGGTCCCATTGACACATTATTTTGTCATTTTATTTAAAAACTGAAACAAGAAAAACCCAGAAAATCCCACCAACCAGGCAAAAACAAAACTAACTCAAACCTCTCAAGTTTTGTGTCATCTTACTTAGGGAGTGAGTGAGATTTCTTTTTCTAATGCATGTTTTTTAGGGGACACACATTAAACTGATCTATGAACTGTCTGCCTAGTTTGAGGGATAAGAATAGATGACAGAACATTTAAAAGCAGTACCTTCCTGTGTAGGGTATACCCTGGCACTCCTTGTTTTGAAGCATTTGTCAGTCATGCTGTTTTGTTGGAATTGTCATATGTTTTCTGAACCAAGTATAGTGTCTTACTTGGTACTGTACAAATCTGTGCAATTGGAGTAAACTGGACATAAGAGGTCTTTTTTGAGTTGTACTCTGGTCTTTTTTTTTTGGTGTTTTGGGAGGATGGGGTCAATAGAAGAGGAAGATGGGAGCTGGAGTCTAACTTTGTGCTTTTGTTACCCAGGCTGGAAAAACCATTGAATTTTGTGTTGCTCGGTGGTGGGCAAGCCTTAGTGATGTTAGCATTAATTACACAATTTCTTTCCATGGTGTTCTTTGTGGTGCTCCTCAGCTAAATATGGTAAGTTTTCCAGAGTGCTTATATTGAATTATTGTGAAATCCTATGGTTTCTGAGGAAAAAAGCCAGCTTTTCTTTCTTCTTGCCTGAATTTAGGAACAGTGAAAGTATTTTTGTATGTAAGACTTTCATCTTCTCTCTTAAAAGTTGTTAAGTTGGAGTTCAGTCCCAGAAAAATGCCAGTTACCATTATTTATGGGGGTTTTTTATGCCTTTTCATTATAAACCACTAGTGAAAAAAAGAAAGGAAAAAAAACCCAAACAAAAAACCGAAATTCGACACCAGTACATAAAACATACTAAAAGGCTGAAAATATAAATATGCTTACAATACCAAGTGTTTTATGTAAATAAACTTTGCTGGGACCACAGTTCTTGTACTTAAATATCTAGACTACCATTGCTAAAACAACAGCACTCTATACCATATTCAGAGTAAAATTTCCTTAAAATTTATTTTCTACTCAGTGTTCTGTTGAGATGTGGTGATTTGCTTAAGAGAAATCATTTAGGGTAGTTGGAGGTACAGTGGGTGGGGCAGTGTCATGATTCCTAATGTTCTGTGATACTAAAGGGTTGAAAAAGTTGCTTAATATGTAAGTGTGATATCTACAGTACTTTGTCTTGGTCCTGTGTTCTTTGCTGTCCTATGCAACCTGGCTTGGTTTGACACTGCCTCCCTCAGGAGAGAGCTCTTTTGAGAGCTGGTACCTACATGAAACAGCAGCATGCTAATCTGTCTGGCTCCTGCCTTTCTTTCAGCTAAACTCCAGAGTAAATTGTAGCTCTCCTGTGGATGCATTTGGATGCATTCAGGCTCTAAGAGCTGAATAAACTGAGGAAGAAAGAGTGGGTAGTCTTAAGGTACCAGGTCTTGAACTGGTAGAACAGAAAAAGAAACAGTTGTCGGTGATGGTATGCACAGAAGCTGCCCCCAGCCCAGCAGGATTGTACCAAATAAAATGGACACTGAAAAATAAGAGAATACAAATAGTCTTTCTGTTCCTTTTTGAGCACCGGGAACTTCCATAAAATAAATTTCAATAGTGCTCCTATACTAGTGTCTTTGTCATGGGATACTGCTAGAAATAAACTTTTAAAATTATTTTGCCCATCACCAAGTCTATGTATGCAGTATTGTTTCTCTTTTGCAGAGTTAATCTATTCTGTAATAACTGTTCTAGGAATCGCCATAAAATACTTGTTCTAATTATTTACTTTCAATATGTATTGAATTACATATTGAAAGTAAATAATCCTAAATGCACAAACAAATGTAGTCCTGCCTGTAGTATGACTTAACAGTTCTGTACAAAATATTTAAGTTAGGAAGGGAAAAGATGAGCAACTGGAGCTTAAGTTTTATTTATATAAGTTTTGCAAGTCCCAGTATTAACTGCTGTTGTAAAATAGAAATGCACTTGTGACGCTTTCAAAATGACACAGTATTACTTGCTAAAGTATAAATAACTACAGCTTATGTTGTATTTTTGAGGATCACAATAGGTAGTCCCCATCTGCTGTTGTAAGTGCACAGAAGCATAATTGCTGTATACTCTTCTTCTAGCATGCTTCAGAAGGCATCGTACGGTTTGATGTTCAGTCCCTGTTGAAATACGAAGATATTGCTCCATGCATAAATCTGAAAAGCTGGGTTCAAACGCTCAGGTAGAGTTTCTGGGGAACTGTTTTGGGATATTGGGAGAACTGCTCGTATGTAGAGTTAAAACAGTTAACACATTAGCAGTGAAATCAGGATTACAAAAATATTCTTGTCAAATTCAAACTAGCTGTGGAAGCATCAATTACTTTGTCAGTATCAGTTAATTCGTCAGCATTCTCTTCTTTGTGGTGACTTTTTCAAGACAAATTACTTTCTTTAAGCTAATTTGAAAGAAAAAAAATTTACAAAAATATTCCACTGCTTCCAGACACTTAGAGCTAAAAGGTACTTTAAAATCTAAAGAAAAGATCTTTAGAGGTATTGGAGTTATTATGTGCTGCTGTTTGCTGTTTTGTTTTTTTTTGTTTTGTTTTGTTTTGGCTTGTTTTTGTTTTTTTCCCTAAAGAGCTGCTTGGGATCCTGCCAAATTTTGGCCTGGGAAAACTGTCCTCTCTCTTGCTGTATTTAAAGTGTTTTTGTAGAATCTGGTGCAGATCTTTTGGGGGAAAGCTGTGTTTACCTTGTTAGTTTAACACATGCTGATTTGAGGAAAGAACTTTGCTGGAAAATTTCTGAATGGTGCAGCAGTGATTAAAGCTGGTCACTTCAGAAGGTTGAAGAAATGCCATGTACTTTAAGTGGCACTTGTGAGATGTGGGACAATTTCACAGTGGTCAGTAATCCAAAGTTTTCCATTATTTGGGCCTGTGAGTGGAGACTTTGGGCTCCGTCTGGGGCTTTTGGGTACCTGTAAATGGAATTGACAA
>JAYDZK010000001.1:77588785-77606944 GCA_034509185.1 Euphonia xanthogaster
TCCATCTGGGGCTTTTGGGTACTTGTAAATGGAATTGACAAATTGGAATTGCCAGGAGTTTAATGAACTTATCACCTAATGTTAGATTCAGAAATGATGTGCCCTAAATGAGGTAATAAAACAGTGCCTTAATATTTCCCTCATTCTTGGTTGGAAAAATGGCCATTCTCTTCCTCATCTGCCAGTAAATGAACTGCAATTAAGTAAACTATGGAGAAATATTTATGTATTTAAATTAAGGCAGGAATAGTGTCTCTTGAATGAACTAATGAGTCATGACACAGAGAGAGAATTACTGAATGGCTTTTCATTCTGTCTCTTGTTTCAAATGCTTGGGGGCAGGGTGAATGTTAGGGAGACATATCATGTCATATGTGGTATTACTCAGTTCTTAAGACTTCTGTCAGCAGTCTATCCAGTGTCTGCCAGACTAGGAAACCTGGGTTAAACAGACTTGTGGTCTGACCCAGCTCCCAAATCTTCCTGGGCGACTAGTCTCTGCCCTTGACAATGAAAGAGCTGGCAGAACCTTAGAGACAAATTCTGATCATGAAGTTAGAGGTTATCTGATTTAATAAATGGAAGGTAAACTTAAATGATGCCAGACCACCCTGATTCTGCTATTCTTTATCTCTGAAGCTTAGATTTTCCCTATAGCATTATTATTTTGTTTACATTTTTTGATGTTTAAAGTCTAAAATGTTTGGCTGCCCTGAACTTTGACTGCTTTTCCCAAGTGTGTCTGACTTAACATACACACTCTGTAGTCTACATTCTTCTGTGTTGCTACTCAGATTACTGTAAAGCTTCTTACATTCTCTGAAGACACAACCTTCTATAAAAAGGAGTTATCAATTGTTCTGTCTTCTAATTGCAGTGCCGTTAATCAGTTACGAAGACAAGTGTTGATTTCAGCATGGATACTAGAAATGTAACCTGATTTTTTTTTCCCTTGAACTTAATGGCCTTTAATTTTGAGCATCATTTAGACATGCCTACTACATTGTTTTCTTTTTTTTTTTTTTGACAGTGTCTGTAGTGTCACTAAGCCTTGTTTTTGGACTGACATTAATTTTAACTGAGGAATTTATGCTGCTTGGATAGTTACAATATATGAGATGTTATGGCATGTGCTGAATTCAGGTGTATCTCAGAACATGCTTCTACTTAAGCAAGACAAATTTTGATAGAGGATACATGTTTTTTAAGAAAACCTTTTGTTGTTTAACTGCAGACCAGTGAGTGCAAAAATAAAACCTTTGGGATCCAGAGATATTTTACCAAATAATCGTCAACTGTATGAGATGATTTTGACCTATAACTTCCATCAGGTAAGGGTTACATTAGTTGGGGGGTTTTTAAAGTTATTATTAACACATAATGTTTTCTTTAACCAGGTCTTAACTTTAACTCACTTTCTCTCAGGAAGGAGGTCTAGAGTCACACTCTAGACTCCCTACAGTCAAAATTCTGACTTGGTCCACTTCAAATGCTACTGTTGTTTGAAACATGCTACAGTTCAGTTATCTTTTTGAATATGAATGTAAGGATTGTACTTGTTTTATTCTGTAGTAGATTAAATGCTTTTACCTTTCTTTTAATAGCCTAAGAGTGGAGAAGTAACTCCAAGCTGTCCACTTCTTTGTGAATTGTTGTATGAATCTGAATTTGATAGTCAGCTCTGGATTATTTTTGACCAGAACAAAAGACAAATGGGTTCAGGAGATGCCTATCCACACCAGGTACAGAGTAATGTATTTATTTTACTTTCTTTTTGCTGAAGACTGCGAAAATGTTCATTTTTTTTTTTACCTCCCAGGCCTCCTGTTAGCTCTTTACATGTCCTGATGCATAATTTTACTGCTCTTATGTATTCACAAGAAGTCATACAAGGTTCAGTGGTGGTTTGTATCAAAAAAAGATAAGTGTCCATGAAATAGAACATGATTTTTTTTTCCTCTCCTGAGGAAGGAGAAAAAGGAAAAGCTGTTAACTTCTCATTTCTTGTGATTTTGTCTGGTGCTTTTCAAGAAATGAGTTCAAAATCGTGATGTTCTTTGTTTTGTTTTTTTACAAAGACAATATCTCAAACTTTTCTATGCAAGGTGGAAAGGTCTGACTTGTGTGCTGATAGAGCAGGGGCTTCTGTATTCATGAACACTGTCTTCAGTGCAGTTGATAGCTTCAATCAGCTTTTTTAATGCGTCAGCTTTGTTTGCTTCCCATTGCCATCTTTGAAAAAGAAGATTTTTGCACAACACTTGTAGATACTCTACCCTATGCAGGAATCTCTTTCTGCCTTAACAGACTATCTCCTACCATGGATCATGCGGGAAGTAGGGAGAAATAAAAAAAATATTTAAAAAAGGAAAATAATTATAAAAGAAACACTATTTATATTTTTTTTTGTTTGAAACTACATTTTACCAATATAAAATCATAGTTGAACGTCATCAATGTAGTGGTAATTTTGACAGATTGATTTTTCTGGAAGTGTACGAAAGATAGTTTAAAGAGACCTGCTTTACAGTTTATAAACTATTTTCAGAAATTGCATTGTGTAAGCTTTTATTCCTTAACCTGCATTTTTAAGGTCCTGTAAAATCTAAACATCACCCTGGTGCTTTGTTACTTAGACCTGGTGGACTAATGTGCTGTAGATCTCTGGTGTTGTGCATCATAGGATGATTGTAAAACAATTCTAAATTATTTAATCCAGGAAGAAATACCAACAGGAAGCATGACTCCCTAGCCCAGGAGAGGATGATTCTAGGAGCAGGGTAGTTCTGAGTTGTTGTTCCTTTCTACTTGGGCCTGCTTTCTGTTTTACTGCAGCAGTATCAGAAAGGAGACTTAGCATACTGTTGCTCAAAACAGCTATGTGTTGCCCTGTCAGGTTGATAAAAACATGACAGTCTTACTTCTGGGGTTTGGAGGCTTTTTTTTATGAATGGTAAAATGTTGAGTCTTGGCATTTATGAGAACTTTTTTCTTTCAGTATTCTGTGAAACTGGAAAAAGGAGATTACACTATTCGGTTACAAATTCGTCATGAGCAGAACAGTGAGCTGGATCGCATCAAAGACCTGCCATTTATTGTTTCTCATAGGCTGTCTAGTACCTTGAGCTTAGATATTTATGAAAACCATAGCCTTGCTCTCTTAGGGAAGAAGAAATCCAACAGTTTGACATTACCACCGAAACACAGTCAGCCATTCTTTGTTACATCCCTGCCTGATGACAAGTAAGTTACGAAGTTGTTTTTCTCATCTGCATCTAGGCAGCTGCCTCTACACCTCACTAAAATGATACTTAAATAGTGTCTGCCTGTCTAGGCTTGGTTATTCCTCGTGTTGCTCTTTCCCTGTTTGGCATGTTTATTGTAGTTTGCATGAAACCTTAGTGAGCCTGGTTTTAACACTTAACTTACTTTCTTTGAACAGAATACCTAAAGGAGCAGGACCAGGATGTTATCTTGCAGGAAGTCTTACTCTGTCTAAAACAGAACTTGGAAAGAAAGCTGTGAGTATATGGAATGGATGATGGGGTTTTTTCCTGAATTTTTTTCTAGGAAGCAAATTGCATGCCAGGAAGTGCTGCAATGTATGGGGTTAGTACTTTAAAGAGCTTTCAGTTTGGTAACATAATACATTTTAGAAGCAGTTGTTTCATTATAAAATCAACATAACTTCTAAGTAGTTCTATTATTGTTTTCATCTTCTAATTTCAAATTTAATTGCATTTTCTAAATTTTGTGTTTTAATTATTTTGCTCTAAAATCTTTTATTTCTAGAAGCAACTGCTTTCTTGTTGGTGTGGAGGCTTTAAAGTTGACCTTATGTAACTCCCTAGCTTAATGTAATTTTTGAATGAAAAATACATGCATATAGTGTTATGTGCATGTTGGTTCTGTAGTACTCTTTTGTTGCATGCATGCAATATTCAGCAGAAACACGTGCTTTCTAAACACATATATGTTACTGTTACCAAGTAGAAGGAATTTTGCTGACTCAAATGCATATACAGATTTTCTTACCTGCTACACACTGTTGTTGTCAACCACTAGTATGATTGTATGCTTCAACAGAATGGTGTAAGATCTCTGTGTGTGAGGCTAGGAAAAAAAATGAGGGATCTTTTTTGCACATAACACAGTGTCCTGTGAAAAACGTTTTTTAACTTGTATGACTCTATGATGCAACAGTGATTATAGTAACTGTCCCTTTTCTGTGTATCTGGTGCTACAGTGTTTAGAAGATTCCCTTAGCTGTTTTTAAACAGATGGTAAGCCTGAGACTAAATTTTAGTAAATCCTGATGATTGTTAGTACTCAGAGGTAGTTGATCTATATGCATATACCACTTGATGTGGCTGAACAACACTTATAAAACTAGAGGATGTCTTCATAGAAAATAAGTTTCTGAGAGTAGGTTGGCATGTACCTTTAGATATTGTTAAGCATAAAAGTTTAGTTAATTCAATCTGAATGGTTGTACTTTTGGGGCAGATTGCATGTAACTGCAGATGAGAATGTATTAGAAGAATTTATTTATCAGTGAGGAAAAACCCAGTAACTAGGAGCTCTAAAAAACATAGTTTAATATTTCTTTGTGGTACCTGCGAGGTCACAAGTGTGCTTTTATGAAATCCATGATAATTTAGTTTCCCTAGCTAGGATTGTGCACTTCCTTGAACTATTGGTTGCAATCTTGCATATTTTATTTTAAAACCAGACTAATTTGCTATATACCATGGTTTCTGGGATAGGAAGCAGGAGATAAGTAGATACAGCCTGTCAAATTTCATACGATGGAGAATACTTAAGATCTTACACAGGAAGAAATTCTAGCTGAGGTGTTCCTCATGTCAGAGCTGAAGGCATTACTGTTATGGTCATATTTCAGTGGAAAAAGGATAGTATCAAATAGCATCTGATACTTTCTGCTGCCTTTAGTGAACCTCGATACGTATCAGGAGACAAAAAAGGAGGATTAGGCAGCAAAGTTGTCTCTAAGTCAGTGAGTGGATTGCAAGGTAAGGGAAAATGTATCTAATTTGTCTGTATTTATTATGAAAGAGAACAATGCCATAAAAGAGTCAAAAATCTGAATTTCTGTAATTTATTATTTGAAGCTAAGTGGTTAACAACACTTGCTTATATTGCAGGAGTAATGGATTGTATATACAGTGATGCATTGGTTTATTAATTTTAAAAACCTGAAAGAGCATGCTTTAAGAGCATGTTTGATCATACATGTGACTCTCTAAAAGTTGGAAATCTGTAGGTTGGAAGTATAACTGTAATTGTACAGAGAAGGTGTCTCCATCCTGTGTGGTGTGTGCATGTTTTCTTACAGTATGTTATTCTAACTCCCAGGGGCAGTCTGCAGCAAAGCGACAAGGAAAATTTAAAAAGGTACTGAATGTTAGTTTTTGAAAAAGATATACTGAAGTCTTTTTGCATATGACTTAAAGAATTTGTCTACCAGTCTTGGTTTTTAATTTGTCTCCTTCATCTACCTGCTTAGACCTGAGTTATTTACTTCAGCACCTTAAATACGTTTACTAGTAGAATGACAAAACACTACTGTAACACATAGCTGAGAGGCACGTGAGCATCTGTATACTTCTGCCATAAGTGCTGTAAAAATGCATGTGCTGTTAGTGATCTGCAGTTTTTATTGTTCTTAAATACTCAGGAATGTTCAGTGTTTGTGGTCAAGATTTTTTGTGGCAAGTTTTTCTGCCTATTCTGTCTGCAGATTGAGGATCAAATAAGAACTTTGAATTGAATAATTGAATATCTAACTGTATTCTCAGCCTATTAAATTGATAGCTGTCTTCTTTACAGTTATAAAAAACATAAAAGGAAGCTAGAGTTTATACAGTCGCATAGCAGGTAGTAGTATTCACAGAATGAATTTTGGAACATGTATCAGATAGTTTAGAAAGGGGGTGACTTTTAGTATAACAGTGTTTAATATTGTGCTTTATTTTATTTTCATATCAGGTAATACAGTATTTTACCAGGAGTAAAACAGTTTGTTTAAAAAATGCAAAAATATATTTCACTACACTACCTACATAAGGTTACTGGGTTTTTTTCTTGTTCTTAAGTTGTAAAGGTATTTACTTTCTGTTGATTTCAAGGTACTTTGCTCTGGAGTGACATGCAGATTAGCCAGGATTCTTGTTGAGAACTGTGAATAATGTAGTTTATCGTCATGCTCCATTATTTTGTGAATAGTAAGCTGGAACCTGAACCTGCTAACTTACTCTCATCTTGGTGTAATAACCATGAAGGAATGAGATTAGGCTTTCCAAGGAAGATTTTAGTGTATGTTGCTGAGTTTTCTTTTCATACCTGAAAATCATGCAGATTGCTTTCAGAAAGATAATTTAAAATCCCATGTGAATGCATGACTTCTGAGTAAATAAGGTATAAGATCTTCACTAAGTGCATCTCTAACAAGGGAATTAAACTGTAATAATAATAGAATTTGAATAACAAAACCTATTAAACAGATTCCAGAGGTTGTGGTTTTTGGGGTTTTTTTTCTTGATTTTTTTCCTCTTTGCTTCTAGAACACAGATTTGTTTTCAGATCTGAGCCCTAAAACCACCCAAGCCAAAATAAAAGTGGTCCTTCTTGTTATTTCCATCTATTACTCGTCGGTGTACTAGCAGCAGATAAACTAGTGGATTTCTTCAGGGCTCCGTCTTCAGCCCTGTGCTCTTCAGCATCTTCATAATGAGTTAGACACAGGACTGGAAGGGATCCTCAGCAAGTCCGCAGACAATACTAAATTGGGAGGAGCTATTAAATGCAGGGAGGGCCTGCAGAGAGACCTTGATGAAATCTGGGGCTGGGCAATCACAGCCCATGTGAAATTCAGCAAGGGAAACTGCTGGATTCTGCACCTGGGCTGGGGCAACCCTGGATGTACAGTACAGACTGGGGAGTGAGAGGCTGGAAAGCAGTGCCATGGAAAGGGCCCTGGGGGTCCTGGTTGACGGGAAGTTGAACAGGAGTCAGCAGTGCCCTGGCAGCCAGGAGGACCAAGCATGTCCTGGGGGGCATCAGGCACAGCATCACCAGTGGGATTGTCCTGCTCTGCTCTGCACTGGGGTGGTCTCAACTTGAATATTCTGGGCAGTTTTGGGTGCCACAATATCAGAAAGATAGTAAACTATTAGAGTGTCCAGAGGAGGGTAACGAAGATTGTGAAGGGCCTTGAGGGGAAGCTGTATGAGGGGTGGCTGAGGTCACTTGGGCTGTGCAGCCTGGAGGAGACTGAAAGGAGACCTCATTGCAGTCTGCATCTTCCTCATGAGGGGAATTGGAGCCACAGGCACAGTCTCTTCTCTGTGGTGACCAGTGACAGGACCTGAAGTGGCCTGAAGTTGTGTCAGGGAAGGTTTAGGTTGGATATTAGAAGAAGGTTCTTCACCCACTGGGTGGCTGGACATTGAAACAGGCTCCCCAGAGAAGTCACAGCATCAACCTGACAAAGTTCTAGAAGCATTTAGGCAATACTCTTGGGCACATGGTGTGACTCTTGGGGATGGTGCTGTGCAGGGCCAGAAACTGGACTTGATGATCCTTCGGTCTCTTCCAACTCGGCATATTCTGTGAAATAAAACACAGTGTAGTTCAGGGCATTGTCCTGAAAGAGCTCCAGTAGTTAATGCATTTTGCTGGGAAGGCAACTCAGAGGCCTTCCTAGTTTAAAAATTTTGATATTTACCCTTCCCTGTCATAAATTTACATGCAGTTAAGATGTTTTCCAGCACAGAAAACTTGTTTATATATTTCTTCAGTGATGCAGTCAGTCAAAAAAATACGTGTAGCTTTTTCATATTTTTCAAGGGTAGGTCCAGGCCCTCTTGTAAGATTATTAGCCCTCTTTGCTACAAGGGCACACTGCTGTTTCATGTTCAGCCTGGTGTCCTCCCGGATGCCAAGCTGCTTTCCTACTGGATGGCCCCCAGCATGAAGTGTGCCTGGATTTATTCTTTTCCAGTTCTTGCACTTATCTTTGTTGAACTTCATGAGGCTCCTGTTGAGCCCATTTCTGCAGCCTTTTGAGGTCCCTCTGGATGGCAGCAGACTCCCTGGCATCTCAGCTACTCCTCCCAGTTTGGTGTCACTAGCAAATGTGCTGATGGTACCTTCTGCCTCCATCATCCATGGTTCAATCCAGAATTGACCCCTGGGGCACAAAAGTAGTTACTGACCTCCAGCTGTGTGTCACTGACCACCCTCTGGGCCCAGATGTTCAGGTTTCAATCCACCTGACTGCATCTTTGTTTTGCATAAAGGCAGTTTGTGGTTATGCCAGGAAATAGCAGCCTAGGTTTCCAAAGATAGTTAATTCTTTAATACTGTAAAAAAATGTCAAGGGGCTCTTGCCACATAATAAACAGGTGTCTTTGTTTTCATTTCTAACACAGTTACAATCTAATTTCGTTTTCCCCTTGTCTCCAAGCTTTGTCCAGAACATAGTTAGAATGAAAAACATACTGACTTTTTCAGGTCTATAACAATGAGTTTTTATCGGTTTACATAATGCAGCTTTTGAACAGCAATATGTAACAATTAGCCAAGGGATGGAAAGTTTCTACCCTTTTTTCCCTGCTATCCTTTCTCCTACTTTAAAGCAGGAAATACATTATGCAAATATTGATAAGTACTAGTGGAAGACTAATAAATACCACTGTGAAGTCAGATGTAAAAGGGTGACTCCCTTTGAGAATTAAGATACTATCCCTGTTTAACCATGAGGCATTCAGAAATAGGATGAAGTATGTGTCTGATACAAGTTTGTGTAAGCCTGCCTGGTGACTCCAAGAAGCTTAATTAATTTTCCATTAAATGAGAGTTGCCATAAAAATAAGGAACACTGCACAAATTGTATGCATCTTAAAACAGATTCAAATTCCATATTTATATTCATCTGTATGTGCAAATAGGCATTAATTTGAAGACACTTACTAAATGGAAAATGAGACCTGGGATGTGTTCCTAGAGGGAGCTTTTTTTCCTGTGGTTAGCTTTGCTGTGAATGCTTTGAAGTACAAATAACAATAGTTTTATATGTGTTTTACATATAAAATACTATATGTTAAAACACCAGACAGAAATCTAAATTGAAATCTTGAAGCCAAATTAACTGTTAATTAAGCTCTTTAAGAGGTGACTGTTTTGATGGCACTATGCTTGTTTATGTGTGTAGTTTGTAGTTCAGTTAAAAGTAAACCCAGTGAGGCTTACGAGACTCCCCAGAGTACACTGACCGAAGTGCGTATCCTGTATGCATCCCAATTGCTCAATGCTGCATCTTTTTAGAGGATAAATTTTTCCCTAAATTTTTTCAGTGGATAATATGCTCACTTGCTGTCTTTCTCTGTCTATAGCTCTCTGTCTTTTTATAGGTATGTATAAAATGATATCCAGTACACTAGTCTAGGAATTCTGTTCCTGTCAGAGAGAAATTTGAATAAGAAAACAGATTGGAGTGTTGATTTGTGAAGAGCTGCCTTTGTTCTCCTTATTCTCTAATGATGAATGTTTCTGTAATGGCAATGACAGGGCCATTCTGAGACACCTAGGGAGTTGCCAAGTGTTATAAATGATCCTAGTGTTTGCAGAGAAAATAAATGAGCCCTCAGTCCCTCTTAATGCCCTGTCATAGTTAGTTAAATGTGATAATAACCTAAACTTTATTTATCCCATGAAATAATTTTGAGGTGTGTAGAGAAGTCTGCTCTGTAAGCTCTTTTGAGAGCAGGGTGCCTGGGTCTGAAGCTTATTGTTTTCCTTTCAGTGGTCATAGCTTGTAAGTCTTGCAGAACCTTATGAGACCAAAAGTACCTATGTGGGAAAACGGGGAGATGACATTTTACCGTTGATGGTTTAGCTACATAGGGTTAGTTGTTCAAAATGCAAGTGTTTATCCACGTAAGTGAGATTTTCTTAATCCAATTATATTTGCTTTGAAACAAACTAGAGCTTTCTCATATAGACAAGGCTTGAGAATGCAGAGGTCATCTACATACATAACTACAAAAATATGCTGCCAAGTGAAATGAAAATGGACTTTGAAAAATGAAGTCCCCAACTCTTGGAAGAATATTTCTTAGGCAGGTTTCTTTCTTAGGAAAATACTAGTCTCGATAGAGAACATCTTTTAGAAGATACTGTAAATTAAGATTTTTGTGCTGAACATGCTTCTTAGACTTATTAAAATGTTTGGTTTGCTTTAGTGAACTATATTGTTGCTTTCTACTGTTCTAATTACCTTAGTGAGCCCCACACCATGTTCCTGACCTCTGTATTTTCCTGTATGTACTTACTTCAATGACCTGTTTTGTTATGCTCTAGCCTAGGTCTTGCTGGAGGTCATTTAGGTGTATTGACTGGTTGTTCACTTCATACTTGCAATGCATGTGTGCGGGACAGTTCCTGTGAAAGCTACACTGTAATGCAGATTAGTTATCTGAACTAGTTTTCAAAAAAATATTTAAATGGCCACATTGTGATTCTGTGATTTCAAATTAAGTAGCTGAATTTTTTTTTAAGGGAATATTGAAGTCACTTTTACCAATATTGTGTTCAGTAACCCACAGCAAGATGCTGGTCTGTTTGAACTATGAGTTCAAATAAAATTTTTCTGCAGCATGGTTTTTTAATGTTTCAGAAGTGTAGTGTTGAAGTCCAGTTCTGTCACCATTTTACTTGCTATTTAAGTAACTTTAACTCCATTTTGTACACAAGGGTTCATTTTACTACACAACACTGACTTGGTTTATGGGAAGCATTCCCACAAATGTATTCTGGAATAATTGGTGAGAATAATTAAATTGCCACAGTAATTGAGCATGCAGCTCAATATTTTGCACTATGTTGCCACAGAGTAGTGGTATCTGGAGGATTTAAACTTATGTGATCTTCTCTGTGAAGTATCCTGTATGTAAAGTAATGGGACATGTGCCCTTGCTGTTCAGGGAGAGGATTGTGTAAAGATTGCAACATTAAAACCAAAACGACCAAATGGCCTCACCCAGCAGTTTGATATTTTAGAAGCAGTGGTTGGAATCTAATGCTACCTTATTTGCAGACTTTGTAAGTTGTCAGGAAATGGACTTCAAGAACATGGTCTGTGTTAGGATTTTCCTTTTAAATAGCTGTAACTGGTTTTCTCATGGTGGTTATTGACTACTGTAGCTTGAACTCAAACTATAGTCATATTTCTATGCTACCATTTATGGTTTAAAAAAAATCTTGCTGTTGTGTCTACTTAATTAGAACTGAGATACAGGTGAAACTGGAAAGTCTGCAGCAGCAAAGTGGAAATCAGTTGACTTTGGATGCATCAGCTAATTAAGTATGCACATGGAAGACATAATATCTTGGGAGTAATAAACATCCTGTGACATGTTTCATGTTTATCTTACAGTGGTACTATTTTTTAGAATTCATCCATCTTTATTCATTTGTTTATTGCCAGATTTGTAGGATAGGATCTCTGCCTTTTTTCCCTTATCCTTTTAACCAAGTTATTTGCTTTTTTATCAACAAACACAGAAAACCACCTACCTTATTCCCTAACTAATACTATGTAAAATTATGTGAATGTAAAAATGTCAAATTAGCTAAATTTTAGGCTTTCTTTTCTTACACCTAGTGTGCTGTTTTAATATTTACATCCTTGCATTGCTTAGAATGAAAACTTACAGCAGTTCCTGAATTTTTACTGTCTAATATCTTTGCTCTCAGAACCCTTACTCACTGTATGTGTAGCTCAGAGTAGTTACTGGCTATGATTTAGCTTTCATATGGCATCAAAAAAAGTGTACTGTATCCCTCTGAGCATGTGTCTCTTTTCCCACCTCCAGGATGTCCTTACTGTTCATTATCATCTGATACCATCACCATCAAAGAGTAAAAATGGAAGCAAAGAGAAAGAAAAAGAACAGGAAAAAGAAAAAGATGCAAAAGAAGAATTTGCTGAAGCTTTAAGAGACCTAAAAATACAGTGGATGACCAAGTATGTCTGCTGTCATTACTACACAAGCTTGAAGCAGGTTGAAGTTCACAAAAATACTCAGAATCTGTACTTTAATGCTATATCCTCCTCTCTTCTAGGCTGGATGCCACTGACATGTACAGTGAGTTGAAAGAAGCATTTCCCAATCATCTTCCTCTGTATGTTGCAAGACTTCATCAGCTGGATTCTGAAAAGGTTATTTAACATTTCTTAAACTTGATTTGTCTCAATACACCCATGTAGCATTAACAACTGAGTGTTTTTTTGTGCACATTTGAACTTGAAGTGACTCTACGCAGTATTAAAAGGCAGAAATTTCTAATTAGAGTGACACGTACCTCCCTTGACTGTGATTTCCTTAATTCCAGAGCAGAATAAAAGAAACTATGCCTAGCAAAGGTGTGTTTGCTCATCAAGTTATGCCTTGTTCAGTTAAATACATTTTAAGTTTTCATACTTATGTAGTGTACAATAGTTTTATTCTGAATGGTGCCTACTGAGACAAACACACATCCTATTCTGTTTCTCTTCTGGACTGGTAATTTCTCTTAGCAGCATGACTCAGACAGTTGAGGACAGTAACCCCCTGAAGTGACACAGCTAAATCTAGTTTCCATTACTGTCCTCAAAAATGTCAACTGTCAACAGAAGAGTTTGCATGTGGTTTTTTTTCATCTTGAAGACAAACACCTTTGTGCATACGCCACTAGCTTGAATATTTTTCTTTTCATTTCATTCTGATTTTATATTTATTTCTGAATTGAGTAACTGCTACATTTTACAAGTGTACTGATTTGTGCTGAAAGGTGATTTTCTTTATCTAAACCCTGCATTTTGCATATTCCAACCTCCAACCACATTTCACAGTTTGTTTTCAGTGAAATGGATTAAGTAAGCAGGAAATCTTGAAGACTTTCCAGGGTGTTTTAAACAAAATTTGAATGAAATGGAGGAAAGAACATATTGAATGATCAAATGTTATTTTTGCATAGCTTTGCAATCACCCTAATGTTAGTAGAATCAACAATGGAACAATTTTATGGTGCTGAACATCTTTATATTCTTCTTTTAGGAGCGAATGAAAAGACTTGATGAAATCGTTGAAGCTGCAAATACAGTAATTTCTCATATTGATCAGACAGCATTAGCAGTATATTTTGCCATGAAGACTGATCCCAGGCCTGATGCAACTACTATAAAAAAGTACCTACCCAGTAAATAATTTTCCTGCATCCTATTTCTGTAGTCTATGTACTTTGTTTCTGCATGTAAGAAATGGAATGACTGCGGCTTTTTTTGATAACTTGTATTATTTTTTTGTGGCACACACAATTTAAAATATGACATCACAATTGTTGTATATCTCCAGAATGCAGGGACACTGAAACTTCCACTTTTTTATTCATTCAGTAAAATAAATAAGAATCCTTTCAGGATTTAAATGTATCAGAAAAATACATTTTTTCTGATACATTTAAATCCTGAAAATACAAAATACATATCAAGCTTAGTCTAAGCTCAGAGAGACCACTGGAGTATCAGTAGAAGTATCTGTTTTGAATGCTACTTGCCTTTTCTTTATATTTTGCAACCTTTCCCATCTGCATTTGAAGATAAAATTTATATCAGCCAAAGAAGTAACTGCTTGCTTGCAAAAAGCGTGATGACCATGCTTCAGAGTATTTGAGGATCATTGTTCTTTAGTTTCATATTGTTCCTCTGTAGTATCAGCATGTATATCCTTAGCAAGATGGTATTTTGAAGGTGACACCTTAGGCTGGAGAATAAGTGATGGATTTTGCTGTGTGTAGCATGGTGCTGTTTTAGTAACAGAACAGCAGATCTGAGTATTAGGCCCTTAAAATGGGAGATGCATCTTTGTGGATTATCTATAAAATATCAGATTTCAGTTGTAAAGCTAGTCCCATCTGTTCTAGCTATCCCGAATGCAGATTTGTGTGTAATTCTAGAATTACTGATACAAAAGCAAAGCCTTGACATAATAAACTTAATTCTAAACATTTCTTGGTAAGTTGATCCATTAGGTCATGTGTTTTGAATATAACATCTGAAATTGAACACCAAATTCAATGGGGCTTTAAATGGATGCAGTTCCTTTGAAGTCAGCAGAATTATATCTGCTTATGTTAGTGGTGGATTCGACACTCTGTTTATAATGCCAGGAACTATAAAACTGTATTTCTAGATGCTGACTTACTTTTAGAATCCTGAGTTGCTCTTGCCTTAAGTCATCTAAGGCATTTCGTACTTAGAAGAATGATTGAGTATCTTTAACGCGTAGTGTCTTTGAGTAATCTTTTATGGTTAGTTTAATTTAGTAAATAGTCTTGTGTGTACTAATGATTGTAAACTTTTTTAGCTTAAACTGAGTTAGCACCATTTCTGTTCTTAAGGAGGTATCTACAAAAGATTCTAAATATTTTTCATACTTTTTTTTTTCCTCCCTAGCGAAATGGAAAAACAGAAGAGTACTT
The DNA here is from genome assembly GCA_034509185.1 of Euphonia xanthogaster. NCBI lineage: Eukaryota > Metazoa > Chordata > Aves > Passeriformes > Fringillidae > Euphonia > Euphonia xanthogaster. The sequence goes on from JAYDZK010000001.1 coordinate 77,603,330, forward strand.
TAGTGGATGCACTTTGTCGAAAGGGAAGTGCGCTGGCTGACCAACTTCTTCATCTGCAGACCCAAGAAGGGGCTGCTTCCAGTGATGCAGAAGGCAAAGATGAGGATCATGAAAGCTGCTCAGAAGCTTTGACAGAGACATTCTGGGAAACAACAAAATGGACTGATCTTTCTGACAGCAAGGTAAGAGACCAGAGCAGGTTTTTTTTTCATTTGCATGTTGGGTTTTCTGATGGTTTCTTCTGGAATATGCACTGCCTTTGTGTGCACAGCCTTGGACAGTCCTCCCTACTACTTTGCCATGATGTCACCCCTGTGCATTGTGCTTCCTTTATGACCTTTTTCCACAGAGGTTTTGCCAAGCCTGTCCAATCCATAGTAAGCCCATCTCTGTTAAAGTGAATGTAGAGGTTGAGGGAAGGGTGTCAGACATTACCAGACTTCCACAAAAAAGCTGCTTCCTTTATTGAATTGCTTCTTTCTGTACTTTCCAGGGAATATTTTCAATTAACCTCTGCGCTCTTGTAGCTGTACACACAGAGGTGAACAGCACCCCACCCTGTTCAGTCCTGCATGCTGTAGCCTCTTCCACAGTATGGACAAGAGGAAGTTTTGTGTTTTGCTGTCAGTAATGTCTGTAGAGGTAAAGGAAGAAACCCTTGGAAATAATTACATTTACATATTTATTAGCATGGACTTCCCTGACATTTTAGAGTTCCTGATCCTAAGACCTGAATTTTTTTTCTCCTTCATTCAAGACCGCAATTCTAGAAGAGGAAAAAAAAGTCCATTGTAGGTGATTAATTATGTAGCTTTTAATTTAGAGAAGTTATGACTTTGTATTTTTAGATTTTGAGCTACTGATGTTAATTAGTTTCTGAACTTAACTGTCACATATGGCTGTATTTTAGTGGAAGATGGAGTGACCAGGGTATTTGTTGATAATTATGCAAAATTACAAAAGTGCTTCAGATAGTTACAAAAGAAAAACTTATAAGACTAGAGGAAAAAAAAAACCAACAAAATAAAGCATTTAACTTCCTTGACAGTAGATAAACTTCCTGTAAGAACTTGTGCTTTAGGTGGAGGCCTGGTCAGGAAGGTTGATGGTGCTTACCCTCCTCATTTTAATGTATATGTCCTTGTACGCATACATCTTTTCAGCACATCTCCTCTGATTGTTAACTGACGATATCATGTGATAGCAGATTTTGTGCTTCAATCATATTGTTTGGCACATGATTTTCTTGCTGTCTGTTTGTAAATGCAGTACTTCGCTCCAGCATAGTAACCCCTGGTTTATTTCTGTCTCCCGTTCTTTATTTTTTTGAAGCTGATGGGAATAGTTTCAGCAAAAGAATGTCAATATAGACTTTTTGTTGGGAGTTTCACTCTTTGGCTTTTATTTCAAGACAGATAGCATTGCTGAGCTGTGTGCTTTGAGCCTGGAATAAGTAACTCTGTTTTGAGTTCTACAGATTAGGAACCTCTCTCTTTGACTGTCTTAACCATGGATTTGTGAAAGTATATGTTCTGGTTTTGCTCTGAAAATTGATTATTCTGTATTGTTAAATTGATACTAAAAGATCAAAACTTCTCCAGATTTTTGTAGCATTTCATATGGAAATAACTTCCATCCTGTTTCTATAGTATGTTTGTCTTCTTTTTCCTACTGTTTTGAGTTTTATTACTCAAATTGAAATCTAAACTGATTGACTGTTATAAGACCTACAGAGCTACTTGAGGGGTGCAAAAACAGTCGGTAAAACAAAAGCCTTCCACACAAGCAAAACGAAACAAGGAATTCATTCACCACTTCCCATGGGCTAGCAGGTGTTCAGCCATCTCCAGGAAAGCCAGGCTTCATCATATGCAGCCATGATATGGGAAGACAAACACCATTACTCTAAAAGTCCCCCCTTTCTCTTTCTTACCCAGCTTTATATGCTGAGTGCCATACGGTGTGGGATATCCCTTTGGCCGTTTGGGATCAGCTGTCCTGGCTGTATCTGCTCCCAACTCCTTGTGCACCACCAACCTTCTCACTGGTACAGTGGGATGAGATGCAGAAAAGGTCTGGCCTCTGCAAGCATTGCTCAGCAACAGCTAAAACATTTGAGTTATCAACACTGTTTGCAGCACAAATCAAAAACAAAGCCCCATACCAGCTGCTGTGAAGAAAATTAATTAGCCCATCCTAAACCGGCACAGACTGAAAGTGGAGCAGCCAAGTCAGATAGGAGATAGACCTTGTGTGAATGTCCTTCAAAGGAGAGTTGTCAAGAGACAGCCAGCTTATTCTGAAGCAGTGTGTTGGAGATGAAAATGTGGAGCTCTTCTTTTATGTAGATATGTCTGTGTAATACTGGCACTCAAAAGATGGAACATCTGGGTGAGAAGGGATGAAAATCAGGCATTTAAGTACTGCACTGATCATTCAATTTTATATATATATATGTATATATATGACTTAAGATAGAAGCATTGCTCGAAGTGTGTTTAGTTCTAAGCTTCCTATGAAGTTCATGCAGCTGTCAGTAATTAAAAGGTTAAGTAAATTTTTGAAAACCAAAAGACCATGAAATTTTTGAAAACCAAACCATGCTTTCTTTTGGGTTGTTTCTAAAGTGGAATCAGGAGCATCATCACTTTTCTGTGTGTTTCTTCTCACCTCTAGTAAATAAAGTACTGTCCCTTGTTTCATCTCTCCTCTGCAGATGTAGCACCTGGGCACCACAGGGCATTTGGTAGTTCCTTTGAATTGTCTGTTTGTCACTGAAGTAACCTGCTTGTCGCCATATTGTAGCAAGTATGTAGGGAAGTAACTTTAATTTTGATAGTAAGTGCATTTGTTTATACTTTCGGCTATTGTCTAAAGGTTCATTTTAAACTAAACACAAAATAAAACATTTATGTCCTCTGTGTACACAAAAGCATTTAATATAAACTCCAGTTAAGACAGCTTTATGCAGCAAGTATTTGATAGATTATGTAAACATGTTTATGATAGCACTTTAGTTTATTTTCTCAGAACATGGCTTTAAATATTGTAGACCAAAATCCTCAGTTTTAAACACAGCTGCTACAGAAGAATAGTAGGATGTTGTGTGTTTGTTATTGGGAATGACCAATCTGTAGGAATGTAATGCCCCTCTACCTTTATTAGCAGTGGGGGAAAAGCAAAAAGTCACACTTAAAAGTAAGTTTAAAAACAAGTAAAAGGCCTATACCTTTCCATCTTATCTTTTAGACATCTTTAACCTGGATTGTTTTTCCTGATACTGTTTGTATTGTCAGATGCAGCTGTCTCTTCCAGCTGATTTTATTCAGTCACTGCCAAAAATGTGTTGCTGGGTATTTGATTCCCTTAACTCCCTTTGCTTCCATGAAAATGAGTAATTTTTTTTATTAATGTAGTTTTTATTCATAATAGGGCAGTTAATAGAGCAGTTAACAGAAAAATCAACAAACATAGCTAATAAAGCCTGGTTTATTACTATAGATGTATATGAACCTGAAAAAGCTCAGTTGTTGGGAGCTGTAAACATTACAACTTCAGTGTTCTTATAAATAGCTGGAGTATATTGCTTAGAGATTGTATTGTTTAACCTAGTAT